>JAVIAB010000001.1:27586485-28121485 GCA_032433765.1 Megaustenia siamemsis
AAAATAAGTTGAATAAGACAAAGGTTGAACAACAAAAAGAATCAGGTTGAACAATAAATAAAGACAAAGATTGTAAATGAGTTAAGAGAACAGACGACCAACAAAGGCGAATAATGAGCAAGGAAAACAACAGAAACAATAAATAAAGACAAACAAATGAACAAAAAGAACAGAGGTTAACAACAATGACGTAGGATGAACAGTTAACAAGGATAAGGGTTTAATAACATGCAAGAACCAGAAACAGGAAATGATATCAAATGTGCCCCTTGGATACATGCATCTTATTTTATGTTTAAATCAAAAGAAAAACAAAGAACTATGCTCATTATTAAAATCAAATTATCATTACTGTTATCTAATACAACACAGACTGACTATGTCATAAAATGAATGATTAACATAAAACTAGCACCGGAAAACAAATTTAAATTAAAGGGGATGATAAGCTTCTGTAATTACTGATGTTGATGTAATTCAGGAGTTTCATGTATTTATTGCATTACAATGTGACAACAAAACTTTTACATTAAATTGTGATTACTGCTGAAATGTTCAAGTTGTTCATTTAATAGAATAATTTTTTAGAATACACAACTCCGGAATATTATGATGTATAAACAATGAAAAGACAATTATACAAACTCAATTGTATAAAATGCTCCCAAAAAAAGTACAAAAGTTAATAAAATGAAAAGAGAAAATCAAATAATTTTTCTATAAGATCTAATTGACTAATTATTTCAAACAAATAAATCATTGACTGCTAAAAGTTTTACATTACATAAGGTGAAAAAAAGCAATGACACTAAATGAACTATTTTAAAATAAGCAATAAAATAATAAACAGTTTATTAAAATGGTTAAAAAATACTGCTCATAGCCTAAAACTGCTAAAGCAGACAAAAAATATATGAAATGAGAATAAAAATAAATGCAACCTACAGGAAAACAAACATAATATAAAGACAACTTGTATTTGAAATATGTTGTAAACAAGTAAAATATATGCAGCTACTTCATTCTGTAATCTAAATAATGCTGACAATTAGGAAAATAAGTGGAGATGTATGCCTCTAAAAATGGGCAGAACTTTTTTTTGGGGTAGTAACTTTTTTCTGGGGTAGCAACTTTTTTCTGGGGTAGTAACTTTTTTCTGGGGTAGTAACTTTTTTCTGGGGTAGCAACTTTTTTCTGGGGTAGTAACATTTTTTCTGGGGTAGCAGCTTTTTCTGGATTAGCAACTTTTTCCTGGGGTAGTAACTTTTTCCTGGGGTAGAAACTTTTTTCTGGGGTAGCAACTTTTTTCTGGGGTAGCAACTTTTTCCTGGGGTAGAAACTTTTTTCTGGGGTAGCAACTTTTTTCTGGGGTAGAAACTTTTTCTGGTGTAGTAACTTTTTCCTGGGGTAGTAACTTTTTCCGGGGTAGAAATTTTTTCTGGGGTAGCAACTTTTTTCTGGGGTAGCAGCTTTTTCTGGGGTAGCAACTTTTTTCTGGGGTAGTAACTTTTTCCTGGGGTAGAAACTTTTTTCTGGGGTAGCAACTTTTTTCTAGGGTAGCAACTTTTTTCTGGGGGAGTAACTTTTTTCTTGGGTAGTAAATTTTTTCTGGGGTAGTCACTTTTTTCTGGGTAGTAACTTTTTTCTTGATTACATATCTTCAGTAATCAAGAAAAGACGATGGTCATATGTTGGACATGTGATGAGGAGAGATAATAACCAAATAACAAAGCAAGCCCTCATGTGGGAAATAACAGGTAAGAGGAAAAGAGGCAGACCCAGAGAGACACTGAGAAGAACATTGATCAGAGAGGCAAGAGCAGCAGGAATCGGCTCCCTCAATGAGATAGAGTTGCTTGCACGGAACAGACACAAATGGCGAGATTTGATAAAATATCTTTAGAAGGATTGAAAATTGCTAGAATAAAAATTTAGATAAGAGAAATAGTATCTGGGTCTATACCCTATGGCTGGCTATGGCTCGAAAGGTCAATAGATAGATAGCATGGCCTGGTGTGATACCAGCCACGATAACCATAAAATGTGCTGGTTGTTACTGAAAAATATAGGCAGCAAACATTATATTTCTCCTACAACTTAAGGTGTGGAGGAGCCTTTGCGTACTTCTTACTTAAGTAGGAGTTAGAATGTTCTCTCAAGAAACAAACTAATACTATAACTGAAAATGAATTAATTGGAACCATGTTGGAAAAAAAAAATAGGGAATTTAAAAAAAAAAACCATAGTGAATAACACAGCAAAGAAAACAGAATAATTTAATTGTATATTTCATAGACAGTAAAATGTAAATTCAGTCCTTTTGTATGAATCAGAGACAACATAAACCATGAATGAGGAAACTGCAGACATTTGTTAACACTTGCTTAATTCTTTCTGTACGTTTCGACGCACTGTGCATCATGCCGATTTTGGCAGCATATGTTTCGCCACATCGTGCATCACCCTCAATTTGATTAGAGTGAACCATCATCAAACCATATTCTTTTTACAAATCTTGTATCATCTTGGTATTGGAAATCTAATACATTGTTCAATTATCTATAAACTCATATATAATATGTATATGTTAGATAAATATAAATATGTAGATTTATTCTTAAAACCTTGAAAAATTTTGTTTCTGAAATATCCTTCATTGCATTGATAAAAAGCTTCCGTATGGAAAGAGTTAAGGAGGATACTTTAGGTCAGATGACTGGAGACCATTAGATATGGTGAACTGTGTGGCAAAGAACAAATCAAGTAATAGTTGGCGAAACAATATGAAAAGGATGATGGTGATGGATAGGACATACGCTTCAAAAGCTAATTACAAGCATTACTAGGCAAGCTCTCACCTAAACCCACAGCGAAAGGGAAAATGGGGGAAGACCTTGGAATACATGGAGAATGAGATTGCAAAGATAAAATAATAAAGAATAGAAAGGACGGGAGAGTTTTTGCTGATGAGCTATGTTCCAGTTGAAAATTAACAAAAAATAAGGCTAGAATAGAATCAATATAAATCTGTGTATGTAGTTATAGCTGCTTCCAATAGCACCTCAAAATGTGGTACCATAAATAAAAACACAAGATAAATTAGAAGACATGTTATGTGTTGTTGACCCTTGTTTTTTACTAATTTTTTTCTCTTTTATTTTCTCTCATTCCCACTATGCCATCTCCTCTGCATTTTTCAAACTTCAGACACTGTAACCTGGAAGTTTTCCTCCGTTTCTACTGAACTGGCCTTTCTCACTTTAAAAAAAACAAGTTAATGTTTAGTGTCTTGTTCTAAACATGAAAGTCTGTGGCCAAAATATTTAATTATTGTATTTTGTTCTCACATAGTAAAGCTGTCACATACAATCCCATGCTAATATTTTTTTACAGAGAAGATTATGCCTTTTTCTATACCTGGCATATAAAGAGAAAAAAAAATAGAATAAAAAGCAAGCAGCCCTCGGATTTGTCATCAGATAAACACCAGAAAAGACAAAGAACTATTGCTTTTTTCCAAGCACAGCTGTTTGATTTAATCAACTCTTTCCGTGCGTTTCGCCGGACTGTGCGCCATGCCGTTTTTGGCAGCATACGTTTCACCACATAGTATACCACGGTCAATTTGATTAGTGGGAACGCCATCAAACCATATTCTTTTTACATCTTGTATTGTATCATCTTGATATTGGTGAAATCTAATAGCTTGTTCAATTATCTAAAAATTCATATATGTTAAATGTTAGATAAATATAAATATGTAGATAGATTCTTAAACCAAGACAAATTTTGTCTCTGAAATCTCTTCCATTGCGTTGATAAAAAGCTTCTGCACAGAAAGAGTTAATATCAAAGTGGCATTTTAGATATAATCCTAGAAATTTACAGCTTTTATAAGTCTACTACATTCCACACACTTTAAAATATACATTTTATGGGAGTGGTTCTATTTTATGACATCATACAAAAGTGTGAATTTTCTAGCTTCATGAACTTTTGTGTCAATGATACTTCAGTAGATTATTGCTATATAGAAGAAACATTTCATAAGTTAACTAATTGATACTTTCTCTCATGTGAACAAATAAATAGCTCACTACAAATGTTATCACACCTTTCACCATTTTAAAGACAAACATGTGCACCATGTGGGTTATCGTCATTGCAAGTCTGATAATGTTCACAGGTGCTCAGATCCTATTCTCAGAATGTCCTGCATGTTCAGCATCTAAGACCAAAAATAGTTTCATATCATCATCATCATATGCCACTGGGCCACTGGCGCAGAACACAGTGCAACGTTTTAACGGGTGTTCAATCGGAGTGGATCTGGCAGACTCTAACTGTGATGTTCTGTCTGTGGGGGCTATCAACATACTTAACCTGACAGCTGACTTCATGTGAGAGTCTGGAATCCTACTCTGATTGAGCCCTGATCGCAGAGAGAGAGAGATATGCCACTCCAGGTAGCATTGGCGATCATGTTTTTCCACAATTCTCTGCCCACGGTGTATTGAATAAATTCTTGAATAAATTATCACAGCATTACAATTATTTGCCTGTTCCCTGTATTGAATAAATTCTGTTGTTGACTGTTTTCCATGCCATGATACCAAGCTATCTAGTATCTTCTCTCTTTGTCATCTGTGATCTCTCTTTCCCTGTATTTTTCAAGCTGCAGCCAAGTATTCCAACTTTCCTCTTTTTCATGCTATACTTGAAAAAAATTGATTGTTTCTTTCTGACATTTTAAAGAGCTCCCTTTTTTTGTATTGCATTTTCTTTGAAAATTTCCTTGTTGGTCTTTCTAACTGTTCAAAGAACTCTCAACATTTTTCTGAGAAATCCCATCTCTACGGCCTCTAATCATCTTTATATTTGCTTGTCTATCTATCTATTGACCTTTCGAGCCGTAACCGGCCCATAGGGCGTAGACCAAGATACACCTTCTCCTATATGAATTTTTGTTCTAGCAGTTTTCTTTTAAAGATATTTTATCAAATCTCGCCATCTGTCTCTGTTCTGTGCAAGCAGTTCTATCTCATTGAGGGAGCCGATTCCTGCTGCTCTTGCCTCTCTCATCAATGTTCTTCTCAGTGTCTCCCTGGGTCTTCCTCTTTTTCTTTTACCTGTTGTTTCCCATATGAGGGCTTGCTTTGCTATTCGATTATTATCTCTTCTCATCACATGTCCAACGTATGACCATCGTCTTTTCTTTATTACTGAAGATATTAGTGGTTGATTGGCGATTTCTCTAATTTCCTCGTTTGTTTTGAATTCGTTCCATTCTATACCAAGTATTTCCTTAGACATTTATTTTCGAATGCGTTCAACTTTGTTTCTATATCATGATTCACAAAAGGGAAAAAAACCTACATGTCAATTTCTTTCTTGGTGAGCCACACTTTGTTTCCCTCATACCATGTCTTCTAGGCTACATTAGACTACAATTGTCATTAAAAGAAATTTTGCAGTAAAAACAACACTTGTATTGGTTATATGTATCCATGTTGTGTGGTTGGTTAATTTCAGTATTTACAGTCCACTTCAAATACAGGTTTGGTGTAATTTGATTGGCTAACACACTTATAAACGGAGCTCTTCTCTTAGTTCTGCATAAGTTTTATTTTCATAGAATGTTATGTGTATTTTTATTTTTATTTAAAAACAAAGATGTAGAAAGTTGTCCAAATTGGTCTGTTTTTCCCTCACTAATTGTCTTATATGAGGAAAAGAGGCCGGCCCAGAGAGACACTGAGAAGAACATTGATCGGAGAGGCAAGAGCAGCAGGAATTGGCTCCCTCAATGAGATAGAGTTGCTTGCAGAGAACAGAGACAAATGGCGAGATTTGATAAAAGATCTTTACAAAGATTGAAAACTGCTAGAATAAAAAATTAGATAAGAGAAAGAGTATCTGGGTCTATGTCCTACGGGCCGGCTACAGCTCGAAAGGTCAATAGATTGATAGATAGAATTGCCTTATAAAGCTTAAAAGCCTATTTTAAGAAAAATCTGTTACAAATTACAGGAAACTCTAACAATATGAAAGGTATGTGTTACTAACATTTATAATATAACTTCATCTAAAAAAAAACTACAAAGTGCAGTAGAAGAACCATATACAATTTATGTTTATAAAATTAATAAATATGACCTAGATAAATAAACTATCAGTAGCAAACAGCTGTGCATGGTGAACAAGCATGACTTAGTTAAGTAAAAGAGTAACCACACAATTCATCATCAATATTAACAATTAATAAGGAAAAGCATGGAAAAGATACAGGCAACAATTACAAA
This sequence comes from Megaustenia siamemsis, assembly GCA_032433765.1. Lineage (NCBI taxonomy): Eukaryota > Metazoa > Mollusca > Gastropoda > Stylommatophora > Ariophantidae > Megaustenia > Megaustenia siamemsis. Next base: position 27,592,788 of record JAVIAB010000001.1, read on the forward strand.
CTCTTCAGGTGGACATATTGTAACAACTGAATAAAATGAATTACAGTTTGTCTTAAAACTCTTCCACTTGATTACCAGGTTAATGAAAACAATATACAAACAGTTACCAGTAAATATTTGTGGATACTACCACTTCCTCAACAAATAAATGTACATTAAAAATGAATAAAACTTGCTAAATGACTATTTACTTCAAAGCCTAAAAATATGGAATACATCTTTTTTTTCTTATATATTCAGTTTGCTATTTAAAAAAAATACTCTATCTATGGAGCTTTTCCATTATTGGGGTCTGCAGAGTGGAGACATATAAGACCGTAGAATAAAGGCTACTTAGCCTTGAGCAGTTATCACAAGGTGCTCGTGTTTGAGTTTTTTTTTCTTCAGATTTCGATGATCAGAAGATTGTACTTTCTCTTATTCCTCCTCCTCTGCCCTACAGCATCAAAGGTAGTGATAGTTTGTACCCTTTAGCTCTTTGGTTCTTCTCTTCTAAGGTGATGTTAGCAAAAGTTTCTGATGTTCTGTCTATTTTTTTTATTTAGGATGTTCACTTGATGAGCTACTTTTGTGGTGTTTGTTGATAGCTGTGTGGATTGTGCTTAGCTGTTTTTGCTGTGTTACATGATCATACCATTACAATTTGTGTTTCTTTATATATTCTCATATTGGGGTGATCTTTGACATGCTTGATATATATAGAAAGATGAATTGCCTCCACAAATATTGTCATTTTAAGATATTCTTATAGATACTCATGAGGTTCTGGATAGGAAATTAATGAACTGGGTATTTATTCTTATTTTCTGTTCAATTTTAAAGTTTTTACTTTGGATTTTTAAAAATGGTTTCACTCATTTTCTGTGATATAATTGTAATCTACTGTTGACTGCTATTGCTAGCTTGCCACACTCTTCATTTCTGGATATGCCACAATGGACAGGGATCCATTACATACATTTTTGCGGTAGTTAACTTCAATATCAGCTCTGCAATGAATTTATGATACACAAAATGTCTTTGACTTAAATAAATATTTCTTTGACAGAACCAATTGGGGAGAGAGTTCTAATGGGTCATGAAATAAAATTCCTGATATTTCAAGCCAATTATGCTTAAACCTATGACACCTACACATGATGGATTGTTTTCCCCAAGTAAGCCATCATTAAACTTTCCAATAACCAGCTGAAATGAGCCCACATTCCACAGCAAGGTTGGTGCCAGAAGATGCACTGGAAACCACATTACATAAACCAAGCTACATGGAGAATCTACCACCCACACAGCTCTACTAGACAGGTACAGTACTGGACACTGAGCAATAAGGGCCCACTTTCAACAACTGAAAGAATTGTCCTGTAGAGTCAGGAGACTGTTGGAGAACTTCTATTCTATTCTGTTCTGTTCTGTTCTATTCTATTCTGTTCTGTTCTGTTCTGTTCTGTTCTGTTCTATTCTATTCTATTCTATTCTATTCTATTCTATCCATGGAATCAGGTTCACTTCTTTCCTTCCTCATTTGTCGTTCAGCGTCGATCAAGGGGAGATATAATTTGCGGTCATTTGCTCTTCTGTTTGCCTCTGCTACTGTTATGTTTCCTAGAGTTTCTAATGTTATGTTGATCCATATTTTTCGTGGTCGACCCTTGGGTCTGGTATTCTCGCAACGTTTATTGAAAGCTCGTTGTGTTGTGTTTTGATCACTCTGCCTTGTCATGTGGCCAAACCATTTTATCTGTTGTTTCTTTATATATTCTATAGCTGGGCTATATACTTGCTTTTTTCTCAGTTCTTCATTTCTGATCTTGTCTCTCAGACTGTTTCCTGTCATTTGTCTAACACATTTCATCTCGGTAGAGGTTATTTTTCTTATTGTTCTTGCATCTAGGGTCCAGGACTGGCATTTGTAGCACAATGTTGGAATGAAGATTGTATTGTAGAGTGCACGTTTTACCTTTCAAGTTATTTCCTTGTTGGACAATAGTGGTGATAACTGTCCAATGATTTGACAAGTTTTGTTTCATCTTGAGCCTATTTCTGCTGTTTGTGGTCGTTTGTCACCAGACATGCTAGATATTTAAATTCCTCTACTTGTTTTAATTGTCTGCCATCTATGGTTATGTTGATGCTCTGTTTCTCTTTTGTGATATTCATCAGGTTCACTGAGGTTGAGAATTCCCTATACCCACTTCACGTCATGTCACAGCATCCCGCTAAAGTGCAGTAACGCAGTTGGCAAATTCTGTTGACAACGTCAGCCTCTGTACACATGCTAATTGGTGCATGGGTGACAATTGGAAATGACTTCCATCAAAAAGAAAATGAACGACCACTTCCTCACTCCAGTTCCTTAAAAAAAAAATAAATGGTTTAAGCAACCTTACTAGTCTCTGCAAAAACAGAGTGACATGTGCTGCCATTGCCCATTGTCATTTATGACATTAGCAAAGTTTAATTCAATGCAAGACATAGTTTGTTGCAGAAGCAACAGTTGCAAACAACATAAATGAAAAAAATAGCACCTACCATCCTACTGTTATCTCCCTACTCCAGTTCATTGAATAAATCAAAAACACACTCTAAACACTAGTAATACAACAACAACAAAAACAATATTAGTAACTGCGCTCTCTAAAGACATGGTCGTCATTTTTCTGGAAGTCCCTGGAGAGCTACTGACTCAAAATAGAAGAAAAGAGAAAACCCATGACATCATTCACCACCATCATCATTATCATCATCAAATACAACATTCATCTCCATCATTAAAAAAATGTAAAATAAATAAAAGTTGGTGAAGCAACAAAATATATTTTTCTTCATACACTATCATACATCCATACTGTTTTTGATGAAGTCCATAGTCTTCAGACCAAGGGTCAACCACGAAAAAGATGGATGGATGGAATATTAGAAGCACTAGGAAACACAACAGCAGCAGAGGCAGAGAAGAGCAAAAGACTGCAAATTATATCTCCCATCGACACTGAAAGGTAAATGAGGAAGGAAAGAAGAAGAAGAATAGTTTCCAACACACAGTCATACAATTTCTCAAGACAATTATTTGCTGCATGATGAACAGATCTGTAATCCATGCTCTAGCTGTGCTATTTGAAAGTAGGTATCCTCTAGCAGCATTTTTTTGACTCTTCTGAGGTAGTCACCAGATCATTTTCAATGCACATCAGACATTTCATAAGTGCTCAAATCCCTACCTTGGTATATTCCAGTGTGTTAGACTGATAACACAGCAATATATTGGTTTACTAATCTTTGGCTTCCTACACTGTGCTTGTTTGACCTCTCCTCTTTTATGTTTGCTGCTGTCAGTTTGATCATGGTCAAATATACACAATCATTACTTGAATCATTGACTCAACCAGCCTTCTTGAATAGTTGGCCACCTGAGTGTCCTCATGAAGGCCTAGCACAAGTCTTTTTTTTTTTTTTTTTTTTAATTATGAGCATGACCAATTAATTACAGCATATTCTCTGAATATAATTTGAGATAAATTCTTGTTTAGTTTCTTCTCTTAAAGTTTCATTTGATGTGAAGTCTCCAATTTATGTTTAAGTCTTCAGTGGCATTTATTTTAAAGATATTTAGTATCTCTTCTAAAACTTAAGTACAGCTCTTGCATCCACATGTAACACAGACATGACACAGGAGCTGCACAGTCTTAGCTTTTCATGTGCTTGGCAAGCATTTTTTATCTCCAAATACTTGTAAGTTTGTTACAGGCACATGACGCCAACAGTCATAATTTAAGTTTTTGTGATTCCCTCTCATGACAATTTGATGCTCTCTAGGTAGATGAACAAACAAACAAATGATGAAGTCTTAAAACAACTAAAAGTGAAAAGAGAACTACTAGGCACAATTCAAACAAGACAAATGCGATTTTTGGGCCATGTTAAAAGACACAACAGCCTACTAAAAGTAATCCTGGAGGGGAAAATACAAGGTAAAAGAGGCAGAGGCAGACCAAGACTAACAAGGACAAGTAACATCGAAAGATGGACAAATCAGCCTATGACAACCTGCACCATCAAAGCAAGAGACAGAGCAGAATGGCAGCCAACCTTCGTTGCGGAGAAGGCACTCGATGATGATGATGATGATGAGGTAGATGAAGTGAGTAATGTTTTTGTAGGAGCTCTTTTTTGGCCATGTAATGAGAAGAGAACAGCTGGAATATATTGTAACAACTGGTAAAATTGAGGGACGAAGAGATAGAGGGAAGCAAAGAGAAAGGATACCAGACAGCTTAAGAGAATGGCTTGGCAGAGGGTCAACAACAGAAATGATAAATAACTGTCGAGATCGAAAGATGTGGAGAAACATGATCACCTATGCCAGTAGGCATGGTACATGATGATAAAGAGGGGCTCTTTATTGAACCATATATAAAACTGATTGTGACTCATTAATTTTTTTCAGTGGAGGCATATTATCCCTGCAAAGTGATTGTGTCAATCTATATGTTATTTGGCGTGTGAGCATTTTGAGTTCAAGAAAGCTACATTATTTATATGTTCTGCACAAAGATGTAATAAATATGTGTTCATCTTGACCTCCTTCAAGACTCTTCAGATGCTACATGTCTCCCAGGGTTGATCCATGCATCAATTATTCATCAATATGTACCATATTATTCAAATTATATTGACTTGTGCTGTAATTCTCAATATCTAGGGCATTTGTCAACATTTATTTATTGAAGATTATTTTCCAATCCAGTAACAGAGTAACCTGTCTAGTCTGGCCAAGCGTGCAGGGATCGAAGAGGGAAGACAACCCGGTATTCAAAAATGTTGTGCTGAAGTCGGTTGTGTTGGGCCGAAAGGCTCAAATATAACAGTTATACTGCAAACCACAACACAACGCAGATACGTCCACCACGTCCTTGTGAGGGCAGATGATGAAGAAGAATATTCTAGTCTACCACGATACTCTAGAATACTTTAGTCATCGGGCGAATGCAACCAACCAACCAATCATTTTGATCTTCTTAACTTTCTGCAGAATATGTCCAAAAAGGCAGCGCCAGTTGTTATCAACTAAGATAACAATCAAGATTGCTCTACCACTTACAATAAAGTAAACAAAAAAAAAACAAACAAATTTACATCTTGATATACATCTTAATCTGAAATAAAGCAATACATAAATTTGTACAGTAAGATATTTAGAGAAGACACTGGCAACATCTTACTCACAATTTAAGGTTATATTAGATATATACACATAAATATATGCAAAATTTATTTGTAAAATAGCACTAGCTAGATGGTAGTTTATAAAGCTTCAAGATCAACATGTCGTATCTCTGGATGTTTGACCTGAAAATAAAAACAATAAAACATTTTAATTAGAAATTCTGGGCATGATCCATAAAAAGAATAAAACATTTTAATTAGAAATTCTGGGCATGATCAATAAAAAAATTATTACTGTAATGGAGGAATCATATTTATGATGAACAGTAGATGACAGAGAGGAGGAAGGAATGAGAAGAAAGGGAAAATGAAAGTAAGGAAGAGAATATGTTAATGATAAAATATAAATATTAGATAGAAAGCTTACCATTTTAATGAGGATGTATTTTCACTACAAATTAAATACAGTCGAACCTGGTCTTAGGACCACCTGTTTAAAGCGTTTCCCTGGTTATAGGACCGGGTCTACAATTTCCCCGAGTTTTTTACTATATGCTAACACTGATTACGGCGCTCACCGTATGACGCGACCAGAGACCAGGCTAATTAACCGCCGCCAATGTTATTTATCCCGTTTACGACACGCGGGTAATCCGAGATAACGATACACTGACCAGCCAGTCCTTCTCCGTCTCGCTGGGAGCCATAAACGATCGACACAGGTGTCTACAGGTGTCGAAGTTTTCCCGTATTTAGTGAGTCCCAGATTACAGTGGGACGTGTTACGTTTATCAGTCAATACTGGTGTGAGAAACACGGCAGACAGATCTATGATTCGTGAAGTGACATCACTTCGCGGTTCCGTCTAGACCAGAGTAGACCATTGCGTGGCCCGTATAAATTACAGGAATTAACTAAAGAATTAGTCATTGCCCGCTTAGAGTGTATTCACGTACATGTACAGTATCTCAGTGAATTATTTTTGTGGATTTTAAAAGTGTTACACACAATATAGGAAATGGCCAGTGTCAAAAGTGTAAAACCAAAAGCATTAACGCTGGAAGAACGAATATCAGTGATTCGACAAAATATTTTTGTGTGTTTAACTATCGTGTTTTATGAAAAGTGTCCAACCAGTGGCTATTGTAGACCGACATGTGCACTATGTTCTACTCATGGATTACGCTGATTTGCAGGTTAGTTTTCATAGTGCTTAGGATAAAATTTTTTTATCGCTCTATTTATTATGTGAAACCTGTGAGGCAGGACCACCTGTCCTATGGGACCAGTTTTTGAAAGTCCTGTGAATGGTCGCCTTAGACAGGTTCGACTGTACATTATTTCTTATTCTTTTTCTTCTTTCCTTCCTCATTTGCCTTTCAGGGTCGAGGGGAGATATAGTTTGTGGTCTTTTGTTCTTCTGTTTACCTCTGCTGCTGTTATGTTTCCTAGTGTTTCTAAAACTCCATCAATCAATCTTTTTTGTGGCCGACCCTTGGGTCTAGTGTTCTCGCAATGTTTATTGAGAGCTCATTGTGTTGTGTTTTAATCTTTCTGCCTTGTCACATGGTCAAACTATTTTATCTGTTTTTTCTTTATGTACTCTATGGTGGGGGTTATTCGTCGATTTTTTCTCAGTTCTTTATTTCTGATCTTGTCTCTCAGGCTGTTTCCTGTCATTCATCTAACACACTTCATCTCAGAAGAGGTTATTGTCTTGTTGTTCTTGCATCTAGGGTCCAGGTCTGGTTATTGAGATCCAGAATAAAGAAATGATCCATAACCCTTTTTTCCAGTACAAAATTATTTATCAACTTTAGTTTGCTTGATAAATCTATTGTGTAACCAACTGGTGACAGCTCGTTACTAACTTTCAATGCCTTCCTATTTTTAAACTGTACATACCACCCACCACCATGATCCCTTACCCGTCCTGACACTAATAAATAAAGCTGCATCACTCTTTTGATCTCACAAACGCATCAACAGTAGAAAAGACTGCTGTTATCCAGATGTCTCATTATCAAAGATGATTTTCACAACCTTAGCTGGTTTGGAAGACATGTTTAACTTGTCTTCAAGCTTTTATGATCAGAAATTTGACAAAAACAATTTCCTATTAGCAATGTTGTTGGGGCCTCGGTAGACTAGTTGGGAAAACCACCCGATTGGGTTACTGACATTCGGACAACCCATGTTCAATTCCCATTGGAAGCAGTGTGAATTGTACTCATGGTTATAAAAAAAAATACCCTCGCGATCGCCACAGCCGCTGGCAGAAATAGGTACCAGAGTAGTACTCGGGAAGGTGGAGATTGCTGCCTCGCATTGTGAGTTTGGATGCTTGAAGCGACACTATCCAGAAGTCTCTGAACACTTCTGGATAGGCAGCTGAGCACATATGGATGAAAACTCATGTCTATCTTTCGTTCGCCCGAAGTATTGTCTATATCTGCAATGTCGTTTCCTGTATAAATTTTACTGTCTTTAGTAATTCTTGTAATGGCCCATATAGTTTTGTCTGTAGTGTTGTATCTATGGGCCAATAGATTTTCCTCAGTCTACTATATTCAGTGCAGTCTTGAAGTAGGTGCTCAGCAGTCTGGGGTGCCAGTCCACATGTGCAAGTAGTTGAGGTGCCGATCTTGAATTTGTATACATGTGACTTTGGAGTCGATTATGTCCTGTTCTGAGGCGTATAATGATAATTTGTTCATATCTATTTATATTATGAAAGGCATCTTGATTTGGGGCTTGTGGTCCTCTCATTGATTTGATTATCTGTTTCTTATGATGGTATGTAACCGGTGTATCTAGTTGTGTGCCTTTTGAACCTTCCTTTGTCAACTGATCTGCTTTCTCATTTCCTGGTATTCCACAGTGAGATGAGATCCACTGCAGGGCAACCCTGTGGTGTTTGCAGAGTTCAGTCAATAAGGCCTGCAGATGTGGTAATTTTCTGGATTGTAGTGCCTGGAGTACTGATCTTGCATCTATCAAAAACACTACAGGCTGTGGGCTAAGATTACTGTTCAGCAGTTTTTCTATTGCCAACTTTATTGCTTGTATTTCTGCATCATAATTGTGACAATATTTGCCTGTTGCTATTTTATTCATATCCTTAGTGTTATTTGGGTACTCTATATATGCACCTGCTCCCCCATTCTTTACTGCATTCTGTGCTGATCCATCTGTGTACACACGAATCCATAGGTCTTGTGGGTATTCTTCATCCAGGAAACTGAGAGTTATTGTTTTTCACTGTAGACTATTCTGTTCCTCTTTGTCAACTATTCCTTTCACTTCTGTCTGTATTTGTATTGATAATCCTGATTCCTCTGTCCAGCGAGTCTGTTCTGGTATTGGCAGTAGGGGGTTAACAACTCTTGGCATGTCTAGTGTTTGTCTACTAATCTACTAATACGCTTCGCTTGGTGGATAAAACTGCTTCTCTTAAGTCATCCCAATGCAAGATTTTAAATCGGTCCTTCATTGGATGTCTCGGCATGCATGCAAATTTTTCTGCCTGTATCAGCACCTTTGTGTCTCTCCGTTCTATCAGTGCTGGTATCCTCCATAATTTCTCCATCTCCAATATTGGTGTTGATTTCATTGCTCATGTGATGACCCTAAGTACCTGGTTTTGTACTTTGTCCAGTTCTTGCAGTGTGGTGTTTGATGCTGAGCACCATGCAGATGATCCATATTCTAAATGTGGGCATAGACTCTGTTGGTAAACTTTACTGAGTATTTTCCCACTCGCATCCCACATGGTTCAACACAGCTTTCTTAGAATAGGCAACTTTCTCCTTGCTTTTTGGAAAACTCATGTGTTAAGACATCGATTCAAGTCTCGTACTTTACCTTTACCTTTAAAGATGAATGCGACTTAACACATTCATTACTAATGGGGCTTAAAGCACTATGGCATTGCCACCACTTTCATGCCAATTCAAGTCTCGTACTTTACCTTTATCTTTAAAGAGAATGTGACTCAACACACCCATTACTAATGGGGCTTAAAGCACTATGGCATTGCCACCACTTTCATGCCAATTCAAGTCTCGTACTTTACCTTTAAGAAGAATGTGACTTAACACACCCATTACTAAGGGGCTTAAAGCACTACGGCATTGTCACTTTTAGGCCAATTCAAGTCTCGTACTTTACCTTTTACTTAACGGTGTTAAACAAATAATTTTTTTTCACAATATTTATATTGTGCAGATCTATGTTATTTTAAAATTCTATTTTTTTTTCCAACTCAGAGACTGGAATGTATAGTAATATTCAATGAACCTTGTGGGCTAGTTAAAATTTCTTGATGGGCCACTGGCCCATAGGATGCCCACATGAGTATATAAAAAAAAAAGTAAAGAACCCCGTCATGCCAAGTGGCATATTTAGGGTATATGGTGTTAGTGACCATAATTTTTATAGACCTTCGGCACATGATTTTTGGGGTAATGTGGTCAGTAAGGCAGGGATGCCTTCTGTCTCCATTTCTCTTTCTACTGGCCATAGATTGGATTATGAAAAGTACCAGTCAAATACCAGTGGATAAAGAGATACAGCGAAGACGATGGCGTTGGATAGGACACACACTACGGAAGCCAACTGAGAGTATTACACAACAGGCCCTTTTTTGGAATCCCCAGGAGAAAAGACAAAGAGGAAGACCAAGGAATTCTTGGAGAAGACAGATAGAAGCAGAGATGAAGATGATGGGGAAGACATGGAATGATCTTAAAAGATTGGCAAAATACAGAACGACTTGGAAAGTGTTTGTTGAAGACCTATGCTCCACTGGGAGCTAAAAAGGTAGAAGAAGGAAGAAAGAAGAAGTGGTCAGTCTTACGCCCATGCCGCTTTACTTTCAGAAAAAAATCTGGTACCCATTTAAGAAGCCGTCGATCAGGATTGAACCCGACCTCTTGTTCTTTAAAGTCCAGTTCACTATTCACTGAGCTATCGCGGCTCGCACATCAGTACACACACGATAATATTTAACCTGAAAAGGTTTCATAGATCACCTATGGGCCACCATAAGCTCAGTAGCTTCAGTTATAAATCACATTTTGAAAATCACATCACATAAGACTCAAAACAAGTGTGCGTACGTGCAGCAAAATCCACTGCTTCGCCGGCGTATGGTGCAAAAAGGATTTTTTTCTATCAGGGGTGAAATAAAAATCCTGAGTCTCACACATCGTGGTGACTGACTTGACCAAATGGCCTTTATTCCTCTGGTCCTATCGTGAGCCCCCAACATATGCCAGCAATGGTAATATGTGTCATAAAGATAGGTTTTTTTTTAAACATAAGAAAAATAAACAGAACCACCTTCAATGTCTTCTCTATTCTGTCCACTTCAGCCCCAAGGGCATCAATGATTTTTTCCCCATGGTTCAAAATGAAGTTCTCTAATTCCTCTACAGTTTTCAAATTCTGTGCTTCCTGTGAAAGAAAAGGTAAAGTAGTGGTCAGTAATTGGACTGGGCAAGAGATCTGGTTCAATTTTGATCAATAACTTTTAGGTTTATTCAGTCTTAAATAAGTAGCGAGAAATTTTTTTTTTTTCTGGGAAAGAAATATAACACTGGCAAAGTGCTGACCATATTACTCCCCCCCTCCCCACTTTCAATTGACCTCATTACCTCTGAAAACATATTCCATTACCTCCCAAAAGAGACCCCATTACCTCCAAAAATATACCCCATTACCTCTGAAATATGTTCCATTACCTCCCAAAAGAGACCCCATTTCCTCCAAAAATTGACCCATTACTACAAAAATTGATCCCATTACCCCTAAACTTTGGCAGATGGTAGAAACATATGGATGCTAATATTACATGCTCTGTGCACAATATACGTTGCTCTTTCTTTTATCCTTGTCTTTATATACAAATGAGCAACAAATAAAGAATTCAAAGAACATAAAAATACACAATATATATACATTGATGTGAATGGATGTGACATTTTAATTGTATTAACATAGACAATCAGAACTAAGGAAAACAGGTAATTAGTAAATAAAGTACAAATACTTCAGACTTACTATAGCTGTACTCATCCATTTAATATAGCGCATCTTGTAAATGTAAAGTTCAAATGCTCAAAACTTGTGCTTGAAAAAAGAAAACTGAAATTTGACCTATCAGAACTGGCTCATGACAGAGCACATGAGACATTACTTATCATGCAAGAATTTTTTATGGCAAGGAACCAGAAATTAACTGCGCAGAACTGAAGATAAGGAGAAAAATGCATTACTATTTGTGACTGAAACCCATTGTAGAAGTACAGTGGCTCAGGATGTGATGAACTACTTGCCTTACACTTATGGATATTTGCCTAGTCATGAGGAAGTTTTACATAACCAACAGGCAATTAGAGGAGAGTTAAATTAATTAGTTGAATGAATAGTCAACTGGTAGCATCTCATCAAATTACAGAGCATAATGAAATGCACAACTCAAAGCCATAGAGATCTTCACAAAGACTGAACATAAACCACAAGGATAGATAATTTTTTTACAGATTGCAAATCATTTCTAGCTGCCATACAAATCACAACAAATGACCAAACACTCCAAAACGTAAGAAAGAATCTAACAGAACCGTAAAAAAAAATGTAATCCAGTCACTGCCATCTAATTGTGGAATTGGTGGTAATGAGCGGGCAGATAATAATATTCAAAACAGGCAGCCAAATGGAACAGTTCTGCCACCAAGGAACACCTACAGAGAAGCCAAGACCATAATACACAACAATTTCCACTTGATTTTGGGAAAGAAGGCTGGACATCATCAACAATGATGACCCTATACACCAATTACAGAGATCCAAGTAGAACATCGTCTTCCACCTGCGAACCAGTCACTGCAGACAGTAACCATCTCAAAGTATCCCACACAAACAAATGCCCATGTGGAACTGGTATCCAGGACCCAGAGTATATTTTCCATGTGTGGATCACAAGGAACCAGGTGTCAAATCTGGCCAGAGGGTGTTGAACTAAGGCAGAAACAATGTGGCAGCCATCATGACCTGGAGAGAACTGTCAGCTTCATCATGGACTACAGATCTGATCCCACAAACCAAAGACCAAATGGAAGACCTCATCTACCAGGAAGGGGTGGGGGAAAAGGTGGAATTGTTGCACAAATTAAAAAACACCACATATGCCCAACAATGGGACAGGCCATGTGAGCAAGAGCATTTAAAGCTCTATCCACTAGGAAGGATACACTGGAAAACAAAGCACTACTGCTTAGGAGTGGGAGAACACTCAGAGAGAAACCACGGACAAGGTGGGCCCAACAGCCCTGGATAGCATCCACCCTACAAGAATGAAAATTTCTACGTCAAACCAAGATCCATCCTGCCAAAGACAGTGCATGTCAGCCATGGCGCAGGTTTAGGGAAAACATATACAATAAGTACTGACTCTGTGGTTTGTCATGATTATTCCAGGCAATATAAGAAGTTAGTTTGCCATTCCTTTCCTTCTTGGCAGTGACTGTACTAGTCGGAGATCACAGCCATTGTCTCTATACATGAGATCCTCTGCCTGCCTTCGTGGTGTGGGGACCATAACCGGCACTACTCAACATCACCATCACCAACAACAATCATCACCAGCATGCAGCATAAAAATAAACAAGACAAATCTGAAACAAGTGCAACATCTAAAATACTTGGACACAGTGATAACATCAGATGGAAGATGCAACACAGAAATAAAAAGCAGAATAGCTCAGGCCAAAATAGCATTTCAGAAAATGAAAAATATCTTATGCAACAAATCTATGTCAATAGAAATGAGAAAGAGAGTTCATCGATGCTATATAGAACCAATTCTGACCTATGGAAGCGAATCATGGACAATAGATAAACAAATGAAAAGACGATTAGAGGCCACAGAGATGGGATTTCTCAGAAGAATGTTGAAAGTTCCCTGGACGGCTAAAAAGACCAATGAGAAAATTCTCAAAGAGGCCAACACAAAAAGGGAGCTCTTAAAAAACATCAGAAAGAAGCAATCAACATTTTTCGGGCACATCATGAGAAGAGGAAAGTTGGAATACTTGGTTACAACTGGCAAAATAAAAGGAAAGAGAGATCGCTGACGACAAAGAGAGAAAATACTGGATAGCTTGGTGTCATGGCATGGAAAACAGTCAACAACAGAACTCATATGACGCACTGTGGATAGAAGATTGTGGAAAGACATGATCGCCAACGCCAACAGGTATGGCACATGATGATGATGACTGACTCTGTGACCAGCTCATCATGTGTCATGATGTTATCCTCTCCACCGAGAAACAGGATAGAGAGTCAAGTTCGCAAGATCATAAGACTCGAAAGCTGAAGAAGAAGTTGAATTAATGCAATGAACTCTGTGTTGGTTACAGAATCTTGGAGCAGAGCAAAAGTTAGTAACTTATGTTGTATATTAATGTGACAGTTCTTTTTCTAAGACCATGGTCACAGGACAGTGCGATCCAAGCAAATTAAAGAACCTTAGGAAGTTAAAAGTCTAAAAAAATAGACCATTGGCTACCCCCCAGGTAAAAATAGTTAAGCCAATCTACCCATGCTAAAGATGGATGAGTTGGGCCTTTTTTCTTCATTTCCTCTTGTACCCATTTGGGTGTCGAAGGAGATGCAAAGGTCTGGTTCTCACTCTTTTGGCAGCTTCACTCATTGTCAATTGATGTTGTTGTTGCGCTTCTTTGAGGTTATCTGTCCATCTTTCTTTGTGTCTGCCTCTTGCTTTTCTGTCTTTTCATCTTTTAATATATGCCTTGTATGGTAAGGATATGAGAAATAGAGATTAGAGAAATGGCCATGCAATCAATGATCTCATCTACCATAAGGAAGAGAAGATGGACATATGTCGGATATGTTTTGAAAAGAGACAGAAGAATTCCAAAACAGGTTCTTCTATGGTAAACATCAGGATAGAGGAAAAAGAGGAAGACCTAGAGAAACACTAAAAAGAACACTTATAAGAGAAGCAAAGTTGGCAGGTATAGACTCATTAGGTAAGATCGAACATCTTGCTAAGAATAGAGATGGATGGCGAAAAACACTACAAGCACGAGCTCCATGCGATGCCTAGCGACACAGGAAAAATCAAGATGGCAAGGAATTGCATGGTATTCTTTCTAGATGGGCAAACCAGTTTATTTGTTGTTTATGTACGTAGCGTAGGATTGGTTCAATACCTACTCTTTCTCTTATAATTTCATTTCTGATTCTATCTTTTCTGAAGAAGCGCTGTGTGCTGGGCCTAAAGAGAAGGTATTGTGGCTTTACCATAACCTAGTGACACATGGCATCCAATCCCACTTAGTGGGTGAATGGTAAGGAGGAGAAGAGAATCAAGAATGGTAAAAGTAGGTTGGAACATGAGGATAGCCCAGAGCTGTGTCTAACCAGTGAGATACTCGAAACAAGTGCAAGCATACTCTTCTTCATCTACTGGTAGATATTCAACAGGAATGGTAGTTTCCAGAGTATATGGAGATCAATTCTATTAATCAAATAACTTTTTCACTTTTTAAAACTTACAAACAATAAGAGCTCCATGTCTTGTTTATAAAGATAAGCCCTGGTAATTTCTCTACCATCAAAATCAACTTCAGCCTTAAAGCGGACTACTCCCCCCATCTGAGTTGCCTTAATATCATGCAGTGATCTGGAAAAAATAAATCAATAAATATGTTACTGCTTTGGTTGGTATGTCTAAATATGGTTCAGATTGTCATCAGCTGTAACTACTGAAATATGCTGTATGGATAGAAGGGTAGAGACAACTGTAAATCGTGGCACAAGAGAGAGAATTTTTAAAAAAAAAACAATACCTGAAAGAAAAGAAAAGAATTAATTGTTAAACAAATGGGCACAACTGGAATATTTACTATTAATGGGATGAATGACAAGTGTATTTCATCTCATTTCTCTGTATTGAATTTTCTATGCTCAGAAGATTATACAGAAAGGTGAGTTTTTTTTAAAAAATGAATTAAAAGTTGTTAGCAGATCACCACAAGTATCCAAATGATGGGGGTCATTGTACTGTTGAGGTAAGGTGCCTGTCTTACAACCTGAAGGTACCTGATTCAAACCAAATTTGAAGTGACCAGGTTTTTTAGTGACTTCTGATCAAAAAGTATGTGAGATTGAGTCCCTAGCCCTATCAGAAACAGATGATAAAAAATGTTTTTGTTTTCAAGTTGAGCATGTAAAAGAATCCTGGCAGTTGAAAAAAAAATTGACTTTAGTATGCTAAAGCAATGGCAAAATTTCTAAAAATAAAAAGTAAAATTCCAAATATGTTTCCCAATAATTTACCAGTTTCCTGAAGTTACCCAGGGGGCTCTCACCAAGTTTCTGCATTGTGTTGGTATTTTCCTGTGCCATCAGAAAGAGACTAAAATTCTAAAGGAGATTATCCAAGAATAATGTTGATGGTCCTAACACAAAGTATTGTGTCTGTCAATTGTGTCTCTTGTGTAGAATTTCAGTTCTCAAGATTTTGAACAAAAACATAATCACAGGTTTGAGCAAATGTTCTGTATGTGGTTTGATATGCTCAATGATATGAAAATGTGCATATAACTGTCTATAATTTTATCACTTGATTACTGGTTATTACTCCTGCATCGTGTGTGCTCTTTTCCCTTTATCCAATGCTTTATATTTGGTTCATTGACTTATTGTAAAGTATTTTGAACATTTCTGGTCATTTTATTTGGCTGACTTGGAGAAAGATGCACTTTTCTAAAATTTGACTACTGGATATTCAAGAATTTAGTGCTCAATGTTTTAATAAAAAATGCTGGGGGAGCAGAAGCGCCTGTGACCTGCAGTTGCAATAGCAGGGCTGGTGCACCATCAGCTGACCAAGACCTAGCAGTTCTACCTCCGCGTGGTCTCACCTGGAAACAGTCTGCGTCAAACCAGACTGACTAACAGAAGCAAGGATCGCCATGTTCCCTGTAGTGGTGGCTGTTACTGATATAGAGGACCCAGTATTGCAGTACCTCTGAGCTGGACTAATAGTTTCCCACCATAGCCTGGGATAGACGAACTATAACTTCTCTAGTAAGAGCCGGGAATGTCAAGAAAGCCATTACGACCCGCCACATCTTATGAGTCAAAGGGCAACCTGCCCTCATCAACTCATGGCAATCTGTCAACAACATAAAAAATGCTTATAAATGGTATGTAGATTGATGTAATATAGTAACTGCAAGCTAACTGGATGTCATATTTTAAATTTAATTGTTCAGATCAAAAGATTAAATGTAAACCTTAAAAAGTTCAAAGAAAATGGTTTGCTCAACCAGAAAATGAACAATTGACCTGATCATCCTGTCTGTCTCCAAAAGCTGGCTGATATCTTGTCTCTCATCCAATGGAATTGATCTGAAACCAAACATTAGCAAGCACATAATATTAAATATTAATAGAATTATTTTTTATTTTATTAAAAAGATATTAAAAAGTGAGAATATTTTTTTTTGCAAGAAAACAGTATTAAGATACCCATTGTTATTAAAATAAAAATATAAACATAATTAATTTGACATGGAAATGGAGGTTTGGAAATTTTGTGACAACAAGGAATATTGATGACATGAGAGGTTGAGGAAAGCACTAAGGTTAAGAAATCTTTGGCAGAGTGGCAAACAAAGGTCATGTAAAATATTAAACACTTGAAAGCCAAAGTGGTGATATTAACATTTCTGGAAAGTCAATGTTACAGCAGTAATATTTTTGAGGTAAAAGAGCTATTTAGCTAGAAGTGTAATAAATGTTCTTAGAATTATTATAAGCACAATTGTATCATGTTAGTTCACATTTTCTTAACCTTGCAAATTTAAATATTATAATTTCATCCAGAAACATTTCCCATGATTCCATAAGCTCATCATGGATGACATCCTGGTTTTATGAAATCACCTCACACTACGCGCTATTAGACCATCCACCGCTACCTCCTATTCTTCGATCTGACCCTACACTCGTCTGCTCTTCCCTGACCCACACTAGTGGCTTTAGACGTGACCGGAATCCGAGACTTTCTTGTCAGGGCCGTCTTCCTGCTGACCACTTCAGCCAAGGCACTATCCGCTGCAACCGGAGAGTATGTAAACTGTGACCACGTTCTCCAGACCGACACTGTCCTCTTCCCTAATGGTCCTTTCGAGATCAGAGAGGATTCACTTGCACATCGCGGAACATCATTTATGCCATCATCTGTAAGCGATGCAAGTTGACCTACATCGGTCAGTCTGGTCGCAGAATCGGCGATAGGTGCCGTGAACACTTGAATGACATCACCCAAGAAGCGGACACTCCTGTAGCAGCCCACTTAACTCGAGGGCCATCGAGGTAAGACTGATGTCTTGGTAACTGGCCTAATATCATGCTCCTCTGATCACCACAGTCGGCTCACTCTGGAGCACCGTCTGATCGCTCGTTGGGCTGCCTCATCGTGCATCAATGTATCCCTGTCCCTGAGGACCCTCCGGCCTCCGACTCCACCCTCCCACCTATGGACCTCTCTTCCTATTTCTTATCTTGGTCCTCTACTCGTCCATCCCTGCTTTTCATATCCTCTTGAGAACCCCCATCTTGCCTTCTTCCTCCTAACCCCCTCTCCCTACATTTCTCTTCTGACTATCTTCATGTCCTTTACCTCTTTATCACTATATCACCTCTCCACTGGACTGTACGTACGATCTCTCTGCCCACCTCTATTGATCTACTCCTAGCTCACCCTCTCTATTAACTTGTAGTCACTACTCATCTATACCTACTATTCCAGTATCCCCCTTATCCTGATGCCACTTTCATTCCCCCTTTGTTCTATCATTTCCCTACTTCTTACCTCCTATGGTTCATACCTCTTGCACACCATCCCCTATTGCTCCACTCTCCAGACTTTCTCTTTTCCATTCACTTCTGACCTACCGCCTCTCCCCCTATCCATTTCACATACCTGCTTCTTATCCCTCCTCTCCATACTCCTCCAATACTTCCCTACCTCCCGATAGACTAACTTCCTCCGGACCACCCCTCTATCGCCTTCTCATTATACCGGCTTTAATTCTTCCTCACCGTATCTCTTCTCCAGTATCCTTCCTTTCGTTGACCTATCTCAACTCGTTCAGTTCGAGCCATCCATTCTGTAGAGTCCATCTCTCTCACCACTGCCTAGTTTACTACTTTGTCGTGTCATTCTATTTCTTTCTCTTAACCTCTCGCGTGATCTCTCACTTCCATGTTGAGTAGTGATTTATAGTATTGCCAGGAGTATCCTCGTCTATGCTTCCCCCCCCCCCCTTTTGGTTTTCCCCATATTTGATCCTTTTTGCCCTCTTTACTGACTTCTTTGTCACGTGTTGCTTTCATACACGTTCTCTGCGCTTTTAGTCATTTAGTCATTCCGACTGGTTTCAGCACGGATTACAGTTTTCCTGCTCCCTGCTCTGAGCTCAGCTAAGTACAATTTATTATACATTTTTCTCTCTCTTTTTCTATTTTATATATTTTGACGCCCATCATACCTCTCATCATGTAAATTCATTTCTCTCTTTTCTACATTCTCGCCCTCCAATCATCTAACATGTAGTAATTGTGCTTCACATTGTCGTTGTCCCTGTATTCTGAAGAAGGCCACAGGCCGAAACGTCAGTATCTTTATTTGTAAAGCTGTCACCATACCTTGGATTTAGCACACCCACCATTGGCTCCTTTTATGAAATCATTCTCACTGCATCATAGTTCATAACAACCTCAGCACTCACAGCTTGTCTAATACAACAATAATTAACAGCAGCTGGAACCCCTTTATAGAGAAGACTGCAATAGCCCATACATTAAAAAATATCA
Source organism: Megaustenia siamemsis (assembly GCA_032433765.1). Taxonomy (NCBI): domain Eukaryota; kingdom Metazoa; phylum Mollusca; class Gastropoda; order Stylommatophora; family Ariophantidae; genus Megaustenia; species Megaustenia siamemsis. The sequence goes on from JAVIAB010000001.1 coordinate 27,611,871, forward strand.
TTACATTTGGTTAAAACAAGTGAAACAGATTTATTTATCCAAAAACCTATATTGACAAACATGTCAGCTGTCTTGACCTAGCCACCACATAACAATTGTATACAAAATAATAAGGCTATTCTACATCAGTACTAGAATTCATCTATCTGAACTCTGCTACCAACTTGGATGAACTAGTGTTACTCTGTACTAACAAATCCCATAATTCTTATTTAATTTTTTGTGTAAATTACCCATTTAGTAGAAAGCTAAATTATGCTTCACTGCCTGTTCTAGGCACCACACTTCTACATACAATCTACATTCACTCAGCCACTGGCCACACTTCTACATACAATCTACATTCACTCAGCCACTGGCCACACTTCTACATACAATCTACATTCACTCAGCCACTGGCCACACTTCTACATACAATCTACATTCACTCAGCCACTGACCACGCTTCTACATACAATCTACATTCACTCATCCACTGACCACACTTCTACATACAATCTACATTCACTCAGCCACTGACCACACTTCTATATAAAATCTACATTCACTCATCCACTGACCACACTTCTATATACAATCTACATTCACTCATCCACTGACCACACTTCTATATACAATCTACATTCACTCATCCACTGACCACACTTCTACATACAATCTACATTCACTCAGCCACTGACCACACTTCTATATAAAATCTACATTCACTCATCCACTGACCACACTTCTATATACAATCTACATTCACTCATCCACTGACCACACTTCTATATACAACCTACATTCACTCATCCACTGACCACACTTCTATATACAATCTACATTCACTCAGCCACTGAGCCTATGTTACCTATAAGCCCAATATTTCTATAGTGTTTGAATGGCAGCAATAGACTGTCATTAGGTGTATGTTTGGGTTAACCTGGACTCAATCTTCAGGTAATCGCTAAGTTATCAAAGTTATCTACTTCTAATGCTAAGTTATCTCAGGTACTTCGTGAAAGCAATTAATGGCTGATTGGCTAAGTTATCTTAGGTACCTCATGAAAGGGGTTAATGGCTGGCTGGATAAGCTACCTAAAGTACCTTTAGAAAGGGTTGAATGGCTGGCTAAGTTATCTCAAGTACGTTTAGATAGGGTTTAATGGCTGGCTAAGATATCTCAAATACCCATGAGAGGGTTAATGGCTACTGCCAAAAGTAATTTTTTTTTTAAGATGCAAGGTGGGAGTGTTTATGGAACCAAGTTGCAGGGAGGACAATCTCATTAAAACAAAAGGGAATGCAGGATGAAGTGATGGAACCATGGATTGGGTTAAAAGATTCACATGACATATTTTAATGTTGTATGGGAGTGACATATTAAACTTTGCTATAAAAAGTCACAGCATTTGGGTGTGAGATGATGAGTGCTCTTTGCTGCTGTTATCCACCTTTCCCGGTTCATAGAACTCTCTCTCTCTCTTCACTTCCTCCTATACCTCTGTCAAGACAAGTTCTAGTTCATGCCCCTTCTGGCAGCCTGAACATTGTCATTTGATCTTGTTGTAGTGATTCTCTGATGTTGACAGTTCATCTTACTCTGTGTCTACCACAGGCTCTTCTTCCATCCCCTCTTTTAATATATATTTTGTACAGTATGCAATCCATTTTTGATAATGGAAACATGAAAAAGAGTTCTTAAATGTTATGTAGAGCCAGTCTTAACATATGGATATAAATCATGGACAATAGGACAACAGACAAGAAGATCACTGGAGTCTGTAGAAATTTTGTTTTACAGAAGAATATTGAGAATACCATGGACAGCTAAGAAGAGTAATGAAAATGTTCTGAAAGAGGCCAAAGCAAAAAGAGAGCTAATTTCCAATATTAGGAAGAAACAATCATCTTTTTTGGCCATGTAATGAGAAGAGAACAGGTGGAATATATTGTAACAACTGGGAAAATTGAGGGACAAAGAGATAGAGGGAAGCAAAGAAAAAAGATAACAGACAGCTTAAGAGAATGGCTTGGCAGAAGGTCAACAACAGAAATGATAAATAACTATCATGATCGAAAGTTGTGGGGAGACATGATCACCTACGCCAGCAGTCTTGGTACTTGATGATGATGGTAATTAATCTCTTGACATTCTTTCCAGATGAGCAATCCAATTTATTTATTGTCTCTGTACATTGTTTAGAATTGATTCAATTCCCAATCTCTTTCTTACAACATAAATTTCTAATTCTGACTCTTCTGGTCTCTCCAAGTTCTTTTCTTAAACATCTCATATCTATGGTGATTATTTTTCTAACTTTGATTTGTGAGTGCTCATGTCTAGCACTGATAGCACACTGTGGGAAAGAAAATACTCTGTATAAGATGTTTTTCTTTGTGATGATAGATACTGTCTTGTGTTGAAGTATAGAAATAAAAAAAAAACTATCTTTACGACACATAGTACCATTGCTGGTGTATGTCGGGGGGCAACGATAGAACCAGAGGGATAAAGGCCGCTTGGTCAAGCAGTCGCCATGACGTATGCGACTCAGGATTTTTATTGTATAGAAATAGGTACCAATAATTACAACTGAGTTGATGTGAGCATCAAGCTGTGATAAAACTCATGTTCACTTAGTTGCCTAGTCAGTTGGCCCCCATAACAATATTGATATTTTTGAAGATCACTGGTCAATATGGGGGATAGGTGGCAAGAATCATTGAGGCACAGTCTGAAAAGTGTTCCTTGTTACAGTTTCCTCATATTCCAAGTCCGGCTTGCTGCCAGAGCTGCTGAGTTAGTGCTCTGTGGACACCATGAGCTGTGTTTTTCATCTGGATCGTGTTTTGATATCCCGATTGCTTACAATGAATGATATCATATGATGAATGACAGTTCAGCTGTGTTCACTTTCTGTGCCGCTTGACCTTATGTCTTTTGGCGTGTGCTGTAGCTGCTACAATGGGGACTGCAGCTGCCTTTCTTTGTTTGGATCTTTCAATGGGATGAGTTTTAATTCGGATGATTTCACTGGCACAGGCGGTTGAGCAATTATGGATCTTAATTAGTTTGCAGTGATACCGGGGCCTTCGACTAACCATAACCATATTTTTGAAACCAAGGAAAGTGTTTCGAAAAATAATAGTAAACAATGGAATTATAATGTTGTGTCATAAAAGAAAGACAAAATAGTGAACAAAGGTTATAGTTAATGTTATAGTTATGATCTTTAAACTGTTGTTAATGTTACCTGCCAACAAGTTGAAGTGTATTCTGGTGAACAATAAAGGCTGCTACACATCCTAAAAGGGAACCAATCAATGCAGAGCCAAGAGCATCAGCAAATGATGACCCAGTCAATGTGGACACACTGATACAGGCACCAGCAATGCCTACTCCCACAACAGCAGCAAAGTCTTCTAAAAGCACCACATTTACATTTGGATCCATGCCCCGTAACACTGCACAGAGAGAAACAGATGATATAGCATCACTTGGGCCATCAAGTTAAGTCAAATGCTTTCATTACAAGAAAGTTTTATGATAAAAGATCTTCAAAATCTATTGTTTCCTGCCTTTATGATCTGTTTAAGGAAAAACAAACAAGAAAAAAAAACAAAAAACTAAAACTATCTTTGTAGTATTTATCGTATTTTGTGTGTGTTCTGATTGGAGATATTTGAAGGGACTAGAAAATACAAATGTTCCATTTGGAGATATTTGAGGGGACTAGAAAATACAAATGTTCCATTTGGAGATATTTGAGGGGACTAGAAAATACAAATGTTCCATTTGGAGATATTTGAGGGGATTAGAAAATACAAATGTTCCATTTTGGTGATATTTGAAGGGACTAGAAAATACAAATGTTCCATTTGGAGATATTTGAAGGGACTAGAAAATACAAATGTTCCATTTGGAGATATTTGAGGGGACTAGAAAATACAAATGTTCCATTTTGGTGATATTTGAGGGGTTTAGAAAATACAAATGTTCCATTTGGAGATATTTGAGGGGACTAGAAAATACAAATGTTCTGCTTGGAGAATATAAATTCCCCCAAATGCAGTCCCTATATGGTTTACAGGTCAGTTTTTAATTTCATCCCTTACAGAAAAATAAAAAAAATTTCTTCGTCCTACTGGGAATCAACTCGAGTCAACCTGACTGAAAAGCAGATCAAACTCCCTCGACCATACGCTCTCCTATTTGTATAAATCTGTGGATCTGCTCACCTAGATCTGGAGTCATAAACTGACTGCATGTGCTAGAGGAAATAAAGTGGCACTTCCATAATACTTCAAGATATAATGGTCATAATAAGTTGTACTGTAATCATTCCTTACCACAACTGATTATGTCAAATTTGGTTGGAAAAGGTTGGTTATAATTTATTACTTGTTTCCAAATACTTCTGAACCTTCAATATAAGTTAAAATATTCTGTACTCGCATTTTATGATAAAAATAATATGCTCGTTCAAGCAAAGGTTTCCACCGTGTTAAGATGTGTATGGGGAATGTGGTGATTGTGCCCATTTTTTTTCAATTACCAACAGCACATTTTGTGGCTAATGTGCGAACCACCTACTTTCTCATAGAGATCTCTGGTACAAAATTTCAAAGGTTGGGTAAACTTCACAGCAATGAATGTTTTAAAAATTTGCCACATCTGTGAATTGAACATGGACCCATGTGGTCAGTTGTGAATGCAGTAACCACTCAGTTACAGCGCTCTCAGTAGGATCAGGGCCAATGATACCAACATCATTTGGGTTGAAAGCAGCCAGCAACTCACAGCTGACAGGTTTAATCAAGATCAGTGAACCAGAACTAATCAAGATCAGTGAACCAGAACTAATCAAGATCAGTGAAACCAGAACTAATCAAGATCAGTGAAACCAGAACTAATCAAGATCAGTGAACCAGAACTAATCAAGATCTATTCTTCCACCTCCCTGCAGAATCTGACTAGCCAGTCTGACCAAGCAAGTAAGGATTGGAGAGGGAAGCAACCTGGAACCCAAAAATGTCATGTTGAAGTTTAAGGGAGTAGTACATAGTTTACTATGTTCACAGCTTACTATTAACAGGGAGCCGCGATAGCTCAGTGGTTAGTGAACTGGACTACAACGGACAAGAGGTTGAGATCAATCCTGATCGATGGCTTTCGGATTCACCCAGCCTTAAATGGGTACCAGATTTTTTCTGGGAAAGAAAAGCGACACAGACATAATTTCAACCACATTACCCCAAAAATCATGTGCCGAGGTCTATAAAAAATATGGTCACTAACACCATATTCCCCATATGGCACTTGGCGTGATGGGGCTCTTTCCTTTTTTTCTACTACTATTAAACACAACACATTGCATTTAGGCACATTTAACACTCTCCTAGGACTGGATGATGAAGAGAGGTAATAGTCAGGCAAACACACACAAAAGTACAGATCCAAAATAACACTGCTTGGGGCCCTAGGTGGCAAGAAGTAAGATGCCTGCCTCTAAACAAGAAGCTCTCAGGATCAATTCCCACCATAGGCAGTGAAAGTTTTTAAAAAATTTAATCCATGGTTTGTTCATAGCTTTATCCTTTCCTGGTTTCTGGGTAGTGATATCTGATGTATAGTAATCTCTGGTGTACATAAAGAACAACAAACAAACACCATTTTTACATTATAGTTTAAAATAGCATTGTTACACTTACAGTATTCCTTGAAATTCATCCCATGAGCTTTGGCACTCTTCCTCACTTGGTTAATAGCAATGATAAGGGTTGCTGAAGGAAAGCCAAAAAAGTAAACTGCAATATTAATACAATAAACGCAGCACTAATAATTAAATAAAGAAAGCAACTATTTACTAAGGGACCACTTCATTTTTTGAGCCTATGAGTGTTACAATTTGTGAAGAGAACGTTATCAAGAGTGTTTCTTCTTTGGATGGCCAAACTGCTGACATGAGGTTAGTTTAAACATTAATTATTCTTGTTAGTACTTTTTACCTGCTACATTTTAGCTTTAATTACAAATGAAAACCTTTGGGGAAAAAATGTCCAAATATCAGTAGGAATGAAGAACAAGAAAAGGCAATGGGGATGGATTGGCCATGCATTGTGAAGATCAAGAAGCAAAATTGCAAGAGAGTCAATGAGGTGGAATCCACAAGAAACTAGGAAAAGTTGGAAGGCCAAGTAGACCTGGAGAAGAACTATCGAGACAGAGGAAACAGCTGCAAGATGGAAGTGGGCTCAGTTGGAGAAAATAGCACAGAACCTGTGGGGCATAAGTCAAGTAAGTCATGCAAGTAAAATAATTTATGCAAGTGAAGTAAGTCATGTAAGACAAATAATTCATGTAAGTGAAGTAAGTTAAGTAAATCAAATGATTCATGTAAGTGAAGTAAGTCATGCATGTCAAATAATTTATGTAAGCGAAGCAAGTCAATAAGTCAAATACTTCATGTAAGTGAAGTAAGTCATGCAAGTCAAATAATTAATGTAAGTCAATTAGTTCATGCAATCCAAGTATACACAAGTCAAGTAGTTCATGTAAGTCCAGTAAGTCTTGTTTTTAGCTTTACCTTGAACTTTTTTAGTTTCTGTTTGTGTCCCTTGCCTGTAGCTTCAGCAGAAGCCAATTTTTAGGCAGCAATGTCAAAGACTAATTTTTAGGCAGCAATGCCAAAGACTAATTTTTAGGCAGCAATGTCAAAGACTAATTTTTAGGCAGCAATGTCAAAGACTAATTTTTAGGCAGCAATGTCAAAGACTAATTTTTAGGCAGCAATGTCAAAGACTAATTTTTAGGCAGCAATGTCAAAGACTAATTTTTAGGCAGCAATGTCAAAGACCTATTTTTAGACAACAGTATTAAAGACCAACTTTTAGACAGCAGTATCAAAGACCAATTTTTAGGCCACAGTGTCAACGACCAAATTTTAGGTCGCAGCGTCAACAACCAATTTTTAAGTAGCAGCATTAATGGCCAGTTTTTAGGCAGTAGTGACTGCTGCTACCTTTCTTTGCTTGGGAGATGAAATATTAATTTGGATGATTCCACTGGCACGGGTGGTTGAGCAATTATGGATTTTAATTCATTTGCAGTGATGCTGGGGCCCTACAATAACCATAATAAAGAATGTTTCTTATCTACTGCTTCTGGTGACATTTCAGTGTTATTTTACTTTTTAAAAACTTGAAGCAAAAAACATTTTCATATTTTAATTTAATGAAATCTTCAAATATTAATTTGACATTTTCAAAGTAATTACCACACATATCCAAATACATAACTGGTAACTATAACTAACCATAACATAACTGGACTAAAGTTTTGATGTACCATTTACATTAATATTTTGCAAAACATTGAAAATAAAATGAAACAAACTCTTCACAAATACATTATTTTGAAAATCAATTTTACTAAATAAAACAAACTTCATATTATTACATTTATTACAGAAGAAAAAAAAAACACAACACATTTGAATATTACCTCCTTCAGATATAAAAGATCCAACCAATGTTGCAAGACACTGAGGACAAAAGACACAGGTTCAAGCCACACATAAACACACATTTTCAAAACAAATGAAATAAAAAATAAAAATGACATAAAGCATACACAAATTATATGAAATTCTTAATCTTGATCTTTCCCAAACCGCTAAATGACACATAGGGGTTGTAGTGTTTTTCGCCTCCCAATTCTAATCTTGGCGAGATGTTCGATCATATGTTATGAGTCCATGTTGCCAATTTTGCTTCTCTTATAAGTGTTCTTTTCAGCGTCTTTCTAGGTCTTCCTATTTTTTTGTAGCATGGTGTTTCCCACAGAAGAGCCTGTTTTAGAATTCTCTTGTTGTCTCTTCTCAGCACATGACCTATGTCTGTCTTCTCTTTCTAATTGTAGAGGAGATTGTTGGTTGCATGGCCATTTCTCTTATCTCTATATTAGTCTTGAATTCATTCCATTGTATACAGGTATTCTTAGGAATTGACATTACATGACATGAACATAACATAACATGAACATAACATTACAGGACATTAATATGAAATAGCTCAGTGGTTAGTGAACTGGACTACCACGGACAAGGGGTAGGGTTCGATCCCAACCGACGGCTCCGGGTTCACCCAGCCTTAAATGGGTACCGGATTTTTTTCTGGGAAAGTAAAGCAGCACGGGCGTAATACTGACCACATTACCCCAAAAATCATGTGCTGAAGGTCTGTAAAATATAGGGTCACTAACACCATATTTCCCTATACGCCACTTGGCGTGACGGGGGTACTTTACTTTTTTACATTAATATGAACAAAAGAAAGAAATATAAAACCACATGTGAACATATAGAAAATATATATGAATGAGAACACGAAACCATACAATGAAGGACTTTAATATGAATGAGGCAATAAGAATATGAAACCAAATAAGCTCTGCAGAATCAGAGTGAATATATGAAACAAAAGAACATCTTACCTGATGATAAAGGGCATAAATATTAATCATAGTACGAAGTTGACATAACCTAATATGACAATATGTTTCCTCAATTTGTTGCAATCGACCTTTGAAGAAACCATGGGACTCTCTTCATTCTGACAATCAATCTATTTCAAGAACACTCTATAGGATGTTTAGAAAGACCAACTCACTTCAAAAAATAAATTTTGGCCATGCTAGTTAATTACTACAGGGAGAAGCTGTGTTTGGCCTTAAGAAAACATCATTGCCCTAATTGATAAACTGGAATTCTTCAATAACTTCAATCAATGGTCAGTAGTCTGCAGACCCAGCTATGACCTGCATTCAACTGCAAATTTGCCACCTGCTGGACTGTGGTCAGATCAAGTGTTTCACCGAAGTGGAGGTGTGACTTCATTTGTTGATACAGCGATTCTTGGGGCATGCTCACTAACAGAATAGTCTTTTTATTTTCTTTTTATTTCTCCTTTTAGTTCAAAATTATTATATTTTTTAATTATCTTTTAATTTAAAAACATATTTGTATGTGTCTTGTATGTTTATCCCTGCTGAAGGCCTAATTGAGTCAAAACGTTGTTCCGTTTTGTGTTGTCCACTTGTTATGTGAAGCTTTAACCCTACCCTTTTTTTCTCTATATTTTTTTTTCATTTCTCCACATGCTCACTAACCATGAAGTCTATATGTATTCTGCATATTTCATGCTGTCCGTGATGACAGTTACAGTTTTTTTTTAGTTTAGTCGACGGATCATTCTCATTGCACATCAGACATGTCCATAAGACATAGATCTCCTCATCAGTATGTCCCTCATTGTGTGTGGAGACTGATGACTCCAGCTCTGTGTTAATTTGTTATTCATCTGTTTCCCCATGCAGTTCTCCTTTCTGGCATCCCCAATTTTGACCTGGTGTTCATGCAGTCTGGACATGGATGTAGATTCATGATCATTGGCTGCATCATTAGTGCATCCTGCCTCCCTGGGGCATTCAGAATGTCAGTTCAGCCCATTGCACATCCGCCATCTACTGCAGCTGTTCCAGCCAAGCTGTCAGCTCGTTCATTTCCTCTCAAACCTGAGTGTGCAGGAACATTGATGAATCAGATCTCAATCAGACATTAGTTCTTTAGTGACTCCAACCACTGCCTTCATGTCCAGCCTCCTTCAATTTTCCTGAGCCACTCAACTAATCACTCAGAAAACACACGCGAAGAAACACACTCAAAAAACACACTTGAGTAAAAGATTGTGTTTCTAGCCAGGCCATTAGTTACTGCCATAATCTCCAAGGTTAAGCTGCTTGTAGTGTCACTTGTATTTACCATGATAGCACTGCTCTCTTTTACTGTTCTTCCTCTGACTTGGACCTTGAAATACCACATGTTCTGACTGTGCCAAACAATTGATTCACCAGCATAAAAGACTACCCCATCCTCAGGTGAACTTTCATAGATCAATGCCTGCACCTTTGCCTCCATGACTACAGGGTTTTGTTGTCTGCATTCTCTGTTCAAAATGATATGAACCAACAAGGACATGGTGCATCATTACAGCAACCTGGAAGTTTGCATCATGAGCTGCATATCTTTTTTTAGTATCAATGATCACACCTGGTTGCTGAAATGGTGTGGCATGGCAAATATGGGAATACTCCACCTGCAGTGATGCCAATCTGTTCTAAAATCTCCAACAATTACTTTTAAGTGAGGTTTTTGTGTAATTGGGAAAAAATGGTAGTAGAAAGTTGAAGTGTAATGGTATGGCCAAGAAATGTGTTTGTTGAGGTGGGACTTGGATTTCTTGTTTAGGACTTTAGCCTTTTTTTTGTTCTTTCACAAACATTTTGATGGATCTTTTCAACTGCAAGGACAGCATTTTACAAATATGCTGTTAGGTGCACACAGTTTAATCAGGAATGTGGGTTTGACTGGATATTGGTAAGGCAACACACACGAAAGCTGTTTAACCTTTTCTCCTGCCCTGCATAGGTAGTCCAAGTTTCTGATCTGTATAGAAGTCACACAACTTTGGTAAATGTGAATCTTAGTTCTGAATGTTTAAGCATTTGTGAATTAATCATTGGAATATGAAACCATGTTTACCATCCAACAAATTAAATTTTACTAAATGTGGAACTCTGTGAGACAGTTCTCTATCTCACTATGATTACTTTTCCCCAACTCTGTGAGACAGTGCTCTATTTCAATGTGATTACTTTTCCCCAACTCTGTGAGACAGTGCTCTATTACAATGTGATTACTTTTCCCCAACTCTGTGAGACAGTGCTCTATGTCAATGTGATTACTTTTCCCCAACTCTGTGGACCAATCAGTGGATGCCAGTGCTCAACCTCACTGTCATTACTTTTCCCCAACTCTGTGAGCCTGGAACCTATTTCTTGCTCATCTAAACTGACTGGAGAATGTTATGTTGTGTTTAAACTCATGTTCACTAGGTCACCAAGCCGGCATGTTAACACTATGCATCAGATGCTCTTGAAGAGAAAAATGAAACCATTATAAGTGAAGTTGTGTAATTTCACCTCATAAAAGTTATTCTATTCTATTATTCTATTCTATTCTTTTCTATTCATGGAATCAGTTCCACTACAAATGGAACATTTTCATATCAGCTCCACCGTGCATTTTTTGAAGTGTATGCAGACTGACTGTTTCTGCTGATTATAGATACATCTGTTTTTCCCACTAAGCACTGCATTTTGTCCAGATCCCTTTTTCCTCCTCTAGATTCATCAGTCTCTCAATATATACTCCTTGTCCCCCCCATCCTCATCTCTTAATGAATGAAGAATAAACTTGGCAATGTCCTCATTGTCCAGAATAAGGCCACACTTTGTGCCATAGCTGCAGGTACTCCCACACAATATTACTGTTTCATGGAGATGATGCATATTGCAGATCTATCTGCTATATAGTTTTTAAATTTGCTGAAGAGAAGGAAACAGCTGGAATATAATGTAACAATTGGAAAAATCGAGGGACGAAGAGATAGGGGGAAGCAAAGAGAAACGATTCCAGACAGTTAAGAGATTGGCTAGGCAGAAGGTCAACAACGGAAATGATAAATAACTGTCGAGATCGAAAGTTGTGGAGAGTCATGATCACCTACGCTAGCAGGCACAGTACTTGATGATGATGAAATTTGCTGAGCAAAAACTTCTGTCATAAGATATGATACCTACAGGTTTTTGTGATTTAAAAGACAACATTTTCATCTACCTACCCAGTGAAGATTTCCAAATTCTTGTGGATGAAGGAAACCAATTAGGCTGTGGTAATATGATAGTCCAGTTCCAAAGAAAAATATTCCTACTCCACTAATGAGGGATGAAATGTTACGCAAGTTCTTATATCCATACCTGGGGAAACAAAATAGAAAGCCAGTCACCTATAGCTTTAAAAAATGAAGGTAGATCTTTAAAAATCATTACAACTAAGGTAAAGTAAAGGTAAAGTACGAGACTTGAACCGGCGTCTTAGCACGTGAGTTTTACACCCATATGTGCTCGGCCGCCTATCCAGAAATGTTCGGAAATTTCTGGATAGTGTCACCTCAAGCATCAAAACTCAGATGCGAGGCAACATTCCTCACCTTCCCAGGGTAATACCCTGGTACCCATTTCTGCCAACGGCTGGGTCGACCGTGGGGGTATTTTTTTTTTTCAACCACGAGTATAATTCACACTGCTCCCAGCGGGAATCGAACACGGGTTGTCCGAACGTCGGTAGTCCAATCGGGTTGTTTTCCCGACTAGGCTACCGAGGCCCCCAACAACTTGTGTAGTCGCTTAAACTGTTTCAGTTACTTTGATTGTTTAAATGTGTGTTTTCGAAGAAACTGGAGTGTGGACGTGATTGTGCACTGTCTTCGATGGAAGTCCTTTGGAATTGTTGACTGTACCGCCATTTAAGGCTGCATGGTAGTTGAGCTTGTCAACAGAATTTGCCAATATGCTTTGGCAGAAGATGTGACATGATGTGGAGTGGATATGGAGAATTCTCGACTGCAGTGAAACTGGTTCCATGAACAGAACAGTATAACTGAAAGACAATAACTATTAGGATAATGAAAAAGATAGGATCTGAAGCAAATTTTGCATTTATGAAATTCATCAATTATAACCAATTTAAATGGTACTAAAACATGGGATTTCACACCACATCATCAAGTCAGGAATTCATTAATGGTTTTTATGTATGATTTTTGTTATTCTTGATCCCTCCAGTGCAGTTAAATGGCACATAAGGTTTGTAGAGTCTCCCACCAATTGTCTCTATTCTGGACGAGCTGTTCGATTATAGGGAGTGAGTCTATGCCTGCCAACCTTGCCTCTTTTGTTAGACTTCTTATCTGTGTTTCTCAAGGTCATCCTCTTTTCCTATGACCTGATGTTTTCCATTTGAGAGCTGCTTAGTAATTCTTTGGTCGTTTCTTCTAAATTTATATTTATGACCAGAGACTTGAAATACATATAATGCATGAACATAGCATAGACTGTAGTAATTGTAAATTTGGGTTAAAGATTCAACAATTGCTATTTATTAAAGAAGAAAAGACAATCATTACTTTGGTCTGACTTAGTTGTCATCATCATTATCATCATGTGCCATACCTGTTGACATAGGCGATCATGTCCTTCCACAATCTTCTATCTACAGTGCATCATATCAGTTCTGTTGTTGACTGTTTTCCATGCCATGACACCAAGCTATCCAGTATTTTCTCTCTTTGTCGTTCGCGATCTCTCTTTCCTTTTATTTTGCCAGTTGTAACCAAGTATTCCAACTTTCCTCCTCTCATGATGTGCCCGAAAAATGTTGATTGTTTCTTTCTGATGTTTTTTAGGAACTGCCTTTTTGTGTTGGCCTCTTTGAGAGCTTCCTCATTGGTCTTTTTAGCTGTCCAGGGAACTTTCAACATTCTTCTGAGAAATCCCATCTTTGTGGCCTCTAATCGTCTTTTCATTTGTTTGTCTACTGTCCATGATTCGCTTCCATAGGTCAGAATTGGTTCTATATAGCACAGATAAACTATCTTTCTCATTTCTTAGTTGTAGTGCTCCTTATTCTAATTATAAAGTGATTTCTTTATCTTCTTCCTTTCAACTCCCAATGGAGCATAGGATTTCAACAAACACCTTCCAAGCCACCAACCATGTTTCCTGCCATTCTCTTAAGATCAGATTATAATGACCATAAAGTCATGTGGTCAATATGGAATCATAGATCGGTTTTAAATGTGAACATAAACTTTATAGAAAAATTATTTTAAAAGACACTTACGGATGGTCTGTGTCTGGTTTCTTGAAGGAGTGGTACAGCCCAATTCCCAGGATTATCTGAAATTGATTCAAAGGAACATAAAAAAAAAAACTCATAACTTTTCATCCGATTAAAAAAAAAATGTATGCAAAATTATGACTATCATAAATGTGTGCTAATGACAAATTGTTAATGACAAAAAAAACAACAAAAGACAAGTACACACAAAACCTAATAAATGCACTTTTTACGTGCAAAAGAGAATGAAAAGACTATTAAGTTTACATAAAATATATATACACACGTACACAAAAGGACAGACTAGCACTCTTCAAAAAAAGACAAAGAAACCACACGCAAAAGAACAAAGGCAAATTAATTACTTCTAAAAGTCATCATTATCATCATCATGTGCCATACCGGTTGGCGTAGGCAATCATGTCCCTCCACAATCTTCTATCTACAGTGTATCGTATCAATTCAATTGTTGACCGTCTTCCATGCCATGACGCTATCCAGTATTTTCTCTCTTTGTCGTCCCCGATCTCTCTTTCTTTTTATTTTGCCAGTTGTAACCAAGTATTCCAACTTTCCTCTTCTCATGATGTGCCCGAAAAATGTTGATTGTTTCTTTCTGATGTTTTTTTAGGATCTCCCTTTTTGTGCTGGCATCTTTGAGAATTTTTTCATTGGTCTTTTTAGCTGTCCAAGGAACTTTCAACATTCTTCTGAGAAATCCCATCTCTGTGACCTCTAATCGTCTTTTCATTTCTAAAAGGCAAAGTATTACAAAAACTCTACTAAAGTATCATTGCCACAAAAATTGTACAACAGTTTCAGGGAAAGTAAAATAAAATAAAATTAAAATCCACAAAGTAACTTTCGGAGGAAAAAAAAAAAAAAAAGGAGCCGCAATAGCTCAGTGGTTAGTGAATTTGACCACAAAGGACAAGAGGTCGGGTTTGATCCTGATCGACAGCTTCCAGGTTCACCCAGCCTTAAATGGGTACCTGATTTTTTTCTGGGAATGTAAAGTGGCACAGGTGTAATACAGACCACATTACTCCAATAATCATGGGCCGAAGGTCTGTAAAAATTATGGGCACTACCACCATATTCTCTATATGACGGCAGGCGTGACAGGGCTCTTTACTTTTACTTTAACCTTAGAAAAAAAAAAGCGAGGAAAAAAAATCTCCCACAATCCAATATTAAGTATTTTTTTTTTAACACATATTTCATACCAATTTCATCTGGAATCACAAATTTGTTGCTTTTGTGCAAAATTAAATTTCCATTTAAAAAATCATCATCATCTAGTATGACATCTGCTGGCATAGGTGATCATGTCTCTCCACAACTTTCTATCTCTACAGCTGTTTATCAGTTCTGTTGTTGACTTCCTACCAAACTATTCTCTTAAACCGTCTTGTACATTTTCTCTCTGCTTACCTTTATCTCTTCTACCATCAATTTTTCCAGCTGTCACAACATATTCCAGTTGATCCCACAAAAATTATGATCTTTTCCTCCTGATGTTGAAAATAAGCTCCCTTTTTGCTTTTGGCCTCTTAAAGATCCTCATTACTCCTTTTAACTGTCCATGATACTCTCAACATTCTTCTGTAAAATCACATTTTTATGGCCCCCCCCCCCCCCCAACAATTTTCTTGCCTGTTGTCCAATTGTCCAGGATTTGCATCCATTTGTTGAGACTAACTCCACATGATAATAAAGAGCTCTTTTATCTTATTTCAATTGACATAACAGGACAGCATAATATTTTCCTCATTTTTGGAATGCAGCCTTTGCCTGAACTATTATCCACCTCACTTCTGTTGTATATCTATAATAAAGAACATGTCACTTATAATACTACATGACTTCATAGAAGACATAAAAACTGTTTACAACTGCTGCAACTTAATAAGCAACAGCTGCAACTCTATAAACGCTTGAACCAATTCCAACAATTTGTACATATTCTTCTTCTTCTGTGTACATCTTTAGATGTCAATTATGATAAGCTTGAAGAAAACGTTCATCAGCTCATGACAGGTGACATCCCATACAACTTGTCCAGGTGTACATATTCAATTTAGTAGCATATGCAGTCTCTAAGCATAGATAAGTTCATAAAGCTAGGGGTTGGGATATGGTTTATTGAGCGGATGTAACACCGCATGTTCAACACAGCTGATCTATAGTGTACAGTTTAGTGTTTTAATTGCAACCTTGTCAGAAAAAGGAGTGGAGGTAGAGCAGTGGCTAGTGAATTGGTCTACTTGGGACAAGAGGTTGAGTTTGAACCCCAGACCAACTTGCTTTTAAGTTCATTCAGCCTCAAACAGGTTTCAGGGGACTGGGATGTCTACAGGTAAGGTGTCGGACCCTGGACAGGAAGGTCCCAGGTTTGAATCCTGCCATAGGTGGTGGGAATTTTTTACTTTGAATCTGTGGTTTCTTCACGGCTTTACTCTCCCATGGTCTCTGGGAGATCTGATGCCTAATGTCTTGGATAATGACGAAGTCAAGAGGTTATGTGTGCACTCACTGACTTAAAAAAAACCCTTGGCAGCTTAATGTAGAAAAGAGCAGGCCAAAAATAGTGACTGTCTAGGCAAAATCTCTATCCATGCTAAAGAGTTAAAAGGAGTTTGACCTTGTTAATGGAATAATCCAACAGCATCTCAGTAGCAGCCCTTATCATTGGGGTTATTTTGAGGTCTATCACTTAAAACAATTCAGTAGATGAATTTGTTTTCAATGTGTTTTTTGAGGTATTTAGAATGATGAAGTGGTTGGATGTAAATATTATCATTTTGATGGAAGTTATTTAGAACCGCTGCCTCTGCAATCAAATAGGATCTACACAGAGATAAACTGTGTACACAGAATTTACCTACGTCTTCTTTACCTGATATATTACCAACCATATTACATAAAAATATGTACATGGTATATGGAAATCATCATCATCATAATCAAGTACCATGCCTGCTGGCATAGGTGATCATGTCTCTCCACAACTTTTGATCTCAACAGTTATTTATCATTTCTGTTGACCATCTGCCAAGCCATTCTCTTAAGCTGTCTGGTAACTTTTCTCTTTGCTTCTCTCTATTTTCCCAGCTGTTGCAATATATTCCAGCTGTTCCCTTCTCATACATGGCCAAAAAATTATTATTGTTTTTCCTTAATATAGAAAATTAGCTCTCTTTTTACTTTGACCTGTTTCAGAATGTTTTCATTACTCTTCTTAGCTGTCCATGGTATTCTCAACATTCTTCTGTAAAACCAAATTTCTACAGTCTCCAGCGATTTTCTTGTTTGTTGTCCTATTGTCCATGATTCACATCCATATGTTGAGACTGTCTCTACATAACATTTAGCAACTCTTTTTCTTGTTTCTATTGTCAAAAATGGATTGCACAGTATCTTCCTAATTTTTTTTTGATAAGCTGCTTTATATATGCTGTATATGGACACTAACACCATAATCCCCATATGTTATCTTTGAGGAGTGATTTTGTAACATAACTCTTTCCTCTTTATCTTTCTGACAGAAAAGATCTTTTCAACATTCATATAATTGGTAAATGACTGGATTAATACATTTGGTTAATTTTACAACAAGATGAAATAATTCTAAGATAAACCAAAACATCATACTTGATTCATGGTGTCTGCACAGGAATGGATGAACTCTGAAAACATACTGTGTGACCCAGTATAGAGCCAGGCTATCAGTTTGAACAAAGTATTGGCTCCATTGCTGAAATGAATTGTTACAGTTCAGGTATTGACAGCTCTCTTAAGAATTTAAAAAATGTACATTAAAAAAAAATAGAAAAAAAAACCAAATGAATATACAATGGTTGCCATTGTGGTATGATTAAATGCCTAATTCATTTTAATTACAGATGGTGTGGTAGGACTGTGATGAAGGATACCTCCTACTTTACAGTCTCCAGGTACAGGGTATAAGATTAAAAGAACCAATAATAAAATTATTCCTTAAAATCATTTTATGGATCTTAAAAAGCTTTTATATAGAAAATAAGAGAACCGCAATAGCTCAGTGGTTAGTGAACTGGACTACTAAGGACAAGAGATTTGGTTCGATCCTGATTGACAACTTCCAAGTTCACCCAGTCTTAAATGGGTACTGAATTTTTTCTGGGAATGTAAAGTGGCACGGGTGTTATACCGACCACATTACCCCAAATATCATATGCCGAAGGTCTATAAAAATTACGGTCTCTAACATCATATTCCCAATAAGTCATGTGGCTTACAAGGCTCTTCCTTTTTTTTTTTTAAACGTAGATAATAAAAATTATAAAAAATACTTTTTTAAACCAAATTGTTTGAACTCCACATATCTGACCAGCTAATAAAAACAAACATTAACATTTCTAGAAGTAAGACTGAGGGCTAAAAGGGAAACCTGAAATTCTTACTAGTGTGACATTTTCAGCTATAAAAGCTAAGGCAGCCGACGTTATTCTACCCACAAAACCCTGCTGACAAAGCTGAAAACGTCATGTTATTTTGGAGCATACTGTGAATTCTCTTTCAGCCAGCAGGCTTACTTTTAAAGATGGCTATGCACTTCAACATTACATTTAAATCTATACTGAACTAAACAGAAGCTTCAAATAATGATCAAATTCACTATGAGCAACTCTCTGATGATGTCAACTTACAGTGTGGACACATGAAGAAGACTGAAGATTAAAATAAAAAGACATTTTTCATCAAAGGACCACAGCGTAAAAATGTAAAAAATGCCGGTATCTACTGTAAGAGCTGAGCTTGTTTATTATCCAGTTCATTTTGAAGCAGAGCATCAATTGTAAGGCATTCATTAACATTTGTAATAAAAGTCTAACGGTTGCAACAGTGGGGTCTTTTGTGTTGATTTAGAAGACCTAGTATAGCAGTGCCACTCGGACCAACCAGCTCAAACTTTTCTAGAAGATTCTAAGAATTGAGAAATTCTGGCCCTTTGAGACAGCTCTGAAGATAAGATCTTTGACTAACTTATTTGTGGATTATCATCATTGCACTCCAAACATAATCTGATTTTTCTAAAGAAATGCACCACCATGAAGTATATTGCTGAAAAAAACACTGATGTTTCAAATTTTCAAATTCAAAAGAATGATAAAGAAAGAAATTTGATTTTCTCACAAAGAGAGACAAAAATAAAAATAGCATCCCATAGAGACTGACCACTAAAATAGAAAACCACAATATAAATTATCTTACATAAAATATGCCATAATAAAACAAAAATAAACACATTACTTTACAGTTACTTAAAAATTGTACTTACACAAGAATTGCTGACATAACAACTCGAGTTGACCCAGAGCTCCAGAAAGTTGGTTCCTTTCAATATAGAATTGAGGATAACATAAAATAGAAATTAGCAGGTCTTTATTCATGACATATCCCTTGCAACTCATGACAAATCATAGGCGCTTAGTTTCTTTCAAGAAATTACATAAAATATGGGGTCAAGGTAAAGAAAGGCAAATGACTGCATAAAAATGCGAACCTGCAGTAGAGCTAAATGTGAGGGAGAATTGAAAAAAAAATAGAAAAAACGGTATGGTAAAGGCTTTACGTGATTGATAGATGACACAGATTTCAACGACATTTCGTTCAATATGCCTTCAGCAGGAACAAACAAACAACACACACAGATATGTAAGTGAATAAAACTAATCCTACATAGCTAACTAGTAATGAAACAAACAAAACAAAATAATTGAAACTAGTTTAAAAAATGAAAATTTCTTCCCTGTGCCATGGCCAGAAGAAGAAAGAAGAATTCGCGAGTGCACGTTGTAAATACCCTGCTGGTCAGAGGGTCAACAAAATGTCAAGGATTCTAAAAATATGTGAGTGGGGGGGAATACTGTCTAGGTTGCCTCGACTACAACACCACTGACAATGTCTATAACCATATATGAGCCTACACATACATGCATATACATATATATATATATATATACCTACACCCATACACATGAACATATACATGCATATGCACACCCATACAGTGACAACCATATATATGTAGAAATGTGCACATAATACCCACATAACCAGAAGAGTACACACCGAGGTCAGTGTGCATGCACAAAGGAGAAAGAATAGAACAGAAGAATAACAGGTACTCGAAAGGAGGAAAGAGTGAGATGTCTGAGAGTGGGGTACATTAAAAAACATGTGAAAGGTAATAGCACAGACAAAAGAGGTACAGCAGACAACTGAAGTATCACAGTGGGGTCTAGTGGAGGAGAGCTATGAATAGCTTTTTTTAGTATTGCCATTGGAGTACCAGTATTCTGTTGAACATCTCGAAAATGTTCACAAAGTCTTTCTGCTAAACGTCGCCCAGACTCGCCAATATAAGACATAAAATATGCATTCAGATAGTTTCTGTACCTTGCTAGTTATACAACATTTCTCATTCATCTTTTCAATCATACCCCACCTACTTATTTAATTTCTGGAGTTCCAGAATTGCTCTTTTATGATTTTGTCATGTCATTTTCCAATCACAGACAGATTTCAATATGTGTATCTCTCTTATCAAACTCTTCTCACTACAAGTGCTTTTGAAGCAAGCTTGTAATCTCTTTCAGTTTACCATGGACTACTAAATGAATAGAACAGTAGGTCCAGGAAATCTCAAAGTGCCTGTGATCTACCCATGATGAAGTCACCCACTTTGGTTATAAATGAGGAAGCCTCTGGACTTTTGGTCAATATGGTAGATAGGCGGCAGGAAACATTGAGACTCAGTCTGAAAAGTTTTCTGTGTTGCAGTTTCTTCATATTCAAGTCTGGCTTGCTGCCAGAGCTATTGAGTTGATTGCTCTGTGCACACCATGAGCTGTGTGTTTCATCCAGATCATGTTTCGATATTCTGATTGCTCATGATGATATCCTATGATGAATGATAGTTCAGCTGCATTCACTTTCAGTGCCATTACATCTTATGTCTTTTGGTGTGCGCTGTAGCTGCTATGATGGGGACTGCAGCTGCCTTTCTTTGTTTGGATCTTTCAATGAGATGAGTTTTAATTTGAATGATTCCACTGGCACGGGCGGTTGAGCAATAATGGATTTTAATTCATTTACAGTGATACTGAGGCCTTCCACTAACCATAACCATTAGAAAGCCTCGATCATGGCATATAGGAAATCTGGTGTTTGTGCCCATATCATTCACCATTGGAACATTTATTTGGTAATGTGATCTGGACTGTTCCAGTTTTGTCTCTCATTTCCAGAAAAAATCTTTGGTACTCATTTAAAATTGAGTGAACCTGAAAGCTATTGATTAGCATTTGAACCCGACCTCTTGTGCCCAGCACACCAGTTAACTAATTACTGTACTACCATGGCTCCAGATCTTACAAAGCATGAAGTTAGTCTGGTAAAATAAATGCCCTCTTCAATGTATTTTCAGACAGCTAGCTCCATAAAATACAAAGGAAGACCAAGACAGATTTAAAAGTAGCTATTTTAAATACTTTACTGATATGTTTCATATGATAAGAAAATATATAATCATTGCTCGCTGTTGTTAAAGGCATTGCAGTAGTCTAGACAAGCCCATAGGTGGTCAATCACTTTTAGCAAATGATGAAGTGTCTGCACGCTGGTGGATCCAGTAGATTGCTGGAAGTGCATTAACCTAGTTTCCCCCTGCAGGGTGGCATTCCTACTTTCACAAAATTATAGTCTAAAAATTTCCACTCTCAAAATTGTACTATCATTGGCAGCCATGTCAATATCCACATACAATCGCCCATTATATAATCATTAATGACTGCACCAGTTTTCAAAATACAATCACCAAGATTGTATCATCATTGATGACTGTGTCAGTTTCCAAAATACAATCACCAAGATTGCATCAGCATTGTTGACTGTATCAATTTCCAAAATACAATCACAAAGATTGTATCATCATTGATGACTGTGTCAGTTTCCAAAATACAATCACCAAGATTGCATCATCATTGTTGACTGTGTCAGCTTCCAAAATACAATCACCAAGATTGCATCATCATTGTTGACTGTGTCAGCTTCCAAAATACAATCACCAAGATTGCATCATCATTGTTGACTGTGTCAGTTTCCAAAATACAATCACCAAGATTGTATCATCATTGTTGATTGTGTCAATTTCCAATATACAATCCCCAAGATTGCATCACCATTGTTGACAACATCAATTTCCACCAAACAATCACCAAGGACCTTCAAGATTTACGCTTGTGCATGTCCATCATACCCACCCCATGCACATCTGAGACCAGCCTACCAGCACTTCTGTTGCCACAAACCTCAACATTACCTTGACAATACATCTATTTCAGTTTTTTATTAAATATTTGAGGCTTGCTTCTATATATGTCATCAATTCATTTTTGACAATATAAACAAGAAAAAGAGTTCTGAAATGTTATGTAGAGCCAGTCTTAACATATGGATGTGAATCATGGACAATAGGACAACAGACGAGAAAATCACTGGAGGCTGTAGAAATGTGGTTTTACAGAAGAATGTTGAGAATACCATGGACAGCTAAGAAGAGTAATGAAAATGTTCAGAAAGAGGCCAAAGCAAAAAGAGAGCTAATTTTCAATATTCAAGAAACAATCATCATTTTTTGGCCATGTAATGAGAAGAAAACAGCTGGAATATGTTGTGACAACTGGGAAAGTTGAGGAATGAAGAGATAGAGGAAAGCTAAGAGAAAAGACACCAGACAGCTTAAGAGAATGGCTTGGTAGAAGGTCAACAACAGAAATGATAAATAACTGTTGAGAAATCAAAAGTTATGGAGAGATATGATCACCTACGCCAGCAAGC
Source organism: Megaustenia siamemsis (assembly GCA_032433765.1). Lineage (NCBI taxonomy): Eukaryota > Metazoa > Mollusca > Gastropoda > Stylommatophora > Ariophantidae > Megaustenia > Megaustenia siamemsis. Next base: position 27,634,538 of record JAVIAB010000001.1, read on the forward strand.
ATGGTACTTGATGATATATATCATCAAATTATACTTATGACAGCAGTTCTAAATATATAGAAATAGTGACTAAAGTCTACCATGATAACTGTCTTCTTCATTTGCATCTTTGAAACCCTCTTGAGAGCAGCACTTTCTGTCTCTCTTCACATTTGAGAAGTTTTTGGTCATGCTACATGTTTTCCCCATTGCCAGAAAGAAGTTTGCAGTCCTTTCCAGGTCTTTGCACTTGCATGGTGGCCTTTCTATTTTCCCTACAGTTTTTCTAGAGAATTTTATGTGGGCCAATAGTCAGCCTTTACAATAAAAGCCTATTAGCCACTGGCCTTTCTGATTAAAAAAAATTCAGTAATTTCTTCAACTGCAGCCACAACTTGTACTGCATGCTTTGTTTCCCCAAACCATAACTCTCACATCCACTGTCATGTCCATGTACGCCTTCTATCTATTGTCCTTTCGAGCCGAAGATGGCACATAGGGCAGAGCCACAATCTCAAAAACAGAAACCTTGCGTGCCAAAATGGCACACATTGCAGAGATCACTGCTTCTAAAATATATGGTTCTGTTTCCATAACAATACTTTTTACAATGACAGCTTGTCAAGCCATCGATCAACCTCCTTAGTCGCCTCTTACGACATGCTTGGAAGGACACAGTGTCACTATTCTTTACTCATAATGAGGCCCCGGTAACACACAGGAAATGTACGCCTTACTAGTCATCAAATCCAAATTTAAAAAATAAAACTATGAAAGCAGAAAAACGTAAAGGCCGATTTTATTTTTGTTTAAATTTTCATTCTTATCATCTCTCATTTTTATGCATCTTGATGGATTTTTTTCAAGCGGTTATACCCTAAAGGCTGATTATGTCTTTTAACATAGCATTAGCAAGATTTAGAGTGTTATAATCTTAGAGAACCAAGTGTAGTGTTTTAAATTCACAGTACTAAGCCATTACATAGATAGGATGAAGGGGAGCTGTTATTATCTAAAGGTAAAAGGTAAAGTACGAGACTTGAACCGGCATCTTAGCACGCGAGTTTACACCCATATGTGCTCAGCCGCCTATCCAGAAATGTTCGGAATTTCTGTATAGTGTCACCTCAAACATTGAAATTCAGATGGGAGGCAACATTCCTCACCTTCCCAGGGTAATACCCTGGTACCCATTTCTGCCAACGGCTGGGTCGACCATGGGGGTATTTTTTTAAAATCCCCCCCCCCCCCAAACCACGAGTACAATTCACACTGCTCCCAGCGGGAATCAAACACGGGTTGTCCGAACGTTGGTAATCCAGTCGGATGGTTTTCCCAACTCGGCTACCAAAGCCCCCTGTTATTATCTATTCTGTATAAGTAAATTTGTTCTCAAAAATACCTTTTCATCAATTGATTCTCCTGAAGACCCAGCAGAAGCTCCAGCAGGAGTTTCAGATTTTGGATCCTCAGTTTGTGGCTGTGATGTGTAGATCTCTCCCAGTAGTGATCGCAAATCTATAATGTCATCTAAGTATTTGTTAAAATAAAAGAAACAATTAGTTAGATTGTTCTTAAAATATTATGTCATTGAAGGATAAATGTAATTTTTCATCCATAAATAAAAAAAATGATAAAATAATTGTAACTAAATAATAACTATAACTAAAAAATGTTAGTAAATAACAGAAAAATAATACAACTAAAACCCAAATAAGTGATGAAATAATCTTGAGATTATATACACATCATCTTCTTTCCTTCTTCATTTGCCTTTCAGTGTCGAGGGGAGATATAATTTGCAGTCTTTTGCACTTCCGTTCACCTCTGCTGCTGTTATGTTTCCTAGTGTTTCTAATATTCCATCGATCCATCTTTATTGTGATTGGCCTTGGGTCTGGTATTCTCGCAATGTTTATTGAAGGCTCATTGTGTTGTGTTTTGATCTTTCTGCCTTGTTATGTGGTCAAACCATTTTACCTGTTGTTTCTTTATATATTCTATGGCGGAGGGTTATTCCTAACTTTTTTCTCAGTTCTTCATTTCTGATCTTATCTCTCAGGCTGTTTCCTGTCATTCATCTAACACATTTAATCTCAGTAGAGGCTATTTTTCTTATTGTTCTTGCATCTAGGGTCCAGGTCTGGCATTGGTAGCACAACGTTGGGATGAAGATTGTATTGTAGAGAGTGCCAGTCACAGACTACATGAGTGGAGGAAATTATTTTTGTTTGTTTGCTCTACAAGACACCACAAGATACTGATTTCTTTGTTGGTCTGTGGCCAAGAATAAGAAGACATGCAGGAATGTGACGCCTAGGTCAGCTGCATAGGTCATAGTTTAGACCATTTTAAAAACAAGTCAACTGACTGGGATTGTTTACAAAAATGTTATTTCAATGCAAGTAAAAAAAAAAAGTAAAGTACCCCCGTTACGCCAAGTAGCGTATAGGGAAATATGGTGTTAGTGACTTATATATTTTACAGACCTTCGGCACATGATTTTTGGGGTAATGTGGTCGGTATTATGCCATGCCGTTTTTCTTTCCCAGAAAAAAATCCGGTACCCATTAATGGCTGGGTGAACCTGGAAGCCGTCAGTTGGGATCGAACCCTACCTCTTGTCCTTTGTAGTCCAGTTCACTAACCACTGAGCTATCGCGGCTCCATTTCAATGTAAACAGGTTACATTTTCTGTCAGTTTATTCAGATACAGCTGTGAGAGTAAAACCCTTAGATCAGATCAGTCACTGGAATGTTCTATCATGTCTATCAATGCTCTCAATGACTAATCCTATGATGTCACTGGTGCTATGCTGTAAAGACCTAGTTATTTCTTTGGATCCACCAACTACATGGGGTAGCTATTGGCTGTGAGATAATACAATTTTCTATATAATTCTTTTCAGGCAAGCAATTAAAAAAAAATACACTCCAGGTTCTCAAAGAAGATTAAATACTTTGGAAGAGTTAGTTAAGGAGGGTTTTATCAACTATAAATACAACCTGAAATCAAAATCAGACAGTCTGTTGATGCTAGGAGCTCATGAAGAATGCTGCAACAAGCACAAATATCACTCCTGCACAAATGTGCTCTCCATTGCCTATACAGACAGAAGCTTCTGATGATAGCATAAATAGAACTGAATCCTAAATCCTAAAAAAATTTTTTAAATTTCCAATATAAAATTGTTAAATGTGGCAAAATAATCTAAATCTGATGCCTGTAGATTGTGGTAATTCTAGAAATGTTTATATAAGAAATTTTGTGAAAGCAGAAGAGCAGCCTCCATACTCACGTTTGCCACTACTTTCTGTGTTCCTAAACCTGGCTTTCTCTTTGTTCAGCTCATCAAAACTTCCCCATCTGCTAATTGCACTGAAATTAAAAATGATGTACGAACATTAAAAGATGCAATACTAAGCAATTTATATTTAACATGGCAGAAAAAATATATTCCCTTCCTCTGCTGCTGTGTATACCTCTAGACATCAAAATATTAATAAGTTCAAAGAAGGCATTTGTCAGAGCTGGGTTGGTGCCATCTCCATACAACTTGTCCTGGCATAGTGCTGGTGAAGGCCACTATAGCGTTCTCTGTTCATCATATGTTGGGCATAGTCCAGCAAGGCAGAGGCCTTAGAAGCTGAAAACTGCACTGTGAGGCTACATGTTTAACATTTAATTTTTTATTTAGTTTAAAAATTCATTTACACAGAAATTTGTTTTTCATTGTCTCAGTTGTTTATTAAAACACAGATCAATTATTTTTGTTAGTTCTGGTAATCTCTATATCTTTATAATATTCTTAATAAATATTCTTGAGTGTTAGCCAAAGAGCTTAGAAATCAGGAAACAGAAGATTTTAAAATGAAATAGAAAGTGATACCTGGACAAATGTTTGCTAAGGGCTGTCTCAATCACGTGTTACTTTCTTAACGCTCCTAGTCATTCTGACTTGTTTCAGCACGGATGACTGACTTGCTGCTCGAAGCTAAGTGCATTTTATGATACATTTTTATTTTTCTCTTTCTCGTTTTCCATTTTATATATCTTGACGCCCATCCTACCTCTCCTCATGTAGTATTCATTTCTCTCTCCTTTCTTATTTCTACATCCTACTTTCCTAGCCCTCCACTTGATCATCTAACATGTAGTTATAGATAATTGTGCTTCACCATTTGTTGTTGTTGTCCTTGTATTCTGAAGAAGGCCACAGGCCGAAACGTCAGTATTGTGTTGTGTTCCTTCCTTGTAAAGCTGTCATCATACTTTGGAGTGTTTAGCACACCCTACCACTGGCTCAAATGTTTGCTAAGGTTTGATTGTGAAGAAAGCTGCAGATTATAGAGCTCAAAGCTGACAACTGTGGATGATTGAGTTACAGTTGTTTTAATGAGGTGATGTTTTAATGTCCTCAAGCACTCAGATATGAATGGGAGGGGTGACAAAGAAGAGCAGGGGTTGGAGACAGAGGAAGAAAAGTTGATTTTTTATATGCACGATGGTGATGTTGATGATTATGGTGAGGAGGAATTCTATCCAACTTATCAATGGAACCGAGGACAGCATTGTTAATGGCTGCAGTGATTTTAGAGAAGAAATCAGGGCAGCAGAAATAAAATACCAAAACTGAGGCAGAAAAGGAAAAAAGAAACAATTGAGAAAACCAAACAGATGAAAGAAAAGCAGAAAAAGAGTGACCAACTTTGTCCCAAAACATATAATAAGTGCCTCACATATATTGCCCTAGCTGTTATTGTTGAGGTAGCAGTTGTTGCTATCTATAAATATCTTGTGTAGAAAGATTTTTTATATTATTGCTTCTTTGAAGACATGCAAGTACATAAATAGCAGCAGTTTTTTTTAATGATTATTTTGTGCAAAGAATTAATATTTTGGTGACCTATAAGCATTTTGATAGCCATAGGTGTTACTGTTTTATTCAGAAATAATTTATGTAAAATCCAATGTTTTGATAGGTTCTGTTCATAGAACAGTTTTGTGTGCTTATGAAGCCAGCATAGCAAGACTGGCACTGTCATGGAACCCACAGTGAAAGTAAAAACAGGAAAGGCCTAGAAATTATGGAGACAATAAGCCATGGAAACCCTGAACAACGTTGGTCTAGATTGGAAAGAAGTAGAGAAAACTTCCAAGAATTGGGATGGATGGAGGAACCTTGTCCATGGCAATTGTTCTAAAAAGGGGTATGAAGGGTTTTATTTATAGCTTGATATGTTAAGGACATTATGTCAGGGGGTTGAGTAGTCTAGAGGTACAACATCTGCATCAAGACAGGAAGGACCCAGGTTCAAAGCCCAGAAGTGAGGTTGGTTTTTCCAAATCAAAATAAAAAATTAGTGGTTTCTTTGTGGCGTTACCCTCCCTGATATCTGGGTAGTGAGATTCAATATCTAACCCTCTTGAAGAACCTGTTTTAAAATTATTTTGTTGTCTCTTTTCAATACATAAAGTAAAAAGTCAAGTACCCCCGTCACGCCAAGTGGCGTATAGGGAAATATGGTGTTAGTGACCCTATATTTTACAGACCTTCAGCACATGATTTTTGGGTAATGTGGTCGGTATTACGCCCGTGCTGCTTTACTTTCCCAGAAAAAAATCCGGTACCCATTTAAGGCTGGGTGAACCCGGAAGCCGTCGGTTGGGATCGAACCCTACCCTTGTCCGTGGTAGTCCAGTTCACTAACCACTGAGCTATCGCGGCTCCCTTCTTTTCAATACATCCCTGAAATATATCCATTATAACTTCCTGAATTTCCTAATTGTAGATGAGATTGTTATTGCATGACCATTTCTATTATCTCTTTATTAGTCTTGAACTCGTGTCACTGTACACAGAGTGTTCTTCTTAGACATTTGTCTTCAAAAGCATTTAATTCTTTTCTCATTCTCTTTTGTTTTTTTCTCCAGTTTTTATATGTGCAGATAAGGGATAATAATATATTTGAGTTGAATAGTCTAAGTCCAGTTCTATTGCTTAGTATTACATAGAAATGTTATGTAGAATTGCAGTCACCACTCATTATCAACTTTGTAGATTTCCATAAGGCATTTGATAGCTTACAATGGCTTACACTTCAGAAATCCTCAAAATTACAGGATCTTGTCAAAATATGGTAACATTATAAAAAGCTGTCTATCCAGAATCAGTTCTTTGTGTAAAAACAGAAGCTGGCTACTCCAAATGGTTCTCAGTAGAATCTGGAGTGAAACAAGGTTATGCCATGGCGCGGTGCCATGGAGTACGGGTTTGAATCCTGCTTCGGACCATATATTGTTCTCTGTTTTTTTCTGTTGTTGTTTGTCTGTCATTTTTTCCGAGTGCTAACACATACTTCTTTGTTCTATTATGCCATGTCACCAATGTTATTTGGAATATCATTTTAATGGGTCAATTTAAAATACATTAGTGACAAGCAATTAGACATCAAAGGGACAAGCAATAAAATCTTAGATGTCAAGAGATGGAAGCATAACAACTGAAATTATTACCAGTATCACATTAGCATCTAGTGTCTTTAACAAGCTGACAAGCATTTGGAGATCAAAAATGCTTAGCAAGCACATGAAAGATTGAAGAATCTTGAACTTTTGTGTGATACCAGTGCTAAATTATGAATGCAAGTGATACCAGTGTTAAATTATGAATGCAAGTGATACCAGTGTTAAATTATGAATGCAAGTGATACTAGTGCTAAATTATGAATGCAAGTGATACCAGTGCTAAATTATGAATGTAAGTGATACCAGTGCTAAATTATGAATGTAAGTGATACCAGTGTTAAATTATGAATGTAAGTGATACCAGTGTTAAATTATGAATGCTAGTGATACCAGTGTTAAATTATGAATATAAGTGATACCAGTGTTAAATTATGAATGCTAGTGATACCAGTGTTAAATTATGAATGTAAGTGATACCAGTGTTAAATTATGAATGTAAGTGATACCAGTGTTAAATTATGAATGCAAGTGATACCAGTGTTAAATTATGAATGCAAGAGTTGGAAATCCACTCAAACTCTATAAAAGAGACTAATTGACTTAAAAATAAAAGCCCCCAAGGACTCTTAAATATAAATTGAAGACTTTACACAAAATGAAACTATAAAAGAAGAAACCGGCCAAGAATATGTGTCAAGCTATATAAGGAGAAGACACTGGAAGTACTTCAGCCATGCACATCGAATGGTGAAAAAAAGAGTCCTATGCAACAGAGTGGCAAAGAAAACAAGGAGGACTAAAATAAATTATACATAGAAAAATATAAAGGAGATGGCAGAAATATAGGCAAAAAGAACAAATATGGGATTAGGCAAAAAGCTGCAAAGGTGTGGTAAAGCTGGTAAATGAAGAACGAGGTTAACAAATAAAATGTAACTAGAAAGCATTTGATAGTATTCATAGAGATTCTTTGTGGAAATTCTGAAACAATATGGCTTACCATCAAAATCATAAATATTATCAAAGACATGTATGATGGTTACACATGTGCAGTTCGAACAGAGGAAGGACTGAACGAATGTTTCCCAATAGAAACTGGGGTTAAACAAGGATGTATTTTATCGCCCTTGTTATTTGGAATTGTTATGGACTTCATAATGAAGAAATGCTGCACTGGTAATAAAGGCATCGAATGGATACAAGGAGACCATTTGGAGGACCTGGACTTTGCTGATGACATAGTTCTCATCAGCAATCAGATAAAAACGATGCAGGAAAACACAAATGAACTATCATCAATAGCCAGCAAAATTGGGCTTGAGGTCAATCATGAAAAGACTAAAGTCATGAAAAGTTTAATTCCAACAAGTGACAAAATATACATGGAAAACAAACCAGTAGAAGAGATCGATCACTTCATCTATCTTGGAAGTCACATTGATCGAGAAGGGGATACGAGCAAAGAAATTAGAATCAGACTGGCTAAAGCAGCAATGTCTTTCAGAAGCCTTGAAAAGTTGTGGAAATCAAAACTCATTAGCACAAACACAAAACTTAGGCTATTCAAATCAAATGTACTATCAACCCTTACGTATGCGTGTGAAGCTGGAAAACAACAAGAGATATAGAAACAAAGTTGAACGCATTCGAAAATAAATGTCTAAGGAAAATACTTGGTATAGAATGGAACGAATTCAAAACAAACGAGGAAATTAGAGAAATCGCCAATCAACCACTAATATCTTCAGTAATAAAGAAAAGACGATGGTCATACGTTGGACATGTGATGAGAAGAGATAATAATCGAATAGCAAAGCAAGCCCCCATATGGAAACAACAGGTAAAAGAAAAAGAGGAAGACCCAGGGAGACACTGAGAAGAACATTGATGAGAGAGGCAAGAGCAGCAGGAATCGGCTCCCTCAATGAGATAGAACTGCTTGCACAGAACAGAGACAGATGGCGAGATTTGATAAAATATCTTTAAAAGAAAACTGCTAGAACAAAAATTCATATAGGAGAAGGTGTATCTTGGTCTACGCCCTATGGGCCGGTTACGGCTCGAAAGGTCAATAGATAGATAGATAGAAACAATTAGTAACAATGAAAATGATAAATGAAAGGACCACTTAAAGAAACTCACAGTCATCACTCCAAGTGCAGGTGAAGACAAGTTACAAAGAAAAAGAATAAAGCAACTGTCAAAAAGCTTTGACCAGGGCCACTGACACCGATGTAACATAAGACACATGTAGTCTCACAGTCAATTATGCTCAAGCCTACCTCATTTTAGGGAGCTGCGATAGCTTAGTGGTTAGTGAACTGGACTACAAAGGACAAGAGGTAGGGTTCAATCCCAACCAAAGGCTTCCGGGTTTACCCAGCCTTAAATGGGTACCGGATTTTTTTTCTGGGAAAGTAAAGTGGCACGGGCATAATACTGACATTACCCAAAAATCATGTGCTGAAGGTCTGTAAAATTTATGGTCACTAACACCATATTCCCTATACGCCACTTGGCGTGACGGGTGCACTTTACTTTTTTTACTTACTACCTCAATTACATTAGGTGGATCATGTTCTAACTGAGAGCCTAGCTAGAGGCTGAATGTGGTAAGAGACAAGGTTTAGGTCAAACCAAATTACCAAATAACCAGGACAAGGTACACCTACTCTCCGATCAAGAAGTTGTGAAACTGATGAAACTGGAAGAAAAGGTACACTGGAAACCAAAGTATCTGCCGTGCAACCATTTTCATTGCATGCTGTAAAAAGTGTTTTTGAGATTTGCAGTCTGTTTTGTTGTGTCTGTCGTTTGTTGCAAACCTCTCAGAATCAAAATGTTGGTTTAAGTAGTCTAGTCTTATCCTCAAAGCTGAAATATCTTAATTTTAATGATTACATTTAATAAAAGCAAAATAGATATATAGATGATGATGATGAAAATAGACATCATGCAGTCCACGCTACATGGAGAAATTCAGTCAATTCTTACATATCTGTCTGACAGCGTAAACACTAAAATATGAACACAAATGGGAAGAAAGACAAGCTTTAACACATTCTGTACAGTGAACCACAAAGCTGAGCCCAAACTAAAGATTTGTGGCTTTTAATGTATCAATGTTTTTGCAATTATGTCTGCTAAAACTTTGGCATTCTCTAAATAACCTCTTTTACAATTTGTTCCAACAGAGTAAGTATTTAAAAAAAAAAAATATTTTTCATTTATTTTCTGGCTTTTTCTTTCCTTTCTCATTTTCCTTTCAGTGTCAAGGGGAGATATAATTTGCAGTCTTGTGCTCTTCTATTCAACTCTGCTGCTGTTATGTTTCCTAGTATTTCTATTATTTCGTCAATCCATCTTTTTCGTGGTCAGCCTTTTGGTCTGGTGTTCTCGCAACATTTATTGAAGGATTGTGTTGTGTTTTGATGTTTCTGCCTTGTCACATGGCCAAACCATTTTACCTGTTGTTTCTTTATTTTTCTCAGTTCTTCATTTCTTTATTTTCTCACTGCTATTTCAAATTAAAAAATATTAAGAAAACGGTGCAGTTACAGTGCCTAAAACCTGTTGGTAGTGACTGTGCTATATCATTCTTTCTTGTGATGTCTGCTGCAGTTCTCTTTACATCCCTATTTGTTTTCTAAATAAAATGTGTGCATGGTAAGATCAAGATAAAAAGTTGGCAAATTTATATACAGAAACAAATATTTCTTCTTACACTTCTTCAACATCTGATCTCAGATAAAGGGTAATGCGAGTACCTTCAGCGTAGGGGCTACGTCTGGTATATTTAGGGAGTTCTTCAAGGTCACTGATAAAAGAATAATGATATAAGTTCCTAATATTCATATTAAGGAAATAAACAAAGGAATGACAATCAATAAAATTTAATTTACAGTGAGAAGCGGTTATGAATGATTGATGTTTTTTTTTCATGATTCTATTTATTAATTTATTGTTTTTGTATTCTTGTTTTAATGCCAGCAATAATGATCATTTGGTGATATAAACGTGAAAATTATTTTATTTTTCAAAAGTCGTGATCACAGGTAGAAAAGAAACAAAAATAGAGACCTCTATTGAAGATAGAGATCAAAGGAAAATTGGAAGAAGAGTTGATTTAACACTAACTCTGAGTTACATCCAGAGACAACAAATTAGAAGGTTTGAAAAGATAATGTGACTAGCAACAGTTTAAAGCAACACACATTAACAATTAGATGTAACAAGAAAAGAGAAAAAAAGAAGCACTAAAAGATTTATAAGTACAATTTTTTTAAATTACAAAAATTTATATATTTTCGATAAAGTGTAGAGCTATGTCTGGAACATTCCACTTTCCTTGATATTGTTGGGCACAGAACAGAGAAGAAAGCAAGCTATAGAGAGAGAGAGAGAGAGAGAGAGAGAGAGAGAGAGAGAGAGAGAGAGAGAGAGAGAGAGAGAGAGGGAGAGAGAGAGGGAGAGAGAGAGAGTGAGGGAGAGAGAGAGAGAGAGAGGAGAGAGAGAGAAAGAGAGGGAGAGAGAGAGAGAGAGAGATGGAGAGAGAGAGAGCAAGAGAGAGAGAGAGGGAGAGAGAGAGAGAGAGAGAGAGAGAGAGAGAGAGAGAAAGAGATGGAAAACAGAAAAGAACGAGAGCATTAGAGAAACAGACAGACATACAATAAATAATAAATTTGTTCTATCTACTCTCATATGCATAACTCATCACACACATCACAGCTTGCAACAAAAGAGTCTTTACAATATGCATCATTAGCTGACTAGAACATTTATTCAAACACTAAAGAAAATTAATTTAGTAATCCCCTGACTTTTAATTCAAAACTTAATTAAATTAAATTAACCTCAGTATACCCCCTTCACATCAAGTCTAACATGAAAAGAATAATTATAGAATTACCAGACTTGTAAGTAAGTCTTTACCTTGGCTGGAGAAGATACTCAGAAAGAGCTCGCTCTGGAAGGATGTAGATATTGCCTGTGTAGCTATAGTCTATGGGGTTGGGTTTTCTCATCCGAGGGGTGACTGAGAAAATACACATACATTTTTATCTTCATTCTTGATAATAAAAAAAAAGACTATGTTTCAAGTCTTGTTATTTTTGTCTTGTTATTTTGTATTGTTATTTTTGTCTTTTGATTTTTTCTAGTCTTGTTTATTTTTATACACTCAGTAATTAAGGTTATATTCCCCACTTCAATTCATCATTTGTTCAAGTGTTCATTATTAAAAACCTATAAATATATTTTTTCGCCATGTTATGAGAAAGGAACAGCTGGAATATATTATAACAACCGTGAAAATTGAGAGACAAAGAGATAGAGGGAAGCAAAGAGAAAAGATACCAGACAGCTTAAGAGAATGGCTTGGCAGAAGGTCAACAACAGAAATGATAAATAACTGTCAAGATCGAAAGTTGTGGAGAGACATTATCACCTACTCCAGCAGGCTTGGTACTTGATGATGATGATAATTAAAGAAATACCAGTTACCTCTATTCCTTGTTAGGTGTATGGGGAATGTGGTGTTAATTTACATATTTTTCTGTGATGTGGTATCATGACCCTTGATCTCATATAATGAGATTGTTTGGGCAAATAGGTTTTGCCGGACTTTGAATGTAGCACATTGAGGAAATGAAAAACACAGTCTGCAGTCCTGTATGTGGGAAATATAGTCTGTGGTCTTGTAGGTGGGGAATATAGTCTGTTCTTTTGTATATGGGAAATATAGTCTGTGGTCTTGTAGGTGGGAAATATAGTCTATTCTTTTGTATGCGGGAAATATAGTCTGTTCTTTTGTATGCGGGAAATATAGTCTGTGGTCTTGTAGGTGGGAAATATAGTCTGTTCTTTTGTATGCGGGAAATATAGTCTGTTCTTTTGTATGCGGGAAATATAGTCTGTTCTTTTGTATGCGGGAAATATAGTCTTCTGTCTTGTAGGTGGGAAATATAGTCTGTTGTTTTGTAGGTGGGAAATATAGTCTACTGTCTTGTAGGTGGGAAATATAGTCTATTGTTTTGTAGGTGGGAAATACAGCTCTATCTTAGAGAACCTTGTAATTAAGACTGGTTTGAAAACACTGCAATTATTGACAAAGAGCAACTAGAAACGTTTTGCGAAACATATGTAAATAATATAAATATAAGGATATGTGAAGATAATGGCTAGTACAGTACATGGTTAAGGAAACATAATTGTTTAATGTTTAAATAACAAAATGGATGAGACAAAGTTTAATTTAATTGAAAATCATATTTACTGCACAATGGACAACTCCATAGATCTCCACCTTAGCACATTCCCCAGTATGAATGAAGCACACCCATCACATTCTAGTGAAGCACTGAAGATGGCTTCAGTTCATATATATGAACTCAGTAGCACTGGTAATGATATCAACCTCCAACCTCCTTATTCACCTCTTACAATATGATGGCAGGTGACATTGACTCTATTCTTTTTCTCCCCTCACTGTGGTTTATGACCCCAGTAGCCACACCAATGTGGCAGATGATAGTGATTATTTTTCTCCCCTTTACTGTGTTTATAAGCCCAGTAGCCACACCAATGTGGCAGATGATAGTGATTATTTTTCTCCCCTTTACTGTGTTTATGACCCCAGTAGCCACACCAATGTGGCAGATGATAGTGATTATTTTTCTCCCCTTTACTGTGTTTATAAGCCCAGTAGCCACACCGATGTGGCAGATGATAGTGATTATTTTTCTCCCCTTTACTGTGTTTATGACCTCCGTAGCCACACCGATGTGGCAGATGATAGTGATTATTTTTCTCCCCTTTACTGTGTTTATGACCCCAGTAGCCACACCGATGTGGCAGATGATAGTGATTATTTTTCTCCCCTCACTGTGGTTTATGACCCCAGTAGCCACACTGACGTGGCAGATGATGGTGATTATTTTTCTCCCCTTTACTGTGTTTATGACCTCCGTAGCCACACCGATGTGGCAGATGATAGTGATTATTTTTCTCCCCTCACTGTGGTTTATGACCCCAGTAGCCACACAGATGTGGCAGATGATAGTGATTATTTTTCTCCCCTCACTGTGGTTTATGACCCCAGTAGCCACACTGACGTGGCAGATGATAGTGATTATTTTTCTCCCCTTTACTGTGGTTATGACCCCAGTAGCCACACTGACGTGGCAGATGATAGTGATTATTTTTCTCCCCTCACTGTGGTTTATAACCCCAGTAGCCACACCAATGTGGCAGATGACAGTGATTCTTTTTCTCCCCTTTACTGTGTTTATAACCCCAGTAGCCACATTGATGTGGTAGGTGACAGTGATTATTTTTCTCTCCTTTACTGTGTTTATAACCCCAGTAGCCACATTGATGTGGTAGGTGACAGTGATTATTTTTCTCTCCTTTACTGTGTTTATAACCCCAGTAGCCACATTAATAAGGTAGGTGACAGTGATTATTTTTCTCTCCTTTACTGTGTTTATAACCCCAGTAGCCACATTGATGTGGCAGGTGACAGTGATTATTTTTCTCTCCTTTACTGTGTTTATAACCCCAGTAGCCACATTGATGTGGCAGGTGACAGTGATTATTTTTCTCTCCTTTACTGTGTCTATGGCCCCGGTAGCCACACTGACGTGGCAGATGATAGTGATTATTTTTCTCCCCTCACTGTGGTAACCCTGGTAGCCATAAGGGCGAAGACAATTAATTTCATAGTTGATGAAAGTTGGGCCTGTGATGAGCATGCTGTTGAGCATATGCACTATAGCGGCATGTTTACAAAACACTGTTTAGGAATAGATGGCTCAGGCAAAAGCAGCTTTCCAGAAAATGATGAAGATACTTAATAATCCATTTTTGACAAAAGAAACAAGAAAAAGAGTTCTTAAATGTTATGTAGAGCCAGTCTTAACATATGGATGTGAATCATGGACAATAGGACAACAGACAAGAAAATCACTGGAGTCTGTAGAAATGTGGTTTTACAGAAGAATGTTGAGAATACCATGGACAGCTAAGAAGAGTAATGAAAACGTTCTGAAAGAGGTCAAAGCAAAAAGAGAACTAATTTCCAATATTAGGAAGAAACAATCATCATTTTTTGGCTATGTAATGAGAAGAGAACTGGAATATATTGTAACAACTGGGAAAATTGAGGGACAAAGAGATAGAGGAAAGCAAAGAGAAAAAACACCAGACAGCTTAAGAGAATGGCTTGGCAGAAGAAGGCCAACAACAGAAATGATAAATAACTGTCGAGATCGAAAATTGTAGAGAGACATGATCAATTACACCAGTAGGCCCGGTATTTGTTGTTGATGATTTCCCCATGATCACTGGCACATTTATTGGGTGTGAGTTCAGGAAGATGCTGTCCTTAAATAAAACATCAATCTATCAAAAGATTGTGCTACACTTTATCTCTAAAATAGAAAAGTGAAAGAACACTGTAATTCTCAAGGACAATGACAAAACCTGCTTTACCACTATTAACACATCTTAATGTATTACACAACATGTGGCTTGTATCTTGTCATATAATGTTGATGTATGATGCTGTTTTTTCTGTCATTATTCAATTTTTATTCACACACTGTCACATAAATGTTTTTTTGTTTTTCTTCTTAAAGAAAAAGTTAAGAAAACTTGCTAAAAAGTATTTTAAAGATGTTCCAAAAGTGGCCAAAGCAAAAACCAAGCTAATTTCCAACAATTGAAAGAAACAAATATAATTTTTTGGCCATGTTATGACAAAGGGACAACTATAGCATAAAGTGACAAGTGGGAAAATTAAAGGAAGAAGAGATAGAGGAAAGCAGAGAGAAAAGTTTCAAGAAAGTTTAAGTGAGTGGTTTGGTAGGTAATCAGCAACATAGTTAATAAAAGTAAAAAGTAAAGTACCCCCGTCACGCCAAGTGGCGTATAGGGAAATATGGTGTTAGTGTCCCTATATTTTACAGATCTTCAGCACATGATTTTTGGGGTAATGTGGTCGGTATTACGCCCGTGCTGCTTTACTTTCCCAGAAAAAAATCCGGTACCCATTTAAGGCTGGGTGAACCCGGAAGCCGTCGGTTGGGATCGAACCCTACCCCTTGTCCTTTGTAGTCCAGTTCACTAACCACTGAGCTATCGCGGCTCCATAACATAGTTAATAAACAGAGATAAAAAGTGGTGTAGGGACATAATCACCTATGCCAACAGGCATGGTACTTGATGATTCACACATCCCAAAATGACCTGTTTGTGTGTCCCTAAGGGTACAAGCACTTCAGGCTGAAGATAACTGGATTATAGGGAATTACTGCAGCTGAGTTTGCACAGACTGAATTCAAATTGCTAGCCACAGACAAGTCTGTGTTTACAGATTTGTTGTAAAGGTTAAGTAAGCAGAATATTTACCTCGAAGCAATTTGTTCTTCCTTTTCTCAGCTGCATCAGCTTCTGATACCGCAGCAGCAGATGTTGCTTCTGATGGAGTTGCGGTCACCGTTTCTTGCTGTGGTGTCGCCTTTCCTAATTGGGATGATGCTGGTGGTGATGCAGATTTTTTCTCAGGGGCATTTCTGTTATCAGTGCTTGTTTGTTTTGATTTTGATGTCTCTGACGTCTTATCCCCAGATGTTGACAAGTGTCTACTTAAATAATTATGCCACAAGATTTTCTGTTTCTGCTGAACATTCAAGAACAAGGTGACATTTCTTTGAAGTAATGAGTCTACTGACTTTGAATTTGTAACATTTAGAATGTACAGCAGTTTGGGGCCTTTCTTTACAGTGGAGAGCTGTCGATGTTTTTCTGAGAAAAAAAAAAGCAACAAATGTCACAAGGATAAAAATAGGCAATGAATACCAGAAACTGTGAACAATTTTTATTTAATTTCAATCTTCTTCCTATTTCTTTCATTATTTACCTTTTAACATCAGTTAAGATGTTTTTTCCTCTCTGTTTCCTTTTATCTCTTCTTCTCTCAGCTGTTTTCAGTTGTTATAATATATTCTATTGACAATATTTTAAAAAAAAAAAAAAGAAGAAAAAAGTGGTATGGTAACAGCTTTAAGTAGGTGACATATAAAACAAAAGTCGATATTTCAGCCAAGTAAAAAGGCCTTCAGCTGGAACAATAAATTTCAACATAAAAATATATATATATATATATATATATATATATATATATATATATATATATATATATATAAGGATTTATACACAAATCTAACTACATGGCAATATTACGTTAGTTACACAAGAAAGAAAGAAAGGGGGAAAAAAGGCCACTTCTCTGCGGTCCAGAGCTTGGTCAGCCACTGATTGACTAACTAAAATTGGTGGGTGGGCTGACCACTTATATCTCACTGACCAGGCAGTCAGGTGGGAAATAAAAAGAACTCCTCATGTTTTGCATAGTGTGAACACACGACAGTGTAATTTCAGAGAAATTACTATTTTTTAGAGTACCTAATATTACATTTAACTCTTTCCGTGCGGAAGCTTTTTATCGACGCAACGAAAGAGATTTCAGATACAAATTTTTTTCATGGTTTTAAGAATCAATCTATATATTTATATTTATCTAACATATAACATATTATATATGAATTTTTAGATAATTGAACAAGGTATTAGATTTCACCAATATCAAGATGACATATCATCATCATCATCATCGAGTGCCTTCTCCGCAACGAAGGTTGGCTACCATGGATCGCCATTGTACTCTGTTTCTTGCTTTGATAGTGCAGGCTGTCATAGATTGACTTGTCCATCTTTTGATGTTACTCGTCCATGTTAGTCTTGGTCTGCCTCTGCCTCTTTTACCTTGTATTTTCCCTTCCAATATTACTTTTAGTAGGCTGTTGTGTCTTTTAACATGCCCCACAAATTTCATTTGTCTTGTCTTAATTGCATTTAGTAGTTCTTCTTTTTATTTTCAGTTGTTTTAAAACTTTATCGCTTGTTATCTTTTGTTTCCATTCAATTCTACCTATTCTTCTATAAATCCACATTTCAAAGGCTTCAATTTTCTGTTCTGTTTTCTTGTCTAATGTTCATGTTTCTGCACCATACAGGAATATTGAGAAGATGTAACATTTTGCCATTCTTAGTTTCAGCCCTGCTGATATTTGTTTTGTTATTAGTATATTTTTCATGGCATTAAAATTACTTTTTGCCATACCTATTTTGCCAAGATGACACAAGACATATAAAAAGAATATAGGTTGATGGCGTTCACATTAATAAAATTGAGTGTGGCGCACTATGTGGTGAAATGTACACTGCCGAAATCTGCATGGCACACAGTGCGGCGAAACGCACAGAAAGAGTTAAGTGGTAGTAATTGTTATTACTGTATCGCAACTGGAACAGTTACAGATAGATATAATAATTAAGGGTTAACAGAGTGTAAGGCTACAGGACACTGAGAAGAACATTGATGAGAGAGGCAAGAGCAGCAGGATTTGGCTCCCTCAATGAGATAGAGCTGCTTGCACAGAACAGAGACAAATGGCGAGATTTGATAAAATATCTTTAAAAGAATTGAAAACTGCTAGAACAAAGATTCAGATAGGAGAAGGAGTATCTTGGTCTACACCCTATGGGCCGGCTACGGCTCGAAAGGTTACAGTAAGGCTACAGAGAGTAAATCAAGATAGTAAATCCAGAGGGATGGACCCTAAGGCACTGAATATGAACTGTGTCACACACATATTCTGATGCGTGTGCATATGTACTTTAGAAATATAATATGTTGATAATACAGCACCTTTATTCATCTCACTAAGTGACCTTAAGAAACTGATAACGTTAGTTCAAAGTAATAGTGAAAAAATAACACACATTTCTCAATGCAACAAATTACAACATACATAGCAGCTGATATGTGTATCATGGACAGAAATTTGGAAAAATTCACAAGATTTGAATATCTTGGTTTACTGGTGACTAAAAGCAGAAAGACTACAAAGGAGATCAAGAGAGAGAACTGAACATAATCTATGAATAAGAGAAAACAAATGTCCAAATCATGGCAGGGAAATTTTTAAAAAAAATGTTAGTTTTCCAAAAACCTGCATGTTTCTCATAGCAAGATATAGCTGTGAAAATTGGACTATTGACCGATCCACTAAAAATCCATAAATGTCTTTGGACAAAAATATTACAAAAGAATCCCGGAGAAAGGGAAAAGAAAATATCCATTTTGAAACACTTAATATTCCAGAGAATTAGTTCTTAAAGAACATAAAAACAATAACAGACTAAATAATTTGGTCACATAAAACTAAAATTTAAAGAATATTATTATGAAGTACATGGTATCAGGTAGAAGAGGGAAAAGAAGACCAAGAAGAAGGTGTGTGTGACAGCTTTCACAGTTGAGCTGGACATGACTGTAGCAGATGTTGAACTTTTTATGCAAGGCAAATAAAACATAGAACTAAACTACAAAGGACAAGAAGTCAGGTTTGATCCTTATCAACGGCTTCTAGGTTCACCCAGCCTTAAATGTGTACCAGATTTTTCTGGGAAAGTAAAGCAGCACAGGTGTAATACCAACCACATTACCCCAAAAATCATGTGCCGAAGGTCTGTAAAAATTAAGGTCACTAACACCATATTCCCTATATGCCACTTGGTGTGACGGGGCTCTTTACTTTTTTTACTTAAAGAAAACATCAGAATTACAATCATGGAAACAAAATTCCAACAAGAACTAGCTAAAAAATAAAGACTGTTACCATTTTCTGCAGTAAAAATTTAAAATGAAATGTATTTATAAATTATAAGTTGTATTTAAAATAAGACAATATTTTTATAACAGTAACTTTCAGTTTAAATAAAGATAATTCACCTTGACCAGAACCAGCAAATAAATTATATACAAATTTTGAAGATAAAGAGTTCAGCGGTGATGGACGGTTTTAATACTATCAGTGAAAATACAAACCTTTACACAGCAACACTGGCCTAGCTACAACATTTTTTATAGATGACGCAGACTTCAAACAAGCATGTAATTCAAGACAGGAGGACTTGTACATCTTGTGACTTAGTCTGAAAAAAAAAAAGAAGAATGGTTAATGTAAAAGAGAATAAAAAAATAATTAGAGGAAACTATAATTTTTTATCCAAAAGCTTTAGGTACATCAGTACAATTAAGCACTTTACTACGAAACCTTTTTTAAAATTCTCTTCAACAGTGAAATAATTTTTTTTTAAAAAGTGACTAAACTTATCTTACGTCACTGATCTAGATGGGGGTCGAAGTGCTGTTCAGCAACGAGCAAATCAAAGCAGTCAGAGAATCATATCTGATGTCTTGCATCAGGATTGGTAAATCGGAACTATCCAGCTCATACTCCACCTCTTTGCAGTGCCCCTAGAAACAGACTAACCATCGCCTGGCCAAGAAAGTAGGGATTGAGAGGGAAGGCAACCTGGTACTCAAAAATACTTTGCTGATGTCAGATCTGCAGGGCCAAAATATGCAGTTATCACAGCTGCAAACCACAACACAGCATATCCATAACCAAATTAAGGGTGATTGTTGACGGTTAACTATTCCTTTGGCATCAGATAGTGCAAACAAGCAGCCAGCAAGTATACAGTAACTAATATTTAACATTTATGTCTTAGGTACTAACCATACTTTGACAAATTTTGAAAATGGTTTCATAAGAATTTTAAAAAGGACAAAAACACCTGAAATTTGAAATTCAATGACAGGTGATCTGATTTAAAAAAAAAAAACAATAGTTACATATTTTTAAGTTAATTAATATTGTATAATTAGATTTTTACTTGAAGTATTAATACAGTTACATAAAAGGTCCTTAATAAATTAGTGGAATTTATAACACCAAGGTCCTTAGCCTAGTAACAGGAAAAGATCCTACCAGTTACTGCATAGTCTAGTTTTAGTCAAAGTATGAGGCGTGTTCAAATGAAACTTGCCTGAGCAGCACCTTGTGGGTATATGTAAGAGGCATAATGCCACATGATGTAATAAGCACACACCAATGTGCAGTTGTGTATGTGTTCACTCTCTGTGTATCAAACAGTATCAAACAGAAGTCAGCAGTTTTGTTTACTAGATTAATAGGTCTCCAATACTACTTACTATGATAGCTGGGGCACGTATAGCGAATGGAAGAAAAATGCACTCCCTAAGCAAATACTATATGGTGAATTAACACACGGAAAAAGACAAATTGGCAGACCTAAACTATGATATAGAGATATCTGTAAATCATCTCTGAATGACTTCTCCATCTGTGAAAATGACTGAGAACATCTGGCAAGTGGTCGCACATCATGAAGAGCATGTATAAGGAATGGTATAACATTTTTTTAGACTGCTAAGGCAAAACTTAGAAGAGAAAAGACTCATGAAAAAGGATGGAAAACCCTGTGGATCAGTAAGCCTGACTTGTTCATTCTGTGGCCATGTATATTTGTCAAACATTGGTAGAATTAGCCACGAGAGAAGCTGTTCTACAAAAACAAAACCAAAAAAAGAAAAAAATACACAATAGCCTCCACTAGACCGTCTGACAAGACAAAAAGGGCCATATATATATATATATATATATATATAATACTACTTGCCATTATTATTAATTATTTAATTAATGTGTCAATAATACAACAAACAAGGAAGGTTTGTTTGCTTTAGATCATCAACCCTTACCAACCTCACATTTAGACTTAATGAATTACCTTTTATAATAGTAATAAGACTCCTATACTATTGTGCATATGCATGGGAGGATGTGTGTCTAAATGCCACTCTCTTTTTTACTTGTGATTGGGAAAAACAAAATACCCCTGCAGTTGACCCAGCCGTTGGCAGAAATGGGTATCAGGGTTTATACTCTGGAAGGGTGAGGAATGGCGCCTCACTCAAGAGTTATGATGCTTGAGGCGACACTAGATAGGAGTCTCTGAACACTTCTGGATAGTTGGCCTAGCACACATGGGCAAAAAATATCTGCTTGACACCGATTCAAGTCTTGTACCTTTACTTTCTGTGTAGTGTTCATTGGTTGTGCTGCAGATCATTGGAAAAATGGCTGCTAAGATACAGAATCTGTCTGCATTTAATTGATCATGAAGGGCTTCTATTGGCAGATTTTATAGAGCCTGATGTAAACATCACTGTCATCTGCTTCAAAGACACAAAAGACAACCTGCATACAGTCATCAGGAATAAGAAACCTGGTATGCTTTCACATAGTGTAATTCTGTTGCACAACAATGCTCCTCCACAAGTCATGAACATTGTGCAAGAAGCATTAACAAGGAAATGTGCAAGAAGCATTAACAAGGAAATGGTGGGAGGTTCTACAACACCCTGCCTACAACACCCTGCCTACAATACCCTACCTACAACACCCAGCCTACAGCCCCAATCTGTCACTATGTGACTTTCATTAGTTCAAACCTTTAAAAAAAATCTCTAAAGGGACAATTCCACTCTGATACAGAAGTCATTGCATTGGTGACAAAATGGTGTAATGAACAACCAAAGTCATTTTTTATGAAACAGCATCTGCTGTCTTCTTAAATGTTGAAATTCCTATGGTGACTTTTTCTAAAGAACCCTGGTGAGTACTTGCTTCATAGCAATTGTTTTATTTAATTCCATCACACATGCTGATGTACACATGTTTGTAACAAAGAAACTGGATCGGGTTTCATTTGAACACACCTCGTAGTATATATATCAGGGAACAATGTTAACCTCAGACAGTAGATGTACAACAGAGGTGAGATGCAGAATGGCCCAGGCAAAAGCAGCTTTCCAAAAAATGAAGAAATCCATTACTGGATCCATTTTTGTACTGTGCAATCCATTTTTGACAATAGAAACAAGAGAAAGAGCTCTTAAATGTTATGTAGAGCCAGTCTTAACATATGGATGCGAGTCATGGACAATGAGACAACAGACAAGAAAATCAATGGAGGCTGTAGAAATGAGGTTTTGCAGAAGAATGTTGAGAATACCATGGACAGCTAAGAAGAGTAATGAAAACGTTCTGAAAGAGGTCAAAGCAAAAACAGAGCTAATTTCCAATATTAGGAAGAAACAATCATCATTTTTTGGCCATGTAATGAAAAGGGAACAGTTGGAATATATTGTGACAACTAGGAAAATTGAGGGACGAAGAAATAGAGGGAAGCAAAGAGAAAAGATACTAGACAGCTTCAGAGAATGGCTTGGCAGAAAGTCAACAACAGAAAAAAATAAATAATTGTCGAGATAGAAAGTTGTTGAGAGACATGCCTGTGCCAGCAGGCATGGTACTTGATGATGATGATATATTATAGTTATTGTGCACAGACATACACACACATAAAAATATGCACAATAGCTTAATATATAAGTCTTCTTACTTTAAAAGTAAGTAATTTGTAAGCCTAATTGTGAGGCTGTATAGGGTTGAGGATCCAAAGTCAAAGCAAGCAACCATTCCTTCTTCTTCTTCTATCCTTCCTCTGCTGCCGTTGGCGTCGAGGGGAGAATCAATCTGCGATTCTTTGCTCTTCTGTTGGCCTCTTCTGATGTTATTCCTCCTAGTGACTCTAGTATTCCCTTTATCCATCTCTTTCTCGGTCTTCCTCTTAATCTGGCGTTTTCGTAGCGTTTATTTAAGGCTCTTTGAGTCTTTGTTAGTTCTTTTTGTCTTGTTATGTGGCCGACCCAATTTATCTGTTGTTTCTTTATGTATTCGATGGCTGGTTCAATTTTGAGTTTCTTCCTCAGGTCAGTGTTTCTTACTCTGTCCCTTAAGCTGTTTCCTGTCATTCTTCTGACACATTTCATTTCGGTGGTCGTTATCTTTCTTATTGTTCTAGAGTCCAGCGTCCAATTCTGGCACTGATATCACAGCGTTGGTAGAAAAATTGATTTGTATATTGCCCTTTTTGCTTCCGTAGTTATTGCTTTGTTTTTCAATAGTGTTGATACTTGGCTTATAACTTGGCCTGCTTTGTTACACCTTATATCTATCTCGGTCTCTTGGTTATTGTCTTGTGTTAATGTGCTACCCAGATATTTAAAATTGTCTACTTTCTTCAAAGTCATATTATCTATTATGATGTTTAGTTTTTCTTTCTCTCTCGCTATTGCCATTACTTCGGTTTTGCTTATGTTGATCTTCTTGTTGTATTGTTTACAAGTGTTGTTTAGCCTGTTGATATGTTCTTGTAGGTCCTCAGTTGTTTCATGTATCAGAACTTGGTCGTCTGCAAATAGTATTTCATTTATTTCTTCCTCTCTTCTGTTGTTTTCTGGTACGTATATTTCGTTCTCTTTTGTGTTATCGCTTGTTATCGTCCGTGTTGGTATATTTCCTTGGATTGGGCATGCTAATTTGCATATATTGTCCATATATGTGATGAAAAGTAAAGGGGAAAGCACGCAGCCTTGTCTTACTCCGGAGTTAATGGTAAAGTGTTTAGAGTAGCCTGCTGAAGATCTTACCACCATCCTTACAACCATGGTTTAGAACCATTCCTTGTTTGTTGTATTATTGACACATTAATACAATATTTAATAATAATGACAAGTAGTAAGAGGCCTAGTAATTTAGTCAACAAAACTTAAACTGCTGACATATTTTAATTTACTATTTAATTATAATTATCCTCCAAACTTAGAATCTTCTTCTTCTTCTGCGATCATGGCTCATTCAGACTAGGATTCCGGACTTTCTTATGAAGGCAGCTGTCTGTTTAAGTGATTCGGTTGCCCCGTATAGTTTCTCTTCCAGGGAGGTGGGTGTGGACCACATTGTCCTTCTCAGGTCTGTGTACTGGGGGCAATCCTGTAGAACATATTTTGTTGTCATATTGTCCAGCGTACAGTGGCATTGGCTCATAGTACGTATTTTGAGTTTGTTGAACATGTGGTTTCTCATTCTGTTGTGGCCAGTGCGTAGGCGAAGTATGATGACTTGATCCCTCCTTGACAGTTGGATGTATCCATCCCTCTCGTTATACTTTGGGTGTTCCCGTTTCCATTTTTCATAGTACTGGCCTTTGATGGTGGATTTGGCTTCGTCGTGGCTGACCAGATGGTTCTCTTGTGGTAATCTCCCCCCTCCCCTTTAGCTAATTTGTCTGCGCGTTCGTTTCTGTGTATATTACATTGTGATGGTATCCACTGGATGACCACTCTCTGGAAGTTATTACATAGTTGGTTTTGGGTTTCGGTAGTGTTTGGGACAATACTGGGTCACTAGTTGTCAGTTCTTTGGAGATTGCAGCGAAGTTGCTCCTCTTTAGTCTTACTTTTTCGAAACCAGTTATTCTTTGGTGCATGGGGTGGCTAAGGAGCCTTTTATATTTCTCCGCTTGTTGCATCACTTTAGTTTTCCGTCTGTCTTCTAAGGGTTGTAAACCTGTTACTGTTTCTAGAGTCACGATAGGTGTAGATTTCATATCACCAGTGATTATACGGGCAGCCTGGTTTTGTGTTCTGTCAATTTTGCTAAGCTGTGTTTTAGAAGCTGTAGCCCAGGCTGTGACTCCATACTCTAGGACCGGTCTTACTTTTCCTACGTATAGTCGTTTCAAGATATTGCTTAGAATCAAAGCAACAGCAAAGCATCAAATATGGACACTCAGCAGTAACCTGAGTAACACTTACTCAGATGCAAACTGTAGTGTTTTAATTTAGGTTGTATGTTTAGTTCATTAGCTCATCTAGGTCTACAGTCTACACTTGCAGTCTTTTTCTTGTGTGCGTGTGTGTATTTATTTATAAATAAAATATTTAACAATTCATGTATAATTTAATAAGTATCTTTAGTATCAATCAAATGAAATATGAAATTAAATTAATCAATAAATAAAATAAATTTTAATCATCAGCTGATATTGGGGACTTCTTTCTCCACACCTATACAAGTCGAAGATCTTAAATAAAAAAAATAACTTACGTTTATTAGGTCAAACCGTTTAATTCACACACAAAGCAGGTGGAAACTGAAGATGAAATCCCGGAGACTAACCATAATGTCATTAATTATCAGCTTGTCTCTAGGACCGAAGGTAAACAAGCAGAAGTAGGTAAGGGGAGTCAACTAGTACATTCGGGATTCGGGACAATAGCCAACTACAACTCTGATTATTGGCACGACTTTTGTGCAAGTCTTCTTCTTTCATAAGCTTTTGTGTTATCTCAAGTCACTCCAGATAAATTATATATTACCTTTTTATACATATATTTTAATATATAATATACTTTATACATTTTATACTTTTTACTCTTCATTTTTAGCTTTCAGTTCCACATTATTTCTTCTTACTTACGATTTTATATCTCTACACTTCACCTATCCTCTAATATGTGACATATCTCTTTCTCGTCTCACCATACCATCTCTCATCCCTCTGTCCACCTCTCCCTAACTTCATCATTCGACATGTAGCTATAGGTATATGTGCTTCGCCGTTTGTTGTTGTTGTCCCCGTCTTCTGAAGAAGGCTGCCGGCCGAAACGTCAGTATTTTGTTGTGTTCCTTTTTTTTTAAAACTGTCACCATACCTTGGAGTGTATACCACATACCACTACTGGCTCCTTGCAACCTGCTTAACCGCAGCACTGCAATTAGTTGCCTGTTCCCCCTTTGTGTTATCTTCCCCATCGGCTACATAATCAAGACTTCAGTATGACATATATAGATAGCAGGTTGCCTTCCCACTCGATCCCCATAATTTGTTATGCTAGAAAAGACAGTCGATTGATAGAAGAAACCATGAATAAGGGGTAAGATCTAGATAGTTCTGTTTCAACGATCTGGCGCAAACCGTCAGTTATGAATTGCTAACCGCCTTTAACCCTGGTGCTGACACGCGCCTTCGCACCATACCCGTCTACCGTGTTAGCCCGACAATAACGCCTCTTCATTAAGCTCTGTTGAAATGATTAAACGGGTGTAGATGAATTTATGTTGTGTTCATATTTTACCATTGTTTTATGACCATCATCGAACTTGGACTTATCAGAATCCATAACACACATAGATTTAATTACTCAGCAAGCATTTTTCGAACTCATGAAATTTCCTCCTCTATGTTCAACTGTAATGGTACACACTATAATATGTGCATATTCTGGGTGCGTTTATGTATTGTTTCCCTAATGTATTAATTTTAGTGTAAAGGTAAAGCATGAGACTTGAATCGCCGTCTTTGCACGCGAGGTCTCACCCATATGTGCTCGGTCACCTATCAGAAATGTTCGGATACTTCTGGATAGTGTTGCTTCAAGCATCGAAACTCACGATGCGAGACGGCATTCCTCACTATCACAGAGTACTACCTTGGTACCCATTCCTGTCAGCGGCTGGGTGAACCGCGTGAGTATTTTTTTTCCAACCACGAGTAAAACTCACACTGCTTCCAGCGGGAATCGAATAGGGGTTGTACGAACGTTGGTAGCCCAGTCGGGTGCTTTTCCCAACTAGACTACCGAGGACCCCAGTAATTTCAGTGTCTTTCTTTGTAGTGTTTTACAGCAAGTTAGGATATCTTCACCTTTCGATCAAATACACCCGACTTCTGCATAACACTTTTAAAAACCAGCTGACTTCCCTCTCTCTCTCTCTCTCTCTCTCTCTCTCTCTCTCTCTCTCTCTCTCTCTCTCTCTCTCTCTCTCTCTCTGCGATCAGGACTCAATCAGAGTAGGATTCCAGACTCCCACATGGAGTCAGCTGTCAGGCTAAGTGTGTTGATCGCCCCCACAGACAGAACATCACAAGTAGAGTTCGCCAGATCCACTCTGATTGAACACCCGTTAATACGTTGCACTGTGTGCCAGTGGTCCAGTGCATCCGATTTCAGCCAGCATTTTATTCGGGTTTGCTTTCCCTAGCCTTTGATTGTCCCCAATCTTCCTTCAATGCAGCAGGTTGTCTTTTCTGTAGGGGGATTCTGCCCTTAGATGGTCGGCCCTCCCAGGTTTACGAGCACCATCTGCCCGAGTCACTAGAGGTGACTAACACAGACATGTACACACAAAGATGTGAGATGTGACTAACACAGACACGCACGCACAAAGATGTGAGATGTGACTAACACAGACATGCACACAGCGATACGAGGCATGACTAACACTGACACACATCAAGATATATGACACATGACTAACATAAACATGTACATAAAGATATGAGATATAACTGACATAGACATGCACACACAAAGATATGATACATGCCTAACATAGACATGCACACAAAGATAAGAGATTTGACTAACATAGATATGCACACACAAAGACATGAGATGGGACTAACATAGTCATGTACACACAAGGATATGAGATGTGACAAACACAGACATGCACACACAAAGATATGAGATATCACTAACCCAGACATGCACACACAAAGATATGACATACGACTAACACTGGTGCACACTAAGATATGAGATATGACTAAACACAGACACACATAAAGATATGAGACATGATTAACACGGACGCACCAAGATATGAGATATCACTAACATGACACACACCAAGATATGAGCCATGGCCAGCACACACAAGCCAAGATATGAACCATGGCTAGCACAGAAACACATCAAGATATGAGCCATGGCTTCACGGAAAAACACCAAGAAATGAACCATGTCTAGCACAGAAACACATTAAAGTGTCCATATGCTTGGGCTTGTTGTAGTCGGCAGACTCTTCTGAACGTGGGAATCACAGGTTTCGTTCAAACAGTTGTGCGGAGATTTGAGAGTGCAGTCTGGCTCATAGAACGTTCTCTTGCATGTATAGTTCCCGATTGACTGTTTACAGGTGTCGTTGAAACAGTTGTCCGGACATTTAAGAGTGCAATATGACTCGTAGTACATTTCCTTGCACGTACAGTCTGCACTTTCCGGGTCACATATGATGTCACAGCCATCAGATTCACACTGTATCCCAAAATTTCCATCGAGACAAGTGTCATTACAGGTATAGCCAGGATGTTTACATAGTATGCATTTTCCGGATTTTTCCTCAAATAAAGGACAGACACAAAGACAAGACCCGGAACAGTCGTGTCCATAGATCCCATGTGAACAGTTGCCGTGGCACATACTTCCCCTTTCGATCTCTGCCCTATTGGACAGACCGGTTAATGATTTCCAGGCCCACAACAGTGAAGTTGTTTAGGATCTTGATCAATTGTAGTTCACTTATCCTGCATCAAGCATTCAGTTTTAAGTCACTGAAAGCTTTCAGCCAAGTGTTTTTTGTCGTCTTGAGCCCCCTCGTTCATATACAGTGTGAGCACAAAAACATTCCTTGATCTCCAACATATATGGATCGGCATTTTATTTGGTATTTCCTTACATTACACATTTGTTGCTATAATTGCATTAACTCATACAATTTCACGTGCTGTCTATCAGTATAAAACACATTCGATTGGTTTTAATGTACTTCTGAATATAACCACAAGGCACTCTGCGTCATAGATTTTTGTTTAAAATGTCCTTCACATCCCCCTCCCACCAATTTTTGTGTTCATTTTAATTTCTTTCTTTTGTCTTTTCTTCTTTGTTTCTTTGTTTCTTTCTTTCTTTCTTTCTTTGCTCCCAAGTCCATCAATTCTTATTTTGTCTCCGGTCTTGTGACCGGGACACACGGAAACACACAAACACACACACACGGACACAGACAAACACCCAAACAAGCGACCTTGTACGCCATTAAACATAGACGAGTGGAGGCAGGCCGTTGTCCACAAGATACCAGAACAATCAGAAAATAACCTCGACTGAGATGTCTGAAATGCGTTAGACGAATGACAAGAAACAGCCTGAGAGATCAGATCAGAAATGGAGAACTGAGATAAAAAAAAAAGCTAGGAATACCCCCCCCCCCCCCCCACATAGAATATATAAAGAAACAACAGATAAATTGGTTTGGCCATGTGATAAGGCAGAAAGATCAAAACACAACACAACGAGCCATCAATAAACGTTGCGAGAACACCAGGCCCAAGGACCGACCACGAAAAAGATAAAGATGAATTGACGGAATATTAGAACGACTAAGAAACATAACAGCAAATGAAGAAGGAAAGACGAAGAATAAGGACTAGAAGAAGGACTAGAAAAGGGGAGGGGGGCTTTTTGACAAACTCAGAAAATGGTAAACAGCAAAAAAGGTTCTTTAACGTCATGCCGGACGTATTGGGAATACGGTGTTACTGACCATATTTTTCCGTGACCAGGGCACATTTTTTGGGTGGTGTGGTAGGTATCATGCTAGGCCTCGTTTACTTCCCAGAAAAATCTCTGGTCGCCAAGAGAGAGATTATGTAAAACGTGTCATATTGGCGCCAGGTCATCATCATTGAGTGCCGTCACTCGCATCGAAGGTTGGCTACCATGGAGCGCCATCCCACTATGTCTCTTGCTTTGATGGTGCAGATTGTCATAGGTAAACTTGTCCATCTTCTGATGTTACTCACAAATGTTAGACTTGGTCTGCCTCTGCTTCATTTACCTTGCATTTTCCCTTCCAATATTACTTTTATTAGGCTACTGAGTCTTTTAACATGCCCCAAAAATTTCATTTGTCTTGTTTTAATTATGTTTAGTAGTTCTCTTTTCATTTTTAGTTATTTTAACCTTCATCGTTTACTTTCTTTTCTTTCCACCCAATTCTACCTATTCTTCTATAGATCCACATTTCAAGGGCTTCAATTTTCTGTTCTGTTTTCTTGTCTAATGTCCTTGTTTCTGCAACATACAGGAATATTGAGAAGATGTAACATTTTGCTATTCTTAGTTTTAGCTCTGGTGTTATTTGTTTTGATGTTAGTATATTAAGAGATACGGTGCCAGTTAAGAGATCAGTAACAGACAGTTATGTATAAAGTAAAAGAAGTGTGTACACCCATCTCTCTCTCTCTCTCTCTCTCTCTCTCTCTCTCTCTCTCTCTCTTAAGTGTATATATTACAGTGCCTGTGTATAGATTATACTGTATATTTATAGGATATAGTGTATGTGTTTAGGTTATAGTGTTTGTGTATACATTACAGTGTATGTGTATAGATAACAGTGCCTGTGTATAGGTTATAGTGCCTGTGAATAGGTTACAGTGCCTGTGTGTAGGTTATATTGCCTGTGTGTAGATTATAGTGCCTGTGTATAGTTTCCAATGCCTGTGTATACATTATATTGCCTGTGTGTAGATTATAGTGCCTGTGTATAGTTTATAGTGCCTGTGTATAGGTTATATTGCCTGTGTGTAGGTTATATTGCCCGTGTATAGGTTATATTGCCCGTGTATAGGTTATAGTGCCTGTGTATAGGTTGTATTGCCCGTGTATAGGTTATATTGCCCGTGTATAGGTTATAGTGCCCGTGTATAGGTTATATTGCCTGTGTATAGGTTATATGTGTATAGGTTATATTGCCCGTGTATAGGTTATAGTGCCTGTGTATAGGTTGTATTGCCCGTGTATAGGTTATAGTGCTTGTGTGTAGATTGTGGCCCCGAATTCCAGTAAATTTATCATATATGATGTGGATCATCCGACATAGTAATCTCCCCTTATCATAAAATCTAACGTTTACATTCTTCTTCATTCGTGATCAATTACCATGGACGATATGCTCTTTACTGAGTCTTAAATAAGGGTTTGATTACGTCTGGGTCGTTTGCTCTGCCTTTGACCGTTTTCTTCCTTCACAGATATTGCCTCGGATGATGACGATGATGCTTATCATAAATCCAGGAAAGCAGAGACAACAAGCAATTTTCATTTGATTCGATCCATGTGATTTGATAAGAACTGTGGATGAAGGAAAAAAGAAAAGAAAGACAAAAGAAGAGGAATTACAGAAGAGAGAAAGAAAGAGAGAGAGAGAGAGAGAGAGAGAGCGAGTAAGAGAGGAGAAGAAAAGGAAAAAAGATTAGCTTTTCCTATCAAATTTGCTCAATTTTTTGTAGCTTACTATAGCGTAGTCTCTGATCATTTTTGTTTGCCGTTTTCCAGCAATCAAATACACACTCAATACGAGTAAATGCAGCAGGAGGTCGACGCCTTTTGTCTTTTCTTCTTTGTTTCTTTGTTTCTTTTTGTTTCTTCTTTCTTTCTTTCTTTGCTCCCAAGTCCATCAATTCTTATTTTGTCTCGGTCTTGTGACCGGGACACACAGAAAACACACAAACACACACACACGGACACAGACAAACACCCAAACAAGCGACCTTGTACGCCATTAAACATAGACGAGTGGAGGCAGGCCGTTGTCCACAAGATACCAGAACAATCAGAAAATAACCTCGACTGAGATGTCTGAAATGCGTTAGACGAATGACAAGAAACAGCCTGAGAGATCAGATCAGAAATGGAGAACTGAGAAAAAAAAAAAGCTAGGAATACCCCCCCCCCCCACCCCCCCCCCACATAGAATATATAAATAAACAACAGATAAATTGGTTTGGCCATGTGATAAGGCAGAAAGATCAAAACACAACACAACGAGCCATCAATAAACGTTGCGAGAACACCAGGCCCAAGGACCGACCACGAAAAAGATAAAGATGAATTGACGGAATATTAGAACGACTAAGAAACATAACAGCAAATGAAGAAGGAAAGACGAAGAATAAGGACTAGAAGAAGGACTAGAAAAGGGGAGGGGGGCTTTTTGACAAACTCAGAAAATGGTAAACAGCAAAAAAGGTTCTTTAACGTCATGCCGGACGTATTGGGAATACGGTGTTACTGACCATATTTTTCCGTGACCAGGGCACATTTTTTGGGTGGTGTGGTAGGTATCATGCTAGGCCTCGTTTACTTCCCAGAAAAATCTCTGGTCGCCAAGAGAGAGATTATGTAAAACGTGTCATATTGGCGCCAGGTCATCATCATTGAGTGCCGTCACTCGCATCGAAGGTTGGCTACCATGGAGCGCCATCCCACTATGTCTCTTGCTTTGATGGTGCAGATTGTCATAGGTAAACTTGTCCATCTTCTGATGTTACTCACAAATGTTAGACTGGTCTGCCTCTGCTTCATTTACCTTGCATTTTCCCTTCCAATATTACTTTTATTAGGCTACTGAGTCTTTTAACATGCCCCAAAAATTTCATTTGTCTTGTTTTAATTATGTTTTAGTATCTTTTCATTTTTAGTTATTTTAAACCTTCATCGTTTACTTTCTTTTCTTTCCACCCAATTCTACCTATTCTTCTATAGATCCACATTTCAAGGGCTTCAATTTTCTGTTCTGTTTTCTTGTCTAATGTCCTTGTTTCTGCAACATACAGGAATATTGAGAAGATGTAACATTTTGCTATTCTTAGTTTAGCTCTGGTGTTATTTGTTTTGATGTTAGTATATTAAGAATACGGTGCCAGTTAAGAGATCAGTAACAGGCAGTTATGTATAAAGTAAAAGAAGTGTGTACACCCATCTCTCTCTCTCTCTCTCTCTCTCTCTCTCTCTCTCTCTCTTAAGTGTATATATTACAGTGCCTGTGTATAGATTATACTGTATATTTATAGGATATAGTGTATGTGTTTAGGTTATAGTGTTTGTGTATACATTACAGTGTATGTGTAAAGGTTACAGTGTATGTGTATAGATAACAGTGCCTGTGTATAGGTTATAGTGCCTGTGAATAGGTTACAGTGCCTGTGTGTAGGTTATATTGCCTGTGTGTAGATTATAGTGCCTGTGTATAGTTTCCAATGCCTGTGTATACATTATATTGCCTGTGTGTAGATTATAGTGCCTGTGTATAGTTTATAGTGCCTGTGTATAGGTTATATTGCCTGTGTGTAGGTTATATTGCCCGTGTATAGGTTATATTGCCCGTGTATAGGTTATAGTGCCTGTGTATAGGTTGTATTGCCCGTGTATAGGTTATATTGCCCGTGTATAGGTTATAGTGCCCGTGTATAGGTTAGAGTGCCTGTGTATAGGTTATATTGCCCGTGTATAGGTTATAGTGCCTGTGTGTAGGTTGTATTGCCCGTGTATAGGTTATATTGCCCGTGTATAGGTTGTATTGCCTGTGTGTAGGTTGTATTGCCCGTGTATAGGTTGTATTGCCCGTGTATAGGTTATATTGCCTGTGTATAGGTTGTATTGCCTGTGTATAGGTTGTATTGCCCGTGTATAGGTTATATTGCCCGTGTATAGGTTATATTGCCCGTGTATAGGTTATAGTGCCTGTGTGTAGGTTGTATTGCCCGTGTATAGGTTATATTGCCAGTGTATAGGTTATATTGCCGTGTATAGGTGTATTGCCCGTGTATAGGTTGTATGCCAGTGTATAGGTTATAGTGCCTGTGTATAGGTTATATTGCCTGTGTATAGGTTATATTGCCCGTGTATAGGTTATAGTGCCTGTGTGTAGGTTGTAGTGCCTGTGTATAGGTTATATTGCCCGTGTATAGTTATAGTGCCTGTGTGTAGGTTGTATTGCCCGTGTATAGGTTATAGTGCCCTGTGTGTAGGTTGTATTGCCCGTGTATAGGTTGTATTGCCCGTGTATAGGTTGTATTGCCTGTGTATAGGTTGTATTGCTCGTGTATAGGTGTATTGCTCGTGTTTAGGTTGTATTGCCGTGTATAGGTTGTATTGCCCGTGTATAGGTTATAGTGCCTGTGTATAGGTTGTATTGCCCGTGTATAGGTTATAGTGCCTGTGTATAGGTTATATTGCCGTGTATAGGTTGTATTGCTCGTGTATAGGTTGTATTGCCCGCGTATAGGTTATAGTGCCTGTGTATAGGTTGTATTGCCCGTGTATAGGTTATATTGCCCGTGTATAGGTTATAGTGCCTGTGTACAGGTTGTATTGCCCGGTATAGGTTGTATTGCCGTGTATAGGTTATAGTGCCTGTGTATAGGTTATATTGCCCGTGTATAGGTTGTATTGCTCGTGTATAGGTTATATTGCCCGTGTATAGGTTGTATTGCCCGTGTATAGTTGTATTGCCGTGTATAGGTTATATTGCCCGTGTATAGGTTGTATTGCCCGTGTATAGGTTGTATTGCCGTGTATAGGTTATAGTGCCTGTATAGGTTGTATTGCCCGTGTATAGGTTAAAGTGCCTGTGTATAGGTTATAGTGCCTGTGTATAGTTGTATTGCTCGTGTATAGGTTGTATTGCCCGTGTATAGGTTATAGTGCCTGTGTATAGGTTGTATTGCCCGTGTATAGGTTATAGTTCCTGTGTATAGGTTATAGTGCCTGTGTATAGGTTATATTGCCCGTGTATAGGTTGCATTGCCCGTGTATAGGTTATATTGCCTGTGTATAGGTTGTATTGCTCGTGTATAGGTTGTATTGCCCGTGTATAGGTTATAGTGCCTGTGTATAGGTTGTATTGCCCGTGTATAGGTTATAGTGCCTGTGTATAGGTTGTATTGCCCGTGTATAGGTTGTATGCCCGTGTATAGGTTATAGTGCCTGTGTATAGGTTGTATTGTCCGTGTATAGGTTATAGTGCCTGTGTATAGGTTATAGTGCCTGTGTATAGGTTATATTGCCCGTGATAGGTTGTATTGCCCGTGTATAGGTATATTGCCTGTGTATAGGTTGTATTGCCCGTGTATAGGTTGTATTGCCCGTGTATAGGTTATAGAGTGCCTGTGTATAGGTTGTATTGCCCGTGTATAGGTTATAGTGCCTGTGTATAGGTTGTATTGCCCGTGTATAGGTTATAGTGCTTTTGTGTAGATTGTGGCCCCGAATTTCCCAGTAAATTTATCATATATGATGTGGATCATCCGACATAGTAATCTCCCCTTATCATAAAATCTAACGTTTACATTCTTCTTCATTCGTGATCAATTACCCATGGACGATATGCTCTTTACTGAGTCTTAAATAAGGGTTTGATTACGTCTGGGTCGTTTGCTCTGCCCTTTGACCGTTTCTTCTTCACAGATATTGCCTCGGATGATGACGATGATGCTTATCATAAATCCAGGAAAGCAGAGACAACAAGCAATTTTCATTTGATTCGATCCATGTGATTTGATAAGAACTGTGGATGAAGAAAAAAAGAAAAGAAAGACAAAGAAGAGGAATTACAGAAGAGAGAAAGAAAGAGAGAGAGAGAGAGAGTGAGAGAGAGAGAGAGAGAGAGAGAGAGAGAGCGAGTAAGAGAGGAGAAGAAAAGGAAAAAAGATTAGCTTTTCCTATCAAATTTGCTCAATTTTTGTAGCTTACTATAGCGTAGTCTCTGATCATTTTTGTTTGCCGTTTTTCCAGCAATCAAATACACACTCAATACGAGTAAATGCAGCAGGAGGTCGACGCCTGGGAGTCATTACCCAGGCGGGCCCACCTCCCTAGGAGCGTCAAGAAGCTAAACGGCTGAAACACTTGCTGATGATCTGATGATCAGATTACCTCCTGCTAGGAAGCTCTTTATACAGAGTTTCCTGTTACTTATATGTAAATAAATAAATAGCAACTGAATAGATATAGTTTGTATTACTTACTTGCATTTCCCTTTTGGCTTACTTTCTTTCACCTCACTTTTCTGTGCTGAAGGGACTGGAATGGCCTAGTTGGTGTGATTTGTCTCTTGTAATGGTGCACTTTGTAGAAACAAATATTTCATTTATTTCTCTTCGTTTTTGTCGATTGTGCCTTCTATAATTTCTTCTGAATTTTAATACGCTCTAGTAGATGCGTTTTTATGAATATTTGTTACTTGTCTAAACCATATAATAATTTTTTTTTTCACAATTTAATGCAGCTTTGGTGAACTTCAATACTTTTTCTTTACATCGTCACTTCCTGGTTCTCTTCTGATGAGAAGTTTTGAAAGAGTCCAAGGCAAGATGACAGTTTATTATTTTTTTTTTTTTACCAATATCAAGATGAAACAATCATAACTTTGTAAACATGCAATGAGAAGGAATGAGTTGAAGTATATTGTTACTACTAGAAATATCAAAAGAAAAAAAAAAGAGGAAGATAGTAACATAGAGACGGAGAGAGAAAGAGAGAGAGAAAGAGAAGAAGGTGAAGGTGGTCTAGGGTCTAAAGGTAAGAAGTCTGCTTCTGACAGGAAGGTCCTGGGTTCCAACCACACCACAGGCGGTGATGATGTTCTCACAAGTTAGACTCGTGGTTTCTTCGTGACGTTACCATCCCGTGGTCTCTGGATAGTGAGATATGATATCTAGCCTTCTCTGGATAGTGAGATTCGATATCTAGCCCCCTCTGGGTAGTGAGATCTGATATCTAGCCCTCTCTGGATAGTGGGATTCGATATCTAGCCCCCTCTGGGTAGTGAGATCTGATATCTAGCCCTCTCTGGATAGTGAGATTCGATATCTAGCCCCCTCTGTGTAGTGAGATCTGATATCTAGCCCTCTCTGGATAGTGAGATTCGATATCTAGCCTCTCTGGATAGTGAGATTCGATATCTAGTCCCCTCTGGGTAGTGAGATCCGATATCTAGCCCTCTCTGGATAGTGAGATTCGATATCTAGCCCTCTCTGGATAGTGAGATTCGATATCTAGCCCTCTCTGGATAGTGAGATTCGATATCTAGCCCTCTCTGGATAGTGAGATCCGATATCTAGCCCTCTCTGGATAGTGAGATTCGATATCTAGCCCCCTCTGGGTAGTGAGATCTGATATCCAGCCCTCTAATGAGATCCGATCTAGCCCTCTCTGGTAGTGAGTTCCGTCTCGATATCTAGCCCTCTCTGGGTAGTGAGATCAGATATCTAGCCCTCTCTGGGTAGTGAGATCAGATATCTAGCCCTCTCTTGGTAGTGAGATTCTATATCTAGCCCTCTCTGGGTAGTGAGATTCGGTATCTAGGACTCTCAAATATAACAGCAGAAAAAGGTGATGCCCTACGCACTTTAAACAACCATTGGCAGCTAAAAATAGACAAGAGTAGACCATAAATGGCTGATGCTCTGTCAAATTTCGTAGCAAACAACTATTCACACCGATGGATCCCAGGCGTGGTACGGTGTTCGTGCACGTGAGACAGGATTCTTCTCGGAGTTTTCTCGATATTTCGTGGAGAAAATCGAAGCACCTATGTGTTTGTCCGGAATGTAGTGATGATGATCCGGACATAACGCAACATACAGAGAAGAAGAAGAATTCATGGCAGAGAATGCCATGGTAGAAAGTCAACTGATAAACAAGTGTAGAGACAGACGGTTATGGACTGACATGATCACCTACGCCAGCAAGCATGACATATAATGCTGTAAGATTTTGCCATATTTAATGAGTTTTTACCTCTGGTTAACACAGATCCATAACCTTGACAATGTTCTGCTGTGTGGACATCATGTTGTTTTCCGAAAACCAATTTCCTTACACCGCCCGTGCGCTGCCGGGGCCCGAAAGGGAAGTAAAGAATAGCGGCGCTGTACCCTACCAGGCATGTTCGTAAGAGGCGAGAAAGGAGGGTTAGGCATGGACTGGCTATCCCATACTGTAAAAAATAAGCCGAAAAAACTTCACAAACATGAACAAGTCAAAGAAAGATAAAGTAAATCCGTCAACCAGGAAAGAGAAGGGCTCTCTGTCTAAGAGACGTATGACGCAATCCGGAGAAAGCCATAAGGAGTCCGGGTTGCCGACTCACCCTTTGTCTACCAGGAAATCATCCAGAATGGCACCTGGAATGTTCGTACCCTTAACGAACAGGGAAAAGCGGCACAAGTGGCAGCAGAAATGAACAACTACAAGATAGATATTCTGGGAATGTGTGAAACAAGATGGCTGGGAGCGGAGAGAATAAAATTGAATACAGGGGAGATGATTTTATCATCTGGACACCAGGAACCAGGAGCACAACATAGCGAAGGGGTAGCTATAATGCTATCAAAGAATGCACAGAAGACACTAATAGAATGGGAGGCAGTGGGACCAAGACTGGTGAGAGCAACATTTAGAACAACCAAAAACAAAATAAAATTACACATTATACAATGCTATGCACCAACCAACGATAAAGATGACTCAGTTAAAGATGATTTTTATAAACAGCTACAATGCCAGATGGATGCAAGACGAGCCAAGGATATTATAATCTTGATGGGAGACCTAAATGCTAAGGTAGGATCAGACAACAGAGGCTTTGAAGAGATTATGGGAAAACATGGACTTGGAGATATAAACGAGAATGGAGAGATATTTGTGAATTTCTGCGCCCTTAATCAAATGAGCCTAGGAGGAACAATATTCCAACATAAAAGAATACACAAAGCTACATGGGTGTCACCAGATCATAGAACGGAAAATCAAATTGATCACATATGTATTAATAATAAGTTTAAGTCATCCTTACAGGATGTAAAAGTATATAGAGGGCAGATATAGCTTCTGATCATCATCTTCTGTTATCTATATCTATTGACCTTTCGAGCCGTAACCGGCCCATAGGGCGTAGACCAAGATACACTTCTCCTATATGAATTTTTGTTCTAGCAGTTTTCTTTTAAAGATATTTATTAAATCTCGCCATCTGTCTCTGTTCTGTGCAAGCAGTTCTATCTCATTGAGGGAGCCGATTCCTGCTGCTCTTGCCTCTCTCATCAATGTTCTTCTCAGTGTCTCCCTGGGTCTTCCTCTTTTCTTTTACCTGTTGTTTCCCATATGAGGGCTTGCTTTGCTATTCGATTATTATCTCTTCTCATCACATGTCCAACGTATGACCATCGTCTTTTCTTTATTACTGAAGATATTAGTGGATTGATTGGCTATTTCTCTAATTTCCCGTTTGTTTGAATTCGTTCCATTCTATACCAAGTATTTTCCTTAGACATTTATTTCGAATGCGTTCAACTTTGTTTCTATATCTCTTGTTGTTTCCAGCTTTCACACGCATACGTAAGGTTGAAGTACATTTGATTTGAATAGCCTAAGTTTTGTGTTTGTGCTAATGAGTTTTGATTTCCACAACTTTTCAAGGCTTCTGAAAGACATTGCTGCTTTAGCCAGTCTGATTCTAATTTCTTTGCTCGTATCCCCTTCTCGATCAATGTGACTTCCAAGATAGATAAAGTGATCGATCTCTTCTACTGGTTTGTTTTCCATGTATATTTTGTCACTTGTTGGAATTAAAATTTTCATGACTTTAGTCTTTTCATGATTGACCTCAGCCAATTTTGCTGGCTATTGATGATAGTTCATTTGTGTTTCCTGCCATCGTTTTATCTGACTGCTGATGAGAACTATGTCATCAGCAAAGTCGAGGTCCTCCAAATGGTCTCCTTGTATCCATTCGATGCCTTTATTACCAGTGCAGCATTTCTTCATTATGAAGTCCATAACAATTCCAAATAACAAGGGCGATAAAATACATCCTGTTTAACCCCAGTTTCTATTGGGAAACATTCGCTCAGTCCTTCCTCTGTTCGAACTGCACATGTGTAACCATCATACATGTCTTTGATAATATTTATGATTTTGATGGTAAACCATATCTTCTGTTAGCCAACTTAAAATTAAATTAAAAGGTATACTACAACGAATAAGGGCAGAACGTATTTCAATGTAGGGTTTCTTAAAGAACAAGGAATTAAAGATAAATTCGCAGTCACAATATCAAACAAATACCAAGTCCTCCAACAACTAGAAAATACAATAAATATAGAAGATCATTGGAAACAGGTAAAAAATATATGGAAAGAGACATGCGAA
Organism: Megaustenia siamemsis; assembly: GCA_032433765.1. Lineage (NCBI taxonomy): Eukaryota > Metazoa > Mollusca > Gastropoda > Stylommatophora > Ariophantidae > Megaustenia > Megaustenia siamemsis. Next base: position 27,674,671 of record JAVIAB010000001.1, read on the forward strand.
GAAACACTGGGGAAAAGAGAACGCCAGAATAAGGCATGGATGACAGCAGAGACCCTGGATAAAATTAAAGAAAGAAAGAACAAGAAAGCAGACATAAATAAAAGCAAAACAAGAAGTAATAAAGCCAAGACACAGGAAGCTTACACAGAGGTGAACAAAGAAGTGAGAAGATGCATTAAAAGGGATAAGAGGAAATACATGTATATAGATGAATTAGCTAAAGAGGCAGAAGAAGCAGCAAATAAAGGGAATATGAAAGAACTGTACAACAGCACAAAGAAATTAGGTGGAAAATACAAACAGATCAACGCCTTTATCAAAGATAAGAAAGGAAATCTGCTTAGTAATATAAAGGAACAAATGGAGAGATGGAAGGAGCACTTTGAAGAACTTTTGAACAGACCTGGCTCAAATAATCCTCCAGATATACTACCAGCAGAAGAAGAATTACACGTTAACTGCGGAAAACCAAGCAAAGAAGAAATAATGAAAGCCATCAAACTGTTAAAAGATGGTAAAGCCACAGGACCAGATGAAATTCCTTCGGAAGCCATCAAAGCAGATATTATCACCTCTACCAAGATGTTACATAATCTATTGGATAAAATTTGGGAGAGGGAAGAAATACCTAAAGACTGGAGAGAAGGTTATATGATCAAACTACCAAAGAAAGGAAGTTTACAGGAGTGCACAAATTATAGGGGAATTATGCTACTATCAGTGCCAGGAAAAATATTAGGGCAGAATCATTCTGGAGAGACTAAAAGAGGCTATAGAGAAACACTTGAGAGATGAACAAGCAGGTTTTAGGAAGAACAGATCATGTGCTGATCAAATAACTACTCTACGTATAATAGTTGAACAAAGTTTAGAACTAAAATCCCCACTTTATATTGGATTCATAGATTACGAAAAGGCATTTGATAGTTTAGACAGAAGAATGCTTTGGAAGTTGCTGAGTCATTATGGAATCCCCATAAAGTTTATTAACCTGATAAAAACAATGTATGAAGGAACAAAATGTAGTGTGGTGCATGAAGGACAGCTTACAGAAGCATTTGAAATAAGAACAGGAGTAAGGCAAGGATGCCTTCTGTCTCCATTTCTCTTTCTACTGGCCATAGATTGGATTATGAAAATAACTCAAAACAACAGAAATGGGATCCAGTGGTCACTGACCAAACAACTTGATGATTTAGACTTTGCTGATGACATAGCTCTCCTATCACACAGCCACCAACAGATGCAAGATAAAATGAGTATATTAGATGAGAGATCACAACAGCTAGGACTAAAGATTAATAGAGATAAGACCAACATTATGAGAATTAATGCAGTTGGCAATAACCAAATAAAACTAGGAGAAATACCTCTACTAGACGTACAATCTTATATATATATCTGGGCAGTAATATAGATAAAGAGGGAGGAACAGAAAACGATACCAAAATAAGGATATCAAAAGCAAGAGGAGCTTTCATTGCACTGGGAAACATATGGAAATCCAAAGAAATTAGGCTAAATACAAAAATACAAATTTTCAACTCCAATGTTAAGTCGGTTCTATTATATGGCTGTGAAACATGGAGAATAACAAAATTGACAATCACGAAGGTACAGACTTTCATTAATGGATGCTTGCGCAGAATAAAGGGATGGAAATGGCAGGACAAAGTCACAAACGTGGAATTATGGAAATGTACCGGTCAAATACCAGTGGATAAAGAAATACAGCGAAGACGATGGCGATGGATAGGACACACACTACGGAAACCAACTGAGAGTATTACACAACAGGCCCTTTTTTGGAATCCCCAGGGGAAAAGACAAAGAGGAAGACCAAGGAATTCTTGGAGAAGACAGATTGAAGCAGAGATGAAGATGATGGGGAAGACATGGAATGATCTTAAAAGAATTGCAAAAAAACAGAACGACTTGGAAAGTGTTTGTTGAAGACCTATGCTCCACTGGGAGCTAAAAGGTAGAAGAAGAAGAAGAATTTCCTTACACGCGTTGGTAAATTAAGCTTGACTTAAACGAATTACATTAGGCCTCTACATATCATTTTCTCACTAACTTTAATTCTTTGAAATATTTTCTTTGATAATTTAATTATATATTATTAGTGACACACTCATTTCTTGTCGGTTATTTCCTTCTATGTCAAACCCTTCCACTCACATTTGACTAGTCATTTTCGCTTGGAGCGGATCTTGTCAATAAGTTAAGTCTCATTTTATATAGATTTTAACTTTCATACTTCCACATATTATTTACCCACCAAGTTGTAGCACATCTTTCTCTTGTTTCATCATTCCACCTCCTGTCCCTCTGTTTACTTCTCCCTGACTTACCTGTCCAACCATCCTAGATGTAGTAGAATTTATCTGTATTTCATTGTTTGTTGGTGTTGTTCTCGTTTTCTGAAGAAGGCTATATGTAGACCGAAACGTCAGTATTTTGTTGTGTTCTTTTTTTTGTAAAGCTATCACCATACCTTTAAGGAGTGTACATTACACCCCATTACTGGCTCCTTGCTACCAGCTTTACCGCAGCTCTGCAATCATTTTTATGTTCCCTATTTCATTCTATGTTTTCATTTATTTTCTTTTGGGGTGAGTTAGTGTTTCGCATTTGTAATATTTATATTTTCGTTGTTTTTTTTCGCATCAACTGAGATAACATATTTTGTGTAGCAACTTTAAGTTTTGTTTGAGTGTTAGGCGATAGATAGAGAGGTAGAATTACATTGTATTTGCATTTCTATACGTTTGTTGTTTATTCTTGCAAGCGAAAAATATAAGCATTATATTTGCCATTGTTTTTCTTTCAGCATATTTTGCCTTTTGTGAAACATGTTTACTCATTTAAAAAAAGAAAACAAATGTTTCTTATTATGGTCTTTATTCTATACATATTATGCGTTATCACAGGCAAAAGAAATTATTTTGTACGTAGTTAATATTGCAATAGTAAACTCAAATCGTGAACAATTTGCATGCAGAAATTGTAGGCATTTATGAGTTATATATTTATACACACAAACATATAATGTAGTATAATAAAATATAATAAAACATTATTATATATATATATATATATATATATATATATATATATATATATATATATATATAACTCACTCACTCACCTACACACACTCACTCACCCAACCACTCTCTCACCATCCTACCCAACAATTCACTCACTCACTCACTCACTCACTCACTCACTCACTCACTCACTCACTCATTCACTCATTCAACGATTCCGTTCGCTTACTCCATCCTCACATACCAGCTCACTCACCTACCCAATCATTCATTCAGCTTCTCACCCACGATTCCACTCATCCACTCTACCCACCAACTCAACCACTCAATACTCACTGACTCACCCATACATATTCACTCGGTTAATCCACACTCGCACTCACACCACTCACTCACTCACTCACTCACTCACTCACTCACTCACTCACTCACTCACTCACTCACTCACTCACTCACACACTCACTCACTCACTCACTCACTCACTCACTCACTCACTCACTCAATACTTAATTACCTACACCTCACTCACTCAACACTCATTCAATCACTAACTCATCATTCACTCACTCAATACTCACTCACCCACTCCTCACCCACTCAAAACTCATTCACTCACCCGCTCCTCACTCAATTTCTCAACACTCACTCATTCACTCACCCACTCCTCACTCACTTATTCAATACTCACTTACCACTCCTCGCTCACTTACTCAACACTGACTCACTCAACACATACTCACCCACTCCTCACTCACTCAACCCTTGCTCTATTCATCTACACTTTTCTCCTCCACACGCCCCTCCCATGTCTCTCTCTCATCCCTTCTCTAGAAACCCATGCATCACACTCCGTATGATTATTTATAAATCTGCCCCGAACACAAAAGCCTAGCTATTAACCTCCAATGCCTCCCTTTATGTCTATTTTCTTCTATTTAAACATCTTGAGCATTACTCAGATAGGGTTCCGCAAAAAAAAAAAAAAAAAAAAAAAAACAGAGGATTGAGTTATTGAGTTATTTGCAGGTCATCATCATTGCACTCCGAACATGTCCATGGCTGCTCACATCCCCTCCTAAGCAAATCCCGCAGTGGCCAGCGACTGGAAACAGAGAATGTACTGACGCTCAATTCACCTTAAAACAGCTTGCAGAAAAAAACGACAGAACACAGTCAACATTTGTAGATAACCTTCATTGACCAGGAAAAAACATTCGACAGAGTAAATAGAGTACAATTGTGGGAGATACTAACAACATTTGGAGTAAGGCAACATCTAACCAGCCTAATTAAACGTCTCTACATCAACAGCAGTGCACAGTCAGAACAGCAGCAGGCCACACGGACCTCTTCGAAGTTAGATCAGGTGTACGGCAGGGGTGCGTACTATCCCCCCTAGTGTTTATTACATACATGGACTATATATGCAAGTTAGCCAACCCATCAGAGACAGAGGAGATCAACGAGATTTTATTTGCAGACGACCAGGACAAATATATGAAACAATAGAAGACCTACAAGAAGCCTTAAATAAACTCAGCAGCACAGGCATAAAATACAACATGAAAATCAACATCAACAAAACAGAAGTCATGAATGTCGCCAAAGATAAACAGAACATCAACATAACTATAGAAGGCATGCAACTAAATCAAGTAGAGGGATTTAAATATGTAGGAATTTAGTGACAAACGACAATTCACAAACAGCAGATATAGACTCAAGATGCATCAAAGCTTGTCAAATCATTGGACAGCTATCACCACTATTGTCCAACAAGGAAATAACTCTGGAGGCAAAACGAGCACTATACAATACAATCTTCATCCCAACGTTGTGCTACCATTGCTAGACCCGGACCCTAGATGCAAGAACGATAAGAAAGATAACCTCTACTGAGATGAAATGTGTTAGACCAATGACAGGAAACAGTCTGAGAGATAAGATCAGAAATGAAGAACTGAAAAAAAAAGCTAGGAAAAGCCCCAGCCATAGAATATATAAAGAAACAACAGATAAAATGGTTTGGCCACGTAACAAGGCAGAGTGAGCACAACACAACAGAACGAGCCTTCAATAAACGTTGTGAGAACACCAGACCCAAGGGTCGACCACGAAAAAAATGGATTGACGGAATATTAGAAGCACTATGAAACAAAAGCATCAGAAGCGAACAGAAGAGCAAAAGACCTCAAATTATATCTCCCCTCGACGCTAAAAGACAAATGAGGAAGGAAAGAAGAAGAGAAGATTATTACTTGGTTGCTTATCTGAGAATATTGTTAGTTGCGTATAGAAACGATCGCTTGTGCAAAGTTAAAACAAAAGATAACGCTGTTTTCTAAAATAATATGAAATACACCGAAGACATTGTAATTTGTCTAAGTTGAGATCTATTATTGAAGACCGTAATAGAACAACTGTTTTCTGAAACATTGATCTCTGCAGAGACAATCAAATAATCGATATATGCCTACATCCCTGGCGTAGTTGTTAATCGCACTAGTAGGCAGATGGAACGCTAAACTATATATTTAGTTTGAAAGACGCTAGCACTTCAATTTGGATGCAATAGTTTAAGATTTGAGGAGTATGCTCACACAGTTTGTTAAGATAAAAGTATTCCATAGTTTATTTTGTCCTTTTTTTTGTAAAGCTGTCACCATCTTTGTACGAGTGTTTGTTACACCCACCTCTTGCTCCTTGCTACCAGCTTTACCGCAGCACTGCAATTATTTGTCTGTTTCCTCTTCTACAGCATGACTAGGGAGTCCCGATAAGGCAGTGCTTAGTGAACCAGCCCTGGTGAGGACCAGGAATCGGGTTCGAATACGATCTGCGACTCTTAGGTTCACTCAGTCTTAATTGGATATCGGATTTTTCAGGAAAAGGTAGACAGTACTGGCGTAATACTGACCATATGACACACCCAGTAGAAATAAATCAAAATATGTGCCGATTAGATAAAAAATATATTGGCATTAACACTATATTCTTTATACACTACTAGGTATACAATTATTTTGTTCTTCTTGTTCTGTTTTCTTCTTTTTCCTCTTCCATTTTATTCTTCTTCTTCCTTCTCTTCTTTTTCTATAGAATTATTGCCTTGGAGAGAAAGTGTAGGGCCTCCACATCTCATGGTCATATCTTCAGGAGAGAGAGAGAGAGAGAGAGAGAGAGAGAGAGAGAGAGAGATAGTCTAAGTACTTATATAACAGAATAATCTACAGAGACAGATACATTTTGTAATTCTCCAATTGTAGATTGACTATTTCCTTGAAACAAAAAACGAATCACTGAAATGGCAAAAAAAAACGGGAATTTGGGATGGAAAAAACGGGACATTGGGATGGCAAAAAAATGGAACATTAGGATGACACAAAAATGGGACATTAAGATGGCAAAAACATTAGAATAGCACAAAAGGGACATTGGAATGGTTCAAAAGGACTTTGTGATGGCAAAAAACGGGACATATAAGGGGCCAAAACAGGACATTGGGGTGGCAAAAACGAAGCATTCTGACGGCAAAAACGGGACATTGGGATTTAAAAGAAACGAGACGGACTTGGTTATTTAATATTCATTATTCACTAAAAGGTAAACAATAAAAAGCAAAATAACATAAAGGTATATAGATACAAATATTCTTCAGTAACGTAATTCACTCACAGTTGTAAATTGAAGATGAATTGTATTACATCACGATCCTACCTTCAATGTTTCTCTGATAAAGTAATTTTATGCAGCAAATTTATATAATAACTGTTAAATTATTTACATTAATTTAACATGACTGAAATATATATAAAAATGCAGATGAACAAATAGAGGCATACTATGAAGATCTAAATAAAGTTATGAAGCAAGTGAAATCTTTGGACATCTTGATTGTAATGGGTGAAATGAATGCTAAAGTAGGAAAAGGTAGATATAAGACCATTTTAGGGAATCATGACACAGAAGTAGTTAGGAAATGTTGCACACGACCCCCGATAATTAGTTGAGTAAAGTGTAAGAGGAAGGAGGAAGGGATTTACTCTGTGAGAACAAGAGTTATATAGTCAAATACCACCACTTTTGCATGGTGGAGAGTGGTGGAACCTCCCGCAGAGTGATGCAATGTTATATATGTATATAAGTATAGGACTTAGAAGACGAATGGTGAGTTATTGAGTTATTTGCGGGTCATCATCATTGCACTCCGAACATGTCCATAGGTGCTCAGATCCCCTCCTCAGCAATTCCCTCAGTGTTCAGCGACTGACGACTCCAGTTCTATGTTGGTTGATAAGTCTTCTTACACGGCCACTAATTTTATCATTACTGGCTGTGCCCACCTTAACTCCCATTTCCATCATCCGAAGAAGTGACGTGGATCTGTGTTTGTCGAAGTCCTGTGCTCTTCCCACAACTCGGAGGGCGTTGATGATGTCCGCCCGATCCATTGGTTGCCCATCCTCAACGACAGCGCAGCTAGCCAACCTGTCCACTCTTTCATTTCCCTGTACTCCCGCATGTCCAGGGACAAAGACAAAGGTGACCTTACGAATTTTGGATTTCTGCAACGACTCTACCCATTGCATGCATACAGAGCCCGCCTCCAATTTTTTATCATGCTCATCGAATCACTCAGTATACATGCGTGGGTGTAGTCTTGTGACTCTAACCATTTGAATGCCTTGGTCACTGCCATGACTTCCATTGTCATGCTACTCGTGGTCATGACGTATGCACCACTGTCTTCTTTGACTATTCTGCCTGCCGAGCGTGCTGTAAATGCCCATGCACTTCTTCGGTGTCGTCTTACAGATCCGTCTGTATAGATGACTGCATCTTTATTACCGGTGTTATCGCAGATGAGACTGTTGACCTCAGCATTAACCACGACTGGATTCTGTTCCCTACTTTCCTGTCGAGTGTGACAATACATGAGAAAGTCCCCTTGAAAGACGTAGGCACCGGCATCCACTCCTCACCAACGCTGATATTGGTAAAAGCCCACAGACCTGTTTGATGACATCTTCTGCTCGGCCCACCCATGATTTGACTACGTGGTGCAATGGATGCTCTGTATCTGTACTAATCTTCAGGTATGCTCGTGCTCTCCAGATCTTGATTCTGTCATCCATGGTTGGAAAGTCAAGAAGATACTTAATTGCTACACAGGGAGTGCCCCTTATACATCCCAAGATAATGCACATGGCTTCATTTTGTATTTTCTCCAGCCTATCAATTTGAGTCATACTGACAGTAAGAATTGCCAGGGCTTACTCCATTGGTGCGAGGACTAATCCCTGGAACAGAAGAGTAAGTAGCCTCTGCTCGATGTTGGCAGCTGCCATGACCTTCAAGGCGGCTAATCCTTTGCGAGATTTTGTTATCACATGGTCGACGTGGTCCCGAAAACACAGGCTGCGATCAAACTTAACTCCGAGGTATGTCATCAACTTGTCCCTGGTCACCTTATCAGCTCCCATTCGTACCATCAGTGTGGTCGTATTAACTATATTATTGCTAAGGGAGAACCATGAAACTGATGCTTTATTAGGATTAACCAAGGCATCTGAAAACCCCACACAAGGAAGAAATGCGATCTAGTTCGTCTTGCATTGTGGAGACGATTCCTCGTCTGTCTCTTCCCTGTCGATATACCAGAATATCATCAGCAAAAGTCATAGGTCTTCCCCTTCCATCCAGCTGTTGTTCCGTGATCGTTATTGTGGACACGTTAAATAGAACTGGTGACAATGATGAGCCTTGTGGCAGCCCTGAACAAAATGGATGTTGGCTCGGAAGACCAACTTCCACATCTGAGTATCACCTTCCTCTGAAACATTGCAGCGGAGATCCATCTAATGAGGAAGGGGTGCACCTCCAGTTTGAGAAGCATATGCATGAGATATTGAAATGGTACCCTATTGTATGCATCCTCCAGATCTATAGCAGCAGCACTTGTCTCCTCTCGTCTGTGGAAGCCCTCGAAGACGTCATAAGCAAAGACTGCCGCGTTGAACCAACATGTCTCTTTGTTATATCTATAAGCGATGTATGACTGGAGCTTTCTCACCCGCGACTTTTATAACATTGGTGAGATTATAGATCCGGTTTAGTCCAGTTTTAAAAAAGTAAAACACGTGTCCAGACTTGTCTGCGATATTTTTAGCCACTGACGTCCTTGTTCTAGAAATTTCAAATTTTACGCCAAAAATTGTGTTGCGAGTAGGGGATACACGATTCGATCGTTTATGTGTTGTCTGGTGAATGAGGTAAACGGCAATAAGACCCTTTGCATTGATCCTCCTCGAGTTTTAATCAGTGGAAAATACACAGAGTACAGTCCACACGCGTTACTGACCATGTCTTGTAACTGGCGCGAGTTGTAGATGAAAGGTCTGTTCGAATTCCTCTCGATAAAGTCAATGATCTCAGTATGCCTGAAAAAAAAAACCGAAACTGTCGAAATACTCAAACTGACCAACACCGTTATAGTAGAAGGCTACCCAGTGAGAGCCTGATAGATAGGTGCGATTGGTATTGATCACGAAGGCTGCGATTTTAGTGGGATCGATATACCGGGTAACTAATCGCGAGCCACTACACTAACAATGGAACAACGCCTCAAAAAAATATCAGAATAAGTACATTGAGAATATCCCTCGTGTTCATTGTCGACGTGTTTACGCTGTGTAATCTGTAAGAACCTGACGTGTTTTAGAGATTTCCAGCACGGAATCAAGTTCTGCGTAAACTAGGACCTGTATAGGGTTAGGCGTGACCGTTGCAAGTTTGAGCTCAATGGCGATGGGCCCTGATTTTGCCAGCTCAAATTGTAGTCCATCTAGGAGACTAGGGCTGAGATCGAATGTAAACAGAGTGTTAGGTGTTCTTGAAGTCGTCATAATCTATTCCGTTTCCAGCGTCTGTTCCCACAAGACCCAACGCCTGCATCGACTTGAAGTAGGCGCGAGCGTACTGACCGGGGTCAAATTCAGTAGATAGAGGTTTACCCCAAATACTATAACCGGCGACAGTGACATTCAAATAGGTAAGACCAAAGTTTTTAAAATTGATGGGGTTAGTGTCGTAACTTCCGGTTAGGCAGCCGAGACCAGTAAGCCGAGGACTAGTCGGGTTGGTGTTTGGGTCAGAAAAAGGTTGTCTTGGGAATGAGATAACATATCTTTAGGAATGGCAAATGTTTTAATCAAAACTCTCTTCATAGGGTATCGCGAATTGCCTCGTTAGAGAGCCTTTTCGTGAGCCAGCGAGATGGCTGGATTAACTGAAGCTTTCCTCACCAACAGGGCGGCGTAAGTGATGACACTTTTATAACCGACTGTTTAGTCGTGAGCTATGATGTTAAAAACGTCCTTTGAGGGGGTCAACTTAATTTTCACGTCAACCCTGTTTAGCATGTAACGCTCCTGAGCAAAAATATCAGAGTGAAGTCGACCTATCATATCCAGCTCATGGTTACCTCGGGCCAGATTTCGCCGCGCTTTCAGACCCACATTCGAGTCTCCTTGGGTGTCATTCGCGTGTTTGGGAGTATCGCTGTAGAAGAGGACACTCGTGAGATAACCTTTCTTAGACTCCTTGCTATGGTTGAGAGTGGCTTCTAGGTATGCTCGAAAAGGATAGGTGTTTTCAGAAGCTGAAATCAAAATATCGCTGAGAGATACCTCGACTTGCAAGATTAGATTGTGCAGGAAATAGTTCACTGGGGCCACGTAGGCATCAGCCGGTAAATTGTCATCGTTGGACATCGTAATTTTTGCTCTCATATGCAGATACGTGTTAGAATAATCGACGTATTCATCCGAATTTCCGCTAATGTAAAGTTCTATAGGAGAACCAGATGCCAGAGACGCCAAGGGGGCAACTTCGATGAATTGACATGAATCAAAAGATGTCAGAGTCGGTGGAACGCTAAATAAGTCTAGTCCAGAATGGAAAAACTCGCAAGACTTGGGGTGCACTTGAGCCATATTGCTTAACCGAATATGTCCGAATACTTTGTCCTCATAGACTTTTTGCGCGCGTAATGAGAGTGAGTGCGTCGTTTTGCCGTTTTTATTCTTTTTGCTTTAACGGGCATCCCAGGTGGCGCCTCCCGCCTTTTCCTTCTTCTGTCGCTTCCGGTTTGTTGGCCTGTGTCACCACCGACCAGATGATCGATGACTCCCTGAATTAAACGCTGACAGGATTCCTTGGCTCTTTCTTTAAATGCCTCTCCAATGTTTCTTCCCGCCAACGCGTCTTGTGCAACTTGTAGCCCCGTGCCGACACCTTCTCTGAGTAAGGCCTTACCACCGGTTTCTAGCCACGGTAAAATTGCTCTTCCGATGCCTCCGAAAAAACTACCGATACCTCGTCCTCGCTGACTCCTACTTCCGACAAATACCGGGAGACCGTGGCCGGCCATATTATTTAAAATAACACTCTTCGTATAATTTAGCATTTCGATGAAGCGGCGTGTGTCTCACCATTATTCCAGTTCGAAGTGCTTCCGCGCTCTGAAATGTAACGTCAAGATCGACGTTCCGGTTGCAAATGGGATCGCAACTCCCCTGTCGTTAGTTAAAAGAATTTCTAACCTGTCGAAGGAGAACCTGCTCAGGGGGACATAGTGCGGTTTGTCGTAGATGCGAAATATGGATGTGTTGGTTTTCTCCAAAATAGGAACTGCCCTCAGTAAGGGTAACAGGACATCCCCGACCACTCAGGGTGATACGAGATCGTAATAGACGTACACGTTTCTAGTTTACGCTTCCAAATGTATTTATTTCTCGCTGTGCAGGGCCACGTTAGAATATGTCACGCGATTTGATGGAAAGTTTAAGATACTTTTCAATTCCTCGCTTATGGTAACCGAGGCTCCTTGTTCAACGACCTTAAATTTGGCCTTATTTTCATTTCTTTCATAAAAAAATCTCATATTGACGCCGGGTATTTTTTCCAATATGAGTTTATTTAAAGCATCGATAAAGTTACCCGCTGTCTTTTATAACCCGGCGCCAGTTCCATTGTTAATGCTGTGTTATCAGAGGTTTTGCCTCCGTCGCTCGAGGTTTCGTAACGGATCCAGATATCGCCGGACAAGACGTTGAAATAAGCGTTTGGAAATTGTATCTCGGCCAAACCGACTTCGCAGTTTGCATTCAGTTCGATAATTTGAGGGATTTTGACGAAGTTCCCCGGACTATTTTCAGGATAAATTTGCATCGAAGCATTGCTGGGGGCTGTGATGTAAAAACCCATCTTCTCTAACGACATGCCTCTAGTTTGGGGTTAGGCAGTATGTATCCCAGACAATTACTCAGGAGCGCGATCCAAAATTTTCCGTCTTGACCCTCACCGTTTACACCCGTCAGATTAAATAAAACCACGCCGATTACGGTATATATATAATGATCATTTGGCAGAGAAAAACGATTTCCATTCGCGGGAGTAGTTAACCAGAGTGAGGCTCTCTATCGTCCCTTCGTAATATTTCTTTCTTCTCTTTCTACTATAGTGCTCAGAAAAGTTTGCACGTGTTCTTCCGCCTCTATTTCGTCAGTCTCTGTATCTGGATACTTGATCGCTAAAAATCCAACTGTTGAATGATGAGTTGTAACCGTACCACTTTACTAAGTATTCTTTTTTTCCCATCAATTTTCTTCTCTTCAAAGATGCTTTCTATTCGATACACCTGTTTGTCTCCCACTTTCTGAAGCTCTTCTGTATAGAACCAGCCTTTCAACTCTTCACCAGAATGATCTTTCACCACGTAAGTTACCGGGTTAGTGTTTTTCTTTACACCATTGATTGTAAACAGTCCTTCTGTCCAAGATGGTGTATACCCCTTTTTGAAATTAGCTCTGGCTTGAGCTATCCTAACTCGATCACCTTCTTTATAACTTTTATTGATCGCCACTGAATGCCTATTGTCTCTCTCTGACAGAGACATGTTATTATACAAAGTGTTCCAAACGTGTTCTTGTTTGACGGAATTTACATGGGCCGGCGCCATTTTAATACTCCTGTGATACGAATTATTGTATTTTCGGAGTAGGGCGGATAACGCATCCACATATCTTAATTTGTTCGTTTTTGTAAAAAATCTCTACATTTTCTCTTTTAACGTGCGGTTAAACCGTTCTACGACGGCTGCCTTTATATCCTCGTTCTTCGTAGTGAAGAAATGAACTCCCTTTTCTTTGAGAAACTTTAGGAAAGTTTTGTTGACGAATTCGTTGCTTTGTCTGTCTGAAGATTTATCGGTTTGTGCTTGGCAAATATTTCACTCACTGCCTACACTATATATTTTTGCAGTTTTCGACCGTATCGGAACTGACCAGGCATACTTCGAAAAAACATCGATACACGTAACGAGATACGAGTACCCATCGTTGTATCTTCTTAATTGTCTCAGATCGATAAGATCAGCCTGGAACTGATGGTTCATGCCACCCACGATGATGGGTCGTCCCTTAAATTTTCTAACAACAGTTTTGTGTAGAGTATAAGCATCCTGTCGACTCATCCATTCTTTAATCTTTGCAGAGCTTAGTTTTGTACTACGCTGTAAACCATCCACTCCCCCGCAGGCACCAGGTCGTTTCGGATCGTAGTAACGGCTTCTAAACATCTTATCTACTCCTTTGGCCATGTCTCCCAGTTTGGTTTTGGAATCTTACTTTTTCTTCTATTCCTGAGTCTGTACTTACCCACAACTTCTCTATTAACGACGACTTTCGTTTTCGGCCTAGGCGCGCTTGGCGCTGACTGAGGAATTTTTTCGTCTTCTTCATCTTTAAGTACCTCGTTTGGTGATGGTGTTGTAATCGAGTCGGAGGGTTGAGAGGATGTAGGTGCCTGTTTAATGTCCACTACGCCTAGAGGTTTGTGTCTGTATTTATCGAGACGTTTCAGATACGGTTGAAATGTCTGCTGATACAGTCTGGCTTTGTCGCGTGGTAACATGTCCTCTCTTTCCAGGACTTTTTGCCTTTGCGTATCCAGATCTCCTAGGCTCTCTATTAGTGACTTGGGTGGTGTGCACGAAGCTTGCTGGTGATTTACAGACGCTAGAAGTCGAGGATCGATCAAAATCATTTTCTTTGCCATCGTTCACACGCCCAGGATACCGCTCAGCATACCCAGAACTGGTTTAATCAATGCACCGATAAATCCGCCCTTTTGCAGAATCTGTTTTCTCTTTTTCACGGTCGTCTTTTTTCGAGCGAGAATCCCCAGGTCGTGTTTATGGCGCTGCAAATGTCTCATATGATGTTTTGTGAGTCGAACGTTACCTTTTAACACATTGTGGCAGCATTCGCACAGAGCTCTTATGAGATCAGGAGATGCTGTTTTCATCACGGCCTTTACCGCTGGTTGTTTAGCCGAGCACAGAAAACACAACATCTTACCGTGTCTTTTCACAGCCTCGCCCATGTTCCTTACTTTGGGATTTAGACTAACTGGTGTTCTTTAGGGAAAATATCGGCGAGGAGTCATAGATGATTTGGTGTCTCTTGACGAAGGTTGAATAACAAATACCCGTGTGGAGCCGATGTCGCTTCTTTAAAACTTTCTTGCACGTACGACACGCGACCTGGGTACATTTTTTTGGCCAGATTCGTTATCTGTGATCCGTCTCTTGGGTTTTTAAACAGAACTATGTAATGACTGTTGAGACTTATCGTCCGCTGTTCCTTGTTTTTGCTAAATAGATTATGTACTATATACACAACGCTTATATTTCTATGATGACTTCCGTTGGTAAATAGTTTCGTGACCCCATCGTCAGTTTTGCCCATCAGATCGTCTATGATAACCAGACGTCTCCTATCTCCTCGCCATTGCTCCATGTCGGGTAGCCCTTAGTTAAACTGAACACCCTTCATCGTTTCGTACATCGGTTGCCACTTGTCATAACAGTAAATTATTTCCTCGGGCGCCGGACTGACCATTTCTGACACGGTGTTCGAGAAATCTCCTAACAAGCACACTTTTTCCGCACCCCGTCGACCCTGCGACTAACGCTGTAAGTGGATGTTTCCAGATTGGATCCATACCTACGACTGTCGTGAAGTAGATTTATATTGCTATTTTATAACTTACAAACTTTATTTGATAACACGTTCACACTGGGAACGCAATTCACACGCTCACGCGATACGCGTATCGAGACTATTAGTATTGTTATTAACCTGTGTCGTTTTGTCTGTTAGCCGTGTAATGAGCCAGACCGCTCATTAGTTTACATAACAACCTGTTGCAGTTCCTCTAAAAGCATCTAGAAATCTATATTCTCACAGGAGAGGAGTATCGATCCATGTCCTACTCACGGAAGCCTGGGAGAATATGACTATCCATTTATTGCATCACGATAGTAGCCATTAAATATCACTGATTATGATATCTAATCATTCTAATAATGATCTAATAATGATATCTAATACTGATAATTATCTTAAATATGGCCCATTTACGTCCACGTGGATATAATACATATTAATTTATTATTAATATAAGTATATATGCTCAATATGTCTATGAAATAACTAACGTATCGCTAGTCCCTAATATGGTGGTTTCGCTTCCGGTGTGGGCGTAGTCTACAGCCGGACAACACACGCTCCTATTGGTAATCACTTTGGCCGGAAACAGCTATGCCCATTACATGACTCATTAACCATTTATTCCCTAACTACTCCCTTCATGAGCTTAACACCCATCACTCTTCTTCTAAGTTCTATACATATACACACATATAACATTATATCACTCTGCGGGAGGTTCCACCACTCTCCACTATGCAAAAGTGGTGGTATTTGATTATATAACTCTTGCTATCACAGAGTAAATCCCTTCCTCCTACACGTTACTCAACTAATAATCGGGGGTCGTGTGCAACATTTCCTAACTAATCACAGATAAGATTATATATATGATTAACATGCAATTTATATTGGGAGCAAAAAGCAATAATAAAATATAACAAAGGGAACTCTACATCTATTGATGGAGGAGAAAGAGAGGAGATAGAGAAAGACAGGGATGCATCCTATCACCAAGCTTGTTCAATCTATACACTGAGCGAATTTTTAAAAACATCACCGAGATGCCAGGCCTAAACATTAATGAAAAGATAATCAATAACCTAAGATATGCTGATGATACTGTATTACTAGCAGAAAATCCTAATGATCTACAACAGTTACTTAATGAAATAAACATGACAAGCAAAAAACATGGACTAGATAAGAATATCAAAAAGACTAAAACTATGATCATAAACAAAGAAAATATTAAAAACCCACAAGTGGATATCAAAATTGAAGGAATAGACCTGGAGACATTACAGAACTACAACTACCTTGGACATACTATAACCAGTGATGGAAAATGTACAACTAAAATAAACAAAAGAACAGGTATGGCAAAAAGTAATTTTAACGCCATGAAAAATATACTAAAATCAAAACAGATAACACAAGGGCTAAAACTAAGAATAGAAAAATGTTATATCAGACAACATTCCTGTATGGTGCAGAAACATGGACATTAGACAAGAAAACAGAATCGAAAATTGAAGCCTTTGAAATGTAAATTAAATAGAAGAATAGAAAGAATTGGATGGAAAGAAAAGAAAACAAATCATGAAGTTTTAAAACAACTAAAAATAAAAAGAGAACTACTGAACACAATTGAAACATGACAAATGATATTTTTGGGGCATGTTAAAAGACACAGCAGCCTACAAAAGTAATCTTGGAAGGGAAAATACAAGGTAAAAGAGGCAGAGGCCGACCTAGACTAACACCGACGAGTAACATCAAAAGATAGACAAGTCAGCCTAAGACAACCTGCACCATCTAAGCAAGAGACAAAGCAGAATGGCGCTCCACAGTAGTCAACTTTCGATGCGGAGACGGCACTCAGTGATGATGATGAAAACTCCACATAGCGCAATTTTGATATAACATAAGCTATAGTATAGTACGCAATTTGGCGTCTTTACAGACGGTTGGTGGCAGGCAATCAAGTTTTGTCAGTAGGTTAGTCACTATAAAGGTAAGGTACAGTACGAGACTTGAACCGGCGTCTTAGCACGCGAGTTTTCATCCATATGTGCTCGTCCACCTATCCAGATATGTTCGGGGACTTCTGGGTAGTGTCGTTTCAAGCATTAAAACTCACGATGTGATGAGGCAATCCTCATTATCACAGAGTACTATCCTGGTACCCATTTCTGCCAGCGGCTGGGTCGACCGTATGGGTATTTTTTTTTCAACCACGAGTACAACACACTGCTTTTAGTGGGAATCGAACACGGGTTGTCCGAACGTCGATAGCCCAGTCGGGTGGCTTTTCCCAACTAGGCTACCGAGGCCACGAGGTTGGTAAGTATCAGTGTTTAATGTTGGATGCTGTTTTACAGAGCATGTTTTCTTGTGACTGAATATACAAATATTTGATTGACAGATGTGACCGCGTAATGAACAAGATGCATTTGTGGTGCCTGGCCTCAACTCATTTCTTCTGCATCTTTTGTCTTCCGATTTTAACATTTCCATGACCTTGAACGTTGTTGCGCCGTTTTATATTTGTTGTTTAGTTCAGGGGTGCTTTTGCGTCAATTATGTCAACTCTTTCCATGCCGTGAACCAGATAATGACACAGAGGCATCATCATCAAAATCATCATCAACCTCATCATCATCATCATCATCATTATGTGCTGTCTCAGTTTCCTAGGCTGGTTGCTATGGAGCGTCATTCAACTACGTCTCTTACCCTGATGGTACACTGTCATCGCTTGATTTTGTCAGCCCATTTTAGCCTCTGCCTCGATTAACCTGCATATTCCCTTCCAAGGTGACTTTAAATAAGTTATTGCGTCTCCCAATGTGTCAAAAAATTTCAATACATTTTTTTTCTAATTGCTTTTAATATTAAAGGTTCCTTCTTTATTTTCAGCCGTTGATGGTAAGGCTGGTACCAATGCCGGATTAAGACTTGAAAATGCTCTAAACTAAATTAAACTTTGAGACCTCCTGTTAAAAAATGAACGCCAGAAGAATTTGAAAAAAAAATATAGTCTCAAAGACAAAAACATAATTTTGAGGCTCCTAAGAATTATGTTTTGGCAGTGGAGGCAAGAAAGGGAGTTCTTGGGTGTTATGTGCGGCCAGTCTTAACATATGGATGTGAGTCGTGGACAATAGGACAACGGACAAGAAGATCACTGGAGTCTGTGGAGATATGGTTTTACAGGGGAGTGTTGAGAGTGCCATGGACAGCTAGGAAGAGTAGTGGGGACGTTCTGAGGGAGGTCAAAGCAAAGAGTGAGCTAATTTCCAATGTTAGGAAGAAACAATCATCGTTTTTTGGCCATGTGGTGAGAAGAGGAACAACTGGAGTATCTTGTGGCAGCTGGAAAGGTTGGGGGACGGGGAGATGGAGGGAGGCAGAGAGAGAGAGTGGCTTGGCGGAGCGTCAACAACAGAGGTGATAGATAACTGTCGAGACCGAAGGTTGTGGAGAGACCTGATCTCCTACGCCAGCGGGCCCGATACTTGATGATGATGAATAATTATGAGGCCTTAAGCTGTGGTTTATTTAACCTGGGCCTAAATCCGACCCTACCAGTCGCGATAGTTCTTTGGTTAGTGAACTGGACTACAAAGGACAAGAGGTAGGGTTCGATCTCAATAGACGGCTGCGGGTTCACCTAGCCTTAAATTGGTACCGTTTTTTTCCGGGAAAGCAAAGCGGCACGGGCGTAATACCGACTACATTACCCCAAAAATCATGTGCTGAAGGTCTTTACAATTTATGGTCACTAACACCATATTCCCTACACGCAACTTGCCGTGACGGGCACTTTACTTTTACTTTCAATCCGGCTCTGGCTGGTAGGTAGAGATTTCTTATTGAGTGAGTCGATCTCACAGCACATATTAAGATCTTTATGTGTCTAGTCTTTATCACGTAAACATATACGCGGACTGAGAGTTCCTGTAACTCGCTGGTTAGGTTTATTCGTGACATGCTCTTTCAATATTCCCATCCTATTTGTATAAAGTTAGTAGGGTGAACTAATGCAAGCTTGTGATGTCTAAATGGTGAGTATAGTGGAGGGCAGGGGATAGTCAGAGACTAGGGATAGCCAAAGTGCGTGAACAGTTAACAGGGGTTAGTCAGAGGTAAATGATAGTCAAAGTGTGTGAACAGTTAACAAGGGAAAGTCAGAGGTAAAGGATAGTCAAAGTGTGTGAACAGTTGACAGGGGTTAGTCAGAGGTAAAGGATAGTCAAAGTGTGTGAACAGTTGACCGGGGTTATTCAGAGACTAGGGATAGTCAAAGACCAGGAATATTCAAAGTGTGTGAACAGTTGACAGGGGTTAGTCAGAGCCTAGAATTGTCAAAGTGTGTGAACAGTTGACCGGGGTTAGTCAGAGACTAAGGATAGTCAAAGTGTATGAACAGTTGACCGGGGTTAGTCAGAGACTAGAATAGTCAAAGTGTAAGAATAGTTGACAGGGGTTAGTCAGAGACTAAGGATATTCAAAGTCTGTGAACAGTTGACAGGGGTTAGTTAAAGACTAGAATAGTCAAAGTGTGTGAACAGTTAACAGGGGTTAGTCAGAGACTAGAATAGTGAAAGTGTATGAACAGTTGACAGGGGTTAGTCAGAGACTAGAATAGTGAAAGTGTATGCATAGTTGACAGGGGTTAGTCAAAGACTAAGGATAGTCAGAGTGTGTGAACAGTTGACAGGGGCCAGTCACAGACTAGAATAGTCAAAGTGTGTGAACAGTTGACAGGGGTTAAACAGAGACTAAGGATAGTCAAAGTGTATGAATAGTTGACAGGGGTTATTCAGAGACTAAGGATAGTCAAAGTGTGTGAACAGTTGACAGGGGTTAACCAGAGACTAAGGATAGTCAAAGTGTATGAATAGTTGACAGGGGTTATTCAGAGACTAAGGATAGTCAAAGTGTGTGAACAGTTGACAGGGGTTAGCCAGAGACTAAGGATAGTCAAAGTGTGTGAGCAATTGACAGGGGTTAACCAGAGACTAAGGATAGTCAAAGTGTATGAATAGTTGACAGGGGTTATTCAGAGTTAAGGATAGTCAAAGTGTGTGAACAGTTGACAGGGGTTAGCCAGAGACTAAGGATAGTCAAAGTGTGTGAGCAGTTGACAGGGGTTAACCAGAGACTAAGGATAGTCAAAGTGTATGAATAGTTGACAGGGGTTATTCAGAGACTAAGGATAGTCAAAGTGTGTGAACAGTTGACAGGGGTTAGCCAGAGACTAAGGATAGTCAAAGTGTGTGAACAGTTGACAGGGGTTAGTCAGAGACTAAGGATAGTCAAAGTGTATGAACAGTTGACAGGGGTTAGTCAGAGACTAAGGATAGTCAAAGTGTATGAACAGTTGACAGGGGTTAGCCAGAGACTAAGGATAGTCAAAGTGTATGAACAGTTGACATGGGTTAGCCAGAGACTAAGGATAGTCAAAGAGTGAGAAGAGTTGAGGACACTGGATAGTTATAGATCTGGAGTAGTTAGAATATTGTAATAGTGAACGACATATATAGTTAAAAGGCAAGACAGGAAATCAACAACAGGATTGTTGAAATTGTTCTGGAGAGATTTGATCAACTAAGCTATTTACATGGCACATTATGATAAAAATAAACAAACCGGTTTTTTTTTAAGTTTTAATAGTTTAGTATGTTTGACATTTACAATGAAGAGTACGGTATTTTTTTGTTTGTTTGTTTATTTTTTTACTCTTTTAAAATGAGGTGTCGCAAAAATACTGTTTAGCAAAGTGATGTCAGATCATCATAACTTTGTTTCCATGACGACCGCGGAGAATGACCTGTTCATAAACGGATGTTGATGTGAGATGCAGCTAATGTTATGTTGACCGTTGCTGTCTTCCAATCCCAGCATCCCCGTGCTGTGATGGCGATGATGGTGCTGATGATGTTGATCGTGGTGAAGATGATGGTGATGACTGCTGTGGCGATGAGGAAGATGTGGATGATGGTGATGAGGGGAGTTACATGAACCAGACGAGCCAAAAGAGGACGATGGCCGAACCGTGTTGTCCTCACAAAAGGAAAGGTTAATCTCACCGGGAATAAAAGCGCTGTGTGGACGGACAGAATAACTGTCAACATCGGAATCACCGGGTAAAAACTGACCAGTAAAATAAGCGATGTTGCTGTCAGAATGAACACCATGACGTAAAAACGGTTGAGGACCAGTATTGGGTGGTCCTAAAAGAGATTTGTTACTGCCTCCAAATTCTGACGTCATCGACATGTGAATATTATTAGGATCCGGAACTTGAAGTAAATATGGCGAGGGCGTGTAACCGAAAGCTCTAGAAGAGTTTGTCTTGCTTTCTTCCAAGCAAGCTAGATTGTCGTCATCACCGGGTAATTTCCCCAAGTTTGATATATCTGCGGAGAGGCTCCTATGGTAAATGTCTCCAGGAGGGGGCGCTGTGTTTAACAGAAAGTCACCTTGGTAGTTATAATCACTTAAACTGCGGCGAGGAGAAAACAGCTCTCTGTGTCTAGCCTCGCTGGCTGTGTTACCATCATCAAAACTACAGTGTTGTCGTTGAGAGTAATACTCCTTATCCATGGCAGATTGTCTCCTTTGATACTTAAATGAACATGGTTGATGACTGACACAAGTGGTAAAGGGGTTGGTAGATTCCGAAACACATTTTTCTTCATGATATCGCTTTATATCCTCATGGCTCCAACTAAATACATTTTGATTTATATTTCGATTCCTGTTATCGAACGAGGGAGATAAGTGATGTGGTGAGTAGATGTCAGGGGAGCCAGGTTTTGTGATGTGTATAGGTGGAGCTCGAATTGAGGCCAACAGCATGTCCGCTGATGAGTTTGAGCTATATGACGTATTGCTGTCACAGTCACGATGTTTTTGAGTGGGGTTTGCAGTTTGGATCATGACAGTGGGCGTAAATGGAATTGGTATAGGAGAGCGTGTAATGTTCGAACTGTCCAGTAGGGGCTGGTTTTCTTTGGAATCGATGGTTTTTATTGTTAGATTTGGCAGAATTTTCAGATTTGGCTTTCTTTTAGAACGACCACTTCGAGAATTCTTGCCAGCTTGGCTATGACAGCGGCTGGGGTTAAATTTTTCGAGAAAATTTTTCTCCCGAAGAACGTTTTCACGATTTTCGTTTTTGTATTTGTGCGTGCTCATTTTTCGTTTGGCGCTAATAATGTCTTTAATATCATTGTCGCTAGTGTGTTTTATTGGAACAGTCTCATAGGCACTAAGCATTTGGCTGGATAGAGAACTTGATAGGGCAGGTAGGCTGTTATTCCATGAGCTTGGCAGTTCCAGCATAAGAAGTGGCTGAGGTGTTGCAGGACATATTAGTGGGCAGCTGCAAGGTGTATTCATTGCCAGGAGACCGCGACTTCGTAAAGAAAACATCAAACTAGTGAAGTCTTGCTGGCTTCTAGCTTCTAAGGGCATGTTCTGAACCCACTGGGCAGTAGCTGTTGGAATGTCTAGTTCAGACTTAGGCAACTGGTGAAGCATCTCATGTTGAGTTAAGCTTGATGAGGCTGGGTACTTATTTAAGTATTGCTGGGATCCACCATGTCCGGTGTACGGAAATGAAAAGACTACATCTTCGCTAATCCCTGCACCATGAAGCGAGTATGGGCTAAAACAATCTTCTTCCCCAGGCCTGCTGTACTGATCACACGTTAACGGGGAGAGTGGAGGAGACGAATCAATCACAATACTAGGATTAATTAGAGTTCGGACCATATTTGTGCTAGCACCGCAGTTCGAATCACTGTCATAAATTTTGGGATCTAGATCACACTCTTCACCGCTGAATTGTTTTTTAATGATACTAATGATAAACTTTCTGACTTTTGTTCTATAGATCACATAGAGAACAAGCCACACAAGGATACCACCGAGAACAGCGGCCGTGTGAAGACCAATGGACGGATCGTAAGATTCGTAGAACTCACGGCTAAGTTGTTCGTAACTGACTGTAGCTGTGTTGTTGTGGTTATTGTTGTTGTTGATGCTGCTGTCGTTTGTGGTGGTGATCTCTTTGTTGATGCTGTTGTAGTTGTACAGGTCGGCTGCTAATTGCACGATTAGTGTGCCGTTATCAGACAAGATGGCTGTTCTGAAAAAAAAAGAAAAGAAAATGGAAGCTATAATAAAAGGAGCTATATTAATAGTCACAGCTGTTTGATTTCGTGTCTAGGTTGTATTTTAGTTGTGGAAACTGCATCATTTATAGATGATAATGTTCTGAGCCACTTCATTCCACTTAATTAAAAAAAAAGATCTACTATGGAAGTGGGAACCACAATAACTCAGTGGTTAGTGAACTTCACTTCAAAGAACAAAATGTCAGGTTCGATCCCAACCGACGGCTTCCGGGTTTACCCAGCCTTTAATGGGTACCGAATATTTTCTAGGAAAGTAAATCAGCACGGGCGTAATACCGATCACATTACCCCAAAAATCACGTGCTGAAGGTCTGTAAAATTTATGGTCACTAACACCATATTCCCTAAACGCCACTTGGCGTGACGGGGGTACTTTACTTCCTTTTTTTACTTACTACTTTGAATGTATAACAGAAGAAACGTTTTTAGATTATTTTCCAGGAAAGACACAACTGAGAAAATCAACTAAAGTATTACTGACAAACAACTCTGAATAATAATACTAATACTACTACTACTAATAATAATAATACTAATAATAATAATAATACTTATAATACTAATAATAATACTAATAATAATAATAATACTTATAATAATAGTAATAATAATACTAATAATACTAATAATAATAATACTAATAATACTAATAATAATACGAATACTAATAATATTAATAATGGTAATACTAATACTACTAATAATACTAATAATAATACGAATACTAATAATACTAATAATACTAATACTAATATAAATACTAATAATAATACTAATAATAATAATAATACGAATACTAATAATACTAATAATCATACTAATACTAATAATAATAATAGTAATAACAATACTAATAATACATTATAATAATCATATTAATACTAATAATACTAATGATAATAGTAATAACAATAATAATAATAATACTAATAATAATACTAATAATAATACTAATAATAATACTAATAATAATATAATAATACTAATAATAACACTGATGACAGAAAGACAATACAAATAAAGAAAGGGCATCTTAAATGAGGTAAAATGTTTGACCATTGCCATCTACATTGGAAGCCGAAAGCACCCCAAGCTTGTGACGTCTTCAACTCTGTGAGCTATAGGTGGCTGACGTCATTTTACCCACAACCGCCCCTGTTCGTAATAGTGTAAACGTCAAAACCTCTGGGTGGTATCCCTCAGCGGGAGGTAGATGGCCATGGTTTGACTAACCCGTTGCTGGCGTTGTTGTAGGCAGGATGACGGAGCTGCAGTGACGTTGTAGATGAAGTGGTAAGCATGACCTCTGACCTCTGCTCATGCTCTTGATGATGTGATGTGACGTCATCAAAACCTGCAGGTCTTGGCATCACGTCATGAGACTGGGGAGATATTATAAACTTATTTTAAATGTGACATTTATATTCTAATAAAACGTATATCTTCTTTCTTTTCTTTTTGACCATCTGCTGTTGCCTTGAATAGTACGCAGGAGAGAGGATGAATACATAAAATGATCTAATATCTGTAGATGTTGTATTTTTTTTTAATGTTGTATCTTTTTTTTATTGTTTGTAATTTTATTCACTTCCCTTATAGATGTAGTGTCTTCTCTGAATGTATTCCGAAGCTGTCAGAATAGAAATGTTTTTATTCTTGTAAATGTCTTTGTCGGAGCCGCGATAGCTCTGTGGTTAGTGAACTGGACTACAAAGAACAAAAGGTGGAGTTCGATCCCAACCGACGGCTTCCGGTTCACTCAGCCTTTAATGGGTACCGGATTTTTTTATCGAAAAGTAAAGCGGCACGGGCGTAATACTAACCACATTACCACAAAAACCATGTGCCGAAGGTCTGTAACATTTATGGTCACCTAACACCATATTCCCTATATGCCACTTGGCGTGACGGGGCTCTTTACTTACTTTTTATATGTCTTTGTCTTTTTTCAAAATATGGAGAAGCCAGCTTATGACGAACTGCACCATGAAAACAAGAGACAGAGCGGAATGATATGGTAGCCAACCTTCGATGCGGAGACGGCACAAAATGATGATGATGATTTCATTTGTTCTTATCTAATTTTCACATTTGATCTATCTTCGTGGGGTTTGTTACCTTTCTCATCATCATCAAGTACCAGGCCTACTGGCGTAGGTGATCATGTCTCTCCACAACTTTCGATCTCGACAGTTCTTTATCATTTCTGTTGTTGACCTACTGCCAAACAATTCTCTTAAGCTGTCTGGTATTTTATCTCTTTGCTTACCTCTATCTTAATATATATATATATATGAAAGAAAACAAGACAGGTGTAAATGGATAAAAATAGTTCATGTAAAAGAGACATTAAGCAACAAACAAAAAGACAAAGAAGGATCAATGAAAAATTCAGAGGAAAAAAAAGAAGAGACATCAAATCACCGAAACAATAGAGAGAGAAATTAGAGAGGCTGAGGCGTAATGATAGAAAGATAGAGAGATATAGAGGACAAAGTCACTAGGAGAGAGTGAAAAAAAGATAAACATAGAGAGAGAGAGAGAGAGAGAGAGAGAGAGAGAGAGAGAGAGAGAGGGGATGGTTAAGCGAATGTATTGGAAAGGATTAAGAAACACACAGCCGTATATATTGAGGTGTAGTTGGACACTGAAAGCAGAATGGCACGGACAAAATGATAAGGAGAGACTCGGAGAGACAACAAAGAAGACAGCTATTTAAAAAAACTGGTTCAGCACATAAGAAAAGACACTAATGCCCAACAACAATCGCTCGTAATACGATCTATCTCGGGCACCTCGTTGTTGAGATCTGAAATACTAAACTCTCAAATCTCTCGCAAAAAAAAGATCATTTATTTATAAAGTATGAACTTTGAATTAGTTGCTGGTAAATAGCATCGCATTAATTAATTTTACAATGGAAAAAGTCATCATCATCATCAACAAGTACCATGCATGTTGGCGTAGGTGATCATGCCTCTCCACAACTTTCAATCTCGACAGTTATTTATCATTTCTGTTGTTGACCTTTTGCCAGGCCATTCACTTAAGCTGTCTGTTATCTTTTCTCTTTGCTTCCCTCTGTCTCTTCGTCCCTCGATTTTCCCAGTTGTTACAATACATTCCAGCTGTTCCATTCTCATTACATAGCCAAAAATGATGATTGTTTTTTCCTACTATAGGAAATTAGCTCTCTTTTTGCTTTGACCTCTTTCAGAATATTTTCATTACTCGTCTTGCTGTCCATGGTATTCTCAACATTCTTCTATATATAAAACCACCATTCCTACAGCCTCCAGTGATTTTCTTGTCTGTTGTCCTATTGTCCATGATTCACATCCATATGTTAAGACTGGCTCTACATAACATTTAAGAACTCTTTTCCTTGTTTCTATTGTCAAAAATGGATTGCATAGTATATTCCTTATTTTTTTGAAAGCTGCTTTTACCTGAGCCATTCTGTATACATCCATACATGTATACTCTGTTGTACATCTACCATCTGAGGTTAACATTGTTCCCAGATATTTAAATTCATATACCTGTTTTAATTTTGTTATACGGAGGCGAAGGCGCGCCCCAACCAGCACCAGAGCTGGAAGTCGTCAGTGACTCATAACTGATGGCTTGCGCCAGGATCGGTGAACCAGAACCATCCAGACCCTGCTACACCTCTTCGTGGTGCCTCTAGAAACAGACTAACCTGTCTAGTCTGGCCAAGCGAGCAGGGATCGAAGTGGGAAGACGAACCCGGTACACAAAAAAGCGTCGGCTGAAATCGGATGTGTTGGGCCGAAAGGCGCAGATATCACAGTGTTACACTGCAAACTGCAACACAACGTAACTACGTCCACTTAACGTCCTTTTAAGGGCGGATGACGAGGAGGAAGTCTACGGTTCGTATCCGTTAGAATACCTCAAATCATCGGACGAACGCATCATCATCATCATCATATTGTTATACTTGTCTTTATTGTGCATTGTGATGATGTCTTTTTCTTTGTTGCTACCATTACTTCTGTCTTTTTACTATTAAGGCGGGGTCCTTTTTTTTTTTACTTTCCTTCACTAATGAAAAACACATACACATAATAGTACGTGTTCTAAACAACAAGATGCAACAAAGCTTTTAAAATCATCGGATAATAGTCCGACAAGGACATAACACTAGAAACAAAACGGGCACTCTACAACACAATCTTCGCTCAAACGTTGTGCTACCAATGTCAAACCATGACGTTCAATTCAACAACTAAAAGAAAAACAACCAGCACCGAAACGTAACCTCTTAGACACATGACAGGAAACAGCCTGAGAGATAAATAAAAATAAAATGAGGAACTGAAGAAACTTTGCTTCGAATGAATCAATTTTCTTCTTTACTACTTGTGTAAGTGCTCATTTTTCGCAAACATATGTTGTTAACGGAAAAAAATACATGCCTAATGCTTTGTTAGTGTTGTGGCACATGGTCGTATTGATATTTAATGTATGTATCACTATTGACAGTTTTCTATTGCATCCTGTTTCTTTTTTTCTTTTGAGGAGTTAGAACAGGAAAATATAATGTTCAGATTTTAAACAGAAACATGCTAACAGATACAATTAATCAAAATTACGTCCTATATTCGCTTATTAACATGAAATAGGTAACGACAATCATTTATACATTAATCAGTCAATCAATTTTTTTTTCAAAACGCAGATTGACAAGCATATATCGATCAAAGCACTGACAATCACACTCCAGTTTTTCTCGACGCTGAAAGGCAACAGAAGTGCTGGAAAGAAAGTCAAGTTCTGTTTTTGTTTTCTTCATAAACTAACCATATCGACTCTTTCGATTACTTTAGCAATCTTTCTCACCCGTTTGCCCAATAAACGTGATCACTGCGTTCACGTCACTTCACAAATTTCACTTCACACCAAAACCAGCACTCATTGCCTCCTCGGTTAAAAAATTACAGACTGCTTTCTTTCCCTTAAACTAGTCATCGCTGCCTCCTTTCTCCTACAAAAAGTCCTCGGCGTCTCCTGTCTGCAATAAACTAGTCCTTACATCTTTTTATATCCTAAATTTAATTTAGCATAAACTGTGCTTTCTTTTATTCATAAAATTGACGATAAATTCCATCTTGTCCCACTAATTGGTCCACACAGTCAATCTGAACCATAAACTAGCCCTTCGAATCCTCTTTATTCTTTAAACTAGCCCTTTAGGAAGGACATTCTTTGTTCTATAAACTAAACCACACTGCTTCCATTTTCACGAAACCATACCACATTCTTGGTTTAACAAATTAGTCTAGTAGGATCCTTTCTATTAACTAAACACTCGACACGCCAACAAATTACGCAGTCTAAATTATAAATGTTGAGGAGGCAGTGCGTGCCCAAACTTACACAAGTTGTAAATAATAGATGTTGAGTAATTTGTCTGCAAAATCGAGTTTCGAATCTGTCATATTCTTCTTCTCCTCCCTCTTCTCACTCTACTTCTACCTTTTCTTCTTTATCATCATCGTCATTATCACGTTCTTTATCTTCTTCCTTATCTCTTTCTTTTAAATTTTCTTCTGAGGTCAGTTTCCTATGTTTCTAGATCGTACACTTACAGAGAGATGAGTCACCTCCGTGATAGCTGAACACACCTTCAGCAATTTTTGGATGGATTTCATCGAAGCTGGGGTCAGATCTTATACCTGCCTGCTGATGTTTCATAACGGCAACTTCATTCATCCCTTATCATCACCATTATTGATGCTACGTACAAATGATCATGCTAAATGATTGAGTCAATAGCAGTATGGCGCGAACGTGTCCCATTTGCTTTACTCTGTATTTTCGTCCTGGTATTCCCGTCCTGGCTGGGTATGCTCGTTTTTAGCTATCACCGTCCTGGGTATCCTGGATATACTCGTCATGGGTATCATCGTTCTGAGTGTCCACGACCTGAGTATCCTCGTTTTTTTAGATAACATCGTCAAAGGGAATCCTTGTTTTTAGCTAAAATCGTCAAAGGGAATCCTTGTTTTTAGATAAAATCGTCTAGTGTTTCCTCGCTTTTAGCTATCATCATCATCATCCTGGGTATTTACTTTTTTTTTTAGCTATCATCATCATCATCCTGGGTATTTACTTTTTTTTTTTTAGCTTTCATCATCATCGTCCTGGGTATTTCCTTTTTTTAGCTATCATCATCATCGTCCTGGGTATTTACTTTTTTTTTAGCTATCATCATCATCGTCCTGGGTATTTACTTTTTTTTTAGCTATCATCATCATCGTCCTGGGTATTTACTTTTTTTTTTAGCTATCATCATCATCGTCCTGGGTATTTACTTTTTTTTTTTAGCTTCATCATCATCATCGTAATCCTCCTGGGTACTTTCCTTTTAGCTTTTAGTAGACTACTACATCGATCGATCGTCCTGGGTATTTACTTTTTGCTGAAGGTCTGTTATAGGGTCACTAACACCATCATCGTCGTGACGGGGGTACTTTACTTTACTTTTTTTATCATCATCATCATCCTGGGTATTTACTTTTTTTTTTTAGCTTTCATCATCATCGTCCTGGTATTTCCTTTTTTAGCTATCATCATCATCACTGGGTATTTACTTTTTTTTTTAGCTATCATCATCATCGTCCTGGGTATTTACTTTTTTTTTAGCTATCATCATCATCGTCCTGGGTATTTTTTTTTTTAGCTTTCATCATCATCGTCCTGGGTATTTCCTTTTTTTTTAGCTATCATCATCATCGTCCTGGGTATTTACTTTTTTTTTAGCTATCATCATCATCGTCCTGGGTATTTACTTTTTTTTTTAGCTTTCATCATCATCGTCCTGGGTATTTACTTTTTTTTTTTTAGCTATCATCATCATCGTCCTGGGTATTTACTTTTTTTTTAGCTTTCATCATCATCGTCCTGGGTATTTCCTTTTTTTTAGCTATCATCATCATCGTCCTGGATATTTACTTTTTTTAAAGCTATCATCATCATCGTCCTGGGTATTTACTTTTTTTTTTTTAGCTATCATCATCATCGTCCTGGGTATTTACTTTTTTTTAAGCTATCATCATCATCGTCCTGGGTATTTACTTCTTTTTTTTAGCTATCATCACGTTTAATTACGCAAACCATCTCTCTTGATGAAGAAATGAACAGTCGAATTGGTAAGGCAGCTACGACCTTCGGCAAACTCACAAAAAGGGCATGGAACAACACGAAACTAACACTAAAGACTAAACTCTTAATATATCAAGCCTGTGTGCTTAGCACACTACTTTATGGATCTGAAACCCGGACAACATACTCAAACCAGGAAAAAAGACTAAATGTCTTCCACATGCGATGTCTCCGCAAATAATGCACATCAAATGGCAGGACAAAATAACCAACTTAACTGTCCTGCAACGTGCTAAGACCCCAACAGTCATGTCGATGCTCAGATGTCGAAGACTAAGATGGCTGGGGCATGTCCAACGGATGGAAGAAAAACGCATTCCTAGGCAAGTACTATATGGTGAACTAATACACGGAAAAAGACAAATCGGCAGACCTAAACTACGATATATAGATATCTGTAAATCATCTCTGAAAGACTTCTCCATTTGTGAAAATGACTGGGAACATCTGGCTAGTAATCGCACATCATGGAGAACTTGTATAAGGAACGGTATAACATCATTTGAGACTGTACTAAGGCAAAACTTAGAAGAGAAAAGACTCATGAAAAAGGATGGAAAACCCTGTGGATCAGCGAGCCTGACTTGTTCATTATGTGACCGCCTGTGTTTGTCAAGCATTGGTAGAATTAGCCACGAGAGAAGCTGTTCGACAAAAACAAAACCTCAAAAAATACACAATAGCCTCCACTAAACCGTCTGATAAGACGAAAAAGGCCCTATACATATAGCTATCATCATCATCATCAACATCATCATCCTGGGTATTTACTTTTTCAACTATCATCATCATCCTGGGTATTTACTTTTTTAGATATCATCATCATCATTCTGGGTATTTACTTTTTTAGCTATCATCATCATCATACGGGTATTTACTTTTTTAGCTATCACCATCATCATTCTGGGTATTTACTTTTTAGCTATCATCATCATCATACTGGGTATTTACTTTTTTAGCAACCATCATCATAATCCTGGGTATTTACTTTTAGCTATCATCGTCATCATCCTGGGTATTTACCTTTTTTAGCTATCATCATCATCCTGGGTATTTACTTTTTTAGCTATCATCATCATCCTGGGTATTTACTTTTTTAGCTATCATCATCATTCTGGATATTTACTTTTTTAGCTATCATCATCATCATCATACTGGGTATTTACTTTTTTTTTAGCTATCACCATCATCGTCATCATCCTGGATATTTACTTTTAGCTATCATCATCATCACCATTCTGGGTATTTACTTTTTTAGCTATCATCATCATACTGGGTATTTACTTTTTTTTAGCTATCACCATCATCGTCATCATCCTGGATATTTACTTTTAGCTATCATCATCATCACCATCATCAGCTATCATCATCCTGGGTATTTACTTTTTTAGCTATCACCATCATCGTCATCATCCTGGTATTTACTTTTTTAGCTATCATCATATCATCCTGGGTGTTTACTTTTTAGCTATCATCATCATCATCCTGGGTATTTACTTGTTTAGCTATCATCATCTCTTGTGTTCAATTTTAGAGCTGGGTAGACACCAAAGCCGATGTCGATCAAACGATAAAAAAAAAAATTCCGCCACGTCTGGGGATTGAAACCGGGCCGTTCTGGTCAGTAGCGAACTTATGCTGAAGTCGGATGTTTCGTCCCGAAAGGCGCAGCAATTGCGACACGGCGCAAAATAGTGATACAACGCATCTGCGCCTCATGTCATCCTAGATAGAGGATGATGAAGAGGAGTTGTCGTTTGATGAAAGCAGAAAAAGAAATAGTCAGCGCGCTAACCACACGACCACGGAGGTTTCCGGTCAGACTAAAATCGTAGAGGAAACCCTGCGACAAATCAATGACGGGGAATCATGACAATTCTGACTGACGATTCACCAAAACCTGCGACAAAGCATAGGAAAACACAAATGGTACATCTTACACATTTATTAAAACAGATAATATAATCACAGTAAGACTTCCAGTCAATATGACGGATAGGCGACATGAACTGTTCAGCCACTGTCTGAAAAGTGTTCCGTGTTGCAGTTTCCTCATATTCCAAGTTCGGCTTGCTGCCGGAGCTACTGAGTTTAGTGTCCTTTGCACATCATGAGCTGTGCTTTTCATCCGAATGATGTTTCTATATTCCGATTGCATACGATGAATGATGATATCGTATGATGAAGGACAGTTCAGCTGCGTTCACTGTCGGTGCTATAATACGCCTTATGTCTTTTAAAGTGTGCTGTGTTTGCTACGATGGATCTGCAGCTGTCTTTCTTTCTTTGGAAATTCGATGAGGTGTTAATTCGGATGATTCCACTGGCAGGAGAGATTGAGTAATTATGGATTTTCATTCATTTGCAGTGATACCATGACCTTCGAATAACTATACCATTATTAAAACAGAAATCAGACAATCACGAACAAGAATAGAAAATACAGAAACTAATAGCCTGAACCAACGACGATCTGCCTCGCATCTCTCCAGTGATTGCAGAGTTGGCACAATACGTTAATAATTTACGTTTAGGGGCACGGAGCTGTGTCGTGAGGACATGTGTTCGATCTTCTTTGGGAACTGCCTATTATTTCTTGTAATATTCTTTTTGTTCGTTATTTTTTCTATTGTTATTACAATACATGTTTTGCTGTAACATTTAAACCTGTCTGTGGACTTGGAGCTTTACCCAAATAATAAATTTGTATTGTTATAATGTTGAATTGTAATAATGATGTATTGTTACAATATTGTAGTTGTAATATTATATTTTATAATTTGTATTGCTATAATGTTCAGTCTAAAGGAGTTAACTGCGATGGGATAAAAGCTGTTGCCTGCTTGCAGAAAAGAAAAGTCAGATAAGGTATGAAAACAGTACATGTTGAAGACAAAATCACTTGACCGTATGTGAAAAATATAGTGTAACACAAACCACAAATATGCGAGCAAAAGAAGAGAAATGTTACTTATGGGAAAGTTAATCCAATCCGAAAAGATGCCGGCCCTTATGGATGTGATCGGAGTGTAATAATGATGATCCTGTTGGTAGTAGGAAACTCTTTGTACAGAGCTTTGCAGCAGGAGGTAATCTGATCATCAGAAGCAGACCTCTCGAGCAAGTGTTTAGGCCCTTTAGCTTCTTGACACTCTAGGGTAAGTGGGCCCGCCTGGGTCATGACTCCCAGGCGTCGACCTCCGGCTGCACCGAAGGCTTACACAATATGTTTGGCGCAAAATAACTACACTTAATGCACAAAAAACATTTGAAAATAGTTCAACTAAGGCTTATACAGTATGTTCGGCACACAATAACTACACTTAATGCACAAAAACATTTGAAAATAGTTTAACTAAGGCTTACACAGTATGTTCGGCACACAATAACTACACTTAATGCACAAAAACATTTGAAAATAGTTTAACTAAGGCTTACACAGTATGTTCGGCACACAATAACTACACTTAATGCACAAAAACATTTGAAAATAGTGCAACTAAGGCTTACACAGATGTTCGGCACACAATAGTTACACTTAATACGCAACCAACTTCCCTAATTTTAATCTGCACTCTTGGGTAAAACATACCATCAACATCATCATCATCACTATCACCAACATCATCATCGGGTTGCTTGTCCATTGCAGAATATTGCACTTATCACAGTCCTCTTGCAAAAAAGTCGTCTCTTGCTTGGTCTCCCACTTCCTCTATTGCCATGTTCAATCTCTTTGATGTCTTCAAACAACCGTCTTATTGATCTGCTAATGATTCGACTTCCTGAACCCTGCATTCCATTATTTTTCTTTCCAGCCCACCGTGTCTTTAAATATGGCCGTAGTATTTTAATTTCCTTTGTAAGATGCTGTTTATAGGCCAGCAATTTTTATTGTTTAGATCTTTTAATGTCTTCATTGCTCTTTTACAATATTCAAGATATTCTAAGAATTTTTCTGTAACATTTTGTTTCGAATGAACCAATTTTCCTCTATATTGTTTGTGAGATTGTCCATGATTCATAACCATAAGCTGCTACCGGGAAGATACATGTCCTCAGTAGTTTTAACTTTACGTTAGTTTGTTATTAGTGTTGTACCATACATTCGTTATGACATTTAATTTTTGTGTTGCTATTGCTAATATTAAGGCGCCGCGATAGCTCAGTGGTTAGTGAACTGGACTACAAAGGACAAGGGGTAGGGTTCGATCCCAACCGACGGCTTCCGGGTTCACCCAGCCTTAAATGGTTACCGGATTTTTTTCTGGGAAAGTAAAGCAGCACGGGCGTAATACTGACCACATTACCCAAAAAATCATGTGCTGAAGGTCTGTAAAATATAGGGTCACTAACACCATATTTCCCTATATGCCACTCGGTGTGACGGGGGTACAAGGAAGGATTGCTAATCTTCCTTTGATCCCCTTCTTGCAGCCTCCATTGTTTTTTTTTTTTAAATTACAGATTCCAGATAGTTAGAGTAGGTTACAGTTCGAAGTTTCAAGATTTTCGTTGTCAATGTTGATTTCGGGTTAGGTTTTTCTTTGTCGTTAGTTAGTTTTCTTTATGTTTATGTAAGGCTTACATAACACACCATTCTAGTATATCCAGTCTTGCAATACAATCTTTATTCCTGAAGTTATTGCAAAAGAGTATTTTTATAAATCCAGTTTATACGTCCTCATTTATTATCCAGTTTATACGTCCTCAATTATTATCCGGTTTATACGTCCTCATTTATTATCCAGTTTATACGTCCTCAATTATTATCCGGTTTATACGTCCTAATTTATTATCCAGTTTATACGTCCTCATTTATTATCCAGTTTTTTCCCCTGTAAAAATATTATCCACTACATGGGTCTAAGACACATAGCAACACCTGGGCAAAAAATGGTCAGCGACTCACAGCTGACTGATTGCATCAGGATAGATAGATTGCAGTTGATCAGGATCATACTCTATCGCTTAGTGGTGAGCTATGAAGAGACAAGTCAGTCGGGAAAAGTGAATAGGGACGTCAGTGAGAAAGCAATTCTGTACCCAACAATGGCATGTCAAAGTCGGAACAGGTGGGTCAAGAGGTGTATATGTGGCAGATTTATGTTAGCTTCAAGACAATGCATCAACGCCTAATCATAACGTTCTTTTATTCGCGGGCGTTGAAAAGGAGTAGTAGGGTTAACACAACAGAAGAGAAGTAGGGCTAACACAACAGAGGAGTAGTCGGGCTAACACAACAGAGGAGTAGTCGGGCTAACACAACAGAGGAGTAGTCGGGCTAAAAAAACAGATGAGTAGTAGGGCTAAAACAACAGAGGAGTAGTAGGGCTAACACAACAACACAACAGAGGAGTAGTCGGGCTAACACAGCAGAGGGGTAGTGGGCTAAAACAACAGAGGAGTAGTCGGGCTAAAAAAAACAGAGGAGTAGTAGGGCTAAGACAACAGAGGAGTAGTCGGGCTAACACAACAGAGGAGTAGTCGGGCTAAAAAAACAGAGGAGTAGTAGGGCTAAGACAACAGAGGAGTAGTCGGGCTAACACAACAGAGGAGTAGTCGGGCTAAAACAACAGAGGAGTAGTAGGGCTAACACAACAGAGTAGTAGTAGGGCTAACACAACAGAGGAGTAGTCGGGCTAACACAGCAGAGGAGTAGTAGGGCTAACACAACAGAGGAGTAGTAGGGCTAACACAACAGAAAAGTAGTAGGGCTAACACAACAGAGGAGTAGTAGGGCTAAAACAACAGAGGTGTAGTCGGGCTAAAAACAACAGAGGAGTAGTAGGGCTAACACAACATTGGAGGAGTCGGGCTAACACAACAGTGGAGTAGTAGGGCTAACACCACAGATGAGTAGTCGGGCTAACACAACAGTGGAGTAGTCGGGCTAACACAACAGAGGAGTAGTAGGGCTAACACAACAGACGAGTAGTCGGGCTAACACAATAATAGAGTAGTCGGGCTAACACAATAATTGAGTAGTCGGGCTAACACAACAGAGGAGTAGTAGGGCTAACACAACAAAGGAGTAGTCAGACTAAAACAACAGTTGAGTAATCGGGCTAACACAACAGAGGAGTAGTCGGCCTAAAACAGCAGTGAAGTATTCAGGCTAACATTACAAAGGAGTAGTCAGACTAACACAACAGTTGAGTAGTCGAGCTAACACACCAGAGGAGTAGTCGGGCTAACACAACAGAGCATTAGTCGGGCTAACACAACAGAGGAGTAGACGAGCAACCACAATAGATGAGTAGTCAGACTAACAAAACAGAAGAGTGGTTGAACTAACGCAACAGTGTAGTAGTCTAGCTGACACAACAGAGGAGAAGTCGGACTAACACAACAGAAGAGTAGTCGGGCTAACACAACAGTTGAGTAGTCGGACTAACACAAAAGTGGAATAGTCGTGCAAACACAACAGTTGAGTAGTCGGACTAACACATCAGAGAAGTAGTCGGGCTAGCACAACAGTGGAGTAGTCGGGCCAGCCAAACAGAGGAGTAGCCGAGCTAACACAACAGTTGAGTAGTCGGACTAACACATCAGAGAAGTAGTCGGGCTAGCACAACAGTGGAGTAGTCGGGCTAGCACAACAGTGGAGTAGTCGGGCCAGCCGAACAGAGGAGTAGCCGAGCTAACACAACAGTTGAGTAGTCGGGCTAACACTACAGTGGAGTAGTCGGACTAACACATCAGAGAAGTAGTCGGGCTGGCACAACAGTGGAGTAGTCGGGCTAACACAACAGTTGAGTAGTCGGGCTAACACTACAGTGTAGTTGTCTAACTAACAGAACAGTGGAGTAGTCGGGCTAATACAACAAAGGAGTAGTCAGACTAACACAACAGTTGAGTAGTCGGGCTAACACAACAGAAGAGTAGTCGGGCTAAAACAACAGTGGAGTATTTGGGCTAACAAAACAAAGGAGTTGTCAGCCTAACACAACAGAGAAGTAGTCGGGCTAGCACAACAGTGGAGTAGTCGGGCCAGCAGAAAAGAGGAGTAGCTGGGCTAACACAACAGTTGAGTAATCGGGCTAACACAACAGTGTAGTAGTCTAACTAACACAACAGTGGAGTAGTCGGGCTAATACAACAAAGGAGTAGCCGGGCCAACACAACAGTTGAGTAGTCGATCTAAAAACAACAATTGTGTAATCGGGCTAACACAACAAAGGCGGAGTCGGGCTAACACAACAGTGGAGTAGTCGGGCTAACACAACAAAGGAGTAGTCGGGCTAACACAACAGTGGAGTAGTCGGGCTAACACAACAGTGGAGTAGTCGGTCTAACACACCAGAGGAGTAGTCGGGCTAACGTAACATTGGAATATGAGGGTCTTTTTTTTCTGCATCAACATCCCATAATTCCCGAGGATCGTTGTGGCATCACTGACAGACTTCGTCAACCTTCTCCATTTCTCTCTATCTGGATTCATTCTTTGAGACTCTGCAAAGACGATATCTGGCCATTCATTGACATTATCTTCCCTTCTCTTTCTTTGTCTCCCCCTCTATCTAACCCATCTCACTGTTCCTTACAAAATGGTCTTTGCTAGACCAAAGGACCGAGATAGGCAGCTAAACCAACCATTTCTGCTACGGTCTAATTATAGTAAGTAAAGTGCCACGTCATGTCAAGTGGCTTACAGGGAATATGGTGTTAGTGATCACAATTTTTATAGACCTTCATCATATTATTATTGGGGTAATGTGGTTAGTTAAACTCAAATGTTAAGACGGTCCTATTATATGGCTGTGAAACATGGAGAATAACAAAATTGACAACCACGAAGGTACAGACTTTCATTAATGGATGCTTACGCAGAATAAAGGGAAGGAAATGGCAGGACAAAATCACTAACGTAGAATTATGGAAATGTACCGGTCAAATACCAGTGGATAAAGAGATACAGCGAAGACGATGGCGATGGATAGGACACACACTATGGAAGCCAACTGAGAGTATTACGCAACAGGCCCTTTTTTGGAATCCCCAGGGGGAAAAGACAAAGAGGAAGACCAAGGAATTCTTGGAGAAGACAGATCGAAGCAGAGATGAAGATGATGGGGAAGACATGGAATGATCTTAAAAAATTGCAAAAAACAGAACGACTTGGAAAGTGTTTGTTGAAGACCTATGATCCACTGGGAGCTAAAAGGTAGAAGAAGAAGAAGAATGTGGTTAGTATTACGCCCGTGCCGCTTTACTTTCCAAGGAAAACATCCAGTATCCATTTAAGGCTGGGTGAACCTGAAAGCCATCGATCAGGATCGAACCCAACCTCTTGGTCTTAGTAGTCCTGTTCACTAGCCACTGAACGGTCTAAATATGAGATGCATACAATCGATAGATAACATTTCATCTCCACAGCTTTTAATGTGTTATTTAGAAGAGTACGATTTTTTTTTTTAATTGGCTATGATTTTAGTGCAAGTGCCGCAGTTAAAGTTAATCTTTCTCTGAGGAAATAAAAACATATCTTCTTTAGAGAACATTTGCCATTTCCCAAAATAACATTTCAGACTTTTTTTTTAGAAAAACAAAAACTGTAATTATTTAGCCTACGCCTTAATCTGGCCCTGGTTCAGAGTAACTTTGTAGAATCATAACAGAAAAGGTTAAGAAAGATTCTGATACAAAAAATTATATACACAGAAATAAAAAAAAACACACACACAACAAGTATTCAAATTGTGGAGAAAATAGCGATTCCCTGGGATAATGTTGTGAATAATAATAAAAAAAATAAGAATGAACACCAAAGTGGAGCATTAACTTAAAAAAAAAAGAGAAGCATTACCAAAAATACAAGTTAAGCGCATGCAAACAGAAAGGGGTTAGCACGGGCTGAACGTTTACCATTTCATAACACAACATTCCAGGCTTTTTTTTTTTTTTTTTTTTTTTTTTGTAGAAGAAAAATAACTATAATTTTAGTTTTTATTCCAAAAACTCATTCCTTGTCCGTCTAATGATTAAATGTCAGGATAAGTAAATTGTATAAAGAGTTTCATTTCCATATACAAGAACCTGCAGCAAACTTTTGGAGATACGCTATAGTCGTCTTAGGAGCCGCGATAGCTTAGTGGTTAGTGAACTGGACTACCACGGACAAGGGGTAGGGTTCGATCTCAACCGACGGCTTCCGGGTTCACCCAGCCTTAAATGGGTACCGGATTTTTTTCTGGGAAAGTAAAGCAGCACGGGCGTAATACTGACCACATTACCCCAAAATCATGTGCTGAAGGTCTGTAAAATATAGGGTCACTAACACCATATTTCCCTATACGCCACTTGGCGTGACGGGGGTACTTTACTTTTTTTTTTTTTTGACTGGAAAATATCAGTTTATAGAGGAAGGCCAGAGCATAGAAAAGGAAACCCGGGAAAAACCTGAAATCTGTAAATCGATATTCTTGTGATGGTTTATGTATATAATGATTTACTGAGCAATAAAGGTTGTTTCTCAAATGTTACGAATATGACGATTATGTGATGTAACATAAGCCGAAAGATTAACTATAGCAACATACATGTAACCTTAAAATGATGACATATTAAGATACACGAATGCGATAATCGTAAAGTGATAGTAAATCAAAAGTAAACAGTAATTGCTCCCTCTATGCATTGATGGAAGTTTGTAGAATATGGATTTACTGGCTATATTCTTTCATGAACATGGCATATTATTGGGTGATATGGTCGATATCAGGCTAAAAAAAAAGTAAAGTACCCCCGTCACGCCAACTGGCGTATAGCGAATATGATGTTAGCGACCATAAATTTTACACTTTCAGCACATGATTTTTGGGGTAATGTGGTCGGTATTACGCCCGCGCCGCTTCACTTTCCCAGAAAAATCTGGTACCCATTTAAGGCTGGGTGAACCAGGAAGCCGTCGGTTAGGATCGAACCCTACCCCTTGTCCTTTGTAGTCCAGTTCTAAAAAGGTACATATATCGTAGTTTGTTGTAAATGACAAGTTAACGCAAATTACGAACATCTAACACAATTTTATCTGCGGACAAGAAAGCCTTAGTTACATTCAAAACGAAGCCGAAGAAGATTTTTTGTTATCACATAACAGCCTTTGTATTTAAAAGAAACATGTTGGACCTGGGGTGTGAAGTATTGGGAATCATTTTGCTATGTATGAAAAAGATATCATCGCAATGCACAATAAAGACAATTGTAACAATATTAAAACAGGTAAATGAATTTAAATATTTGGGAACAGTGTTAACCACAGATGGTAGATGTACAACAGAGGTGAGATGAAGAATAACTCAAGCAAAAGCAACTTTCTTAAAAAATGAGGAAGATACTGTGCAATCTATTTTTGACAATAGAAACAAGGAAAAGGGTTCTTAAGTATTATGTAGAACCAGTCTTAATATATGAATGTGAATCATGGATAATAGGACAACAGACAAGAAAATCACTGGAGGCTGTAGAAATGTGGTTTTATAGAAGAATGTTGAGAATACCATGGCCAGCTAAGAAGAGTAATGAAAATGTTCTGAAAGAGGCCAAAGCAAAAAGAGAGCTAATATCCAATATTAGGAAGAAACAATCATCATTTTTGGCCATGTAATGAGAATGGAACAGCTGGAATATATTGTAACAACTGGGAAAATTGAGGGACGAAGAAATAGAGGGAAGCAAAGAGAAAAAATACCAGACAGTTTAAGAGAATGGCTTGGCAGTAGGTCGACAACAGAAATTATAAATAACTGTCGAGATCGGAAGTTGTGGAGAGACATGATCACCTACGCTAGCAGGCATGGTGCTTGATAATGATGATGACATATGGGTTTAAGACAATATTTACCTTCTACCATCGACACATCTGGGGTAATATGGACAGCACTATGCCAGCATGGTTTTCTTTCCCAGAGAAACTTTCCCACACCGATTAAAGATATGACGAATGATGACAACGGCTGGGGTGGGGGCGGTCACATTAGACATCGTGTGAACTATAGTGTATTTCAAAAACTACAGCCCTACTTCTATTTTCAATTCATTTAACATTTTGGTGGTAATTATCAATAACAATTTTATTTGTGTCTTCTTCTTCATCTCCTACTTCTTATTTCTCTTCATTCTTCTTCTATTACTTTTTCTACTTTTACTTCTTCGTCTTTCTTATATCTTATTTACGTTTTCTGTTTCTTCTTTTTTCTTCTTTCTTCGTCTTCTTTTATTTTCTTCTTGTTCTTTTTTGTTTTTCTTTGTCCTTTTTCTTCTTCTTCATCGTCACAATCATCATAATTATCATAATTATCATCCTCGTCTTCTTATACCACTTACCTTTCCTTTACTTTTTTTTCTTTTATTCGGCTCTTTATTTTTCTCATTTGCTTGCTTGAAATCGTTCTCATTAATGACTTTGACAAAAATTCATCTGCGTCTGTATTCGATCCTTATGGCTAAGCCGTATTTTATTTTTATTTATAAACAAAAAGCGCGAACAACTTTCTTAGATCAAA
Source organism: Megaustenia siamemsis (assembly GCA_032433765.1). Lineage (NCBI taxonomy): Eukaryota > Metazoa > Mollusca > Gastropoda > Stylommatophora > Ariophantidae > Megaustenia > Megaustenia siamemsis. The sequence continues at coordinate 27,716,686 of JAVIAB010000001.1, forward strand.
TTAAGAGAAACGCTGACTGCTGTCAAAAACGACAATAATTGAAGCTATTAGATGAGGAGTATCTGTCACACGAAGTCTGAGACATACAGGACAAAACCAATACAACTTTGACTTCAAAGAACTGTTGCCTTGCAGAAGATTGAAGAAAATCCCATAACAAATTGCCCCTTAGAAGGATACATTCGACTGCAAGGTGTATTGTTTATTTGCAACACAAATTGTTGCAGGAGCCACTGAGTTAAGTACTCTGTGCACACCGTGAGCTGTGTGTCCCATCCGTTTTGTTCATGTTTGGATATTCCAATTTTTTATGATGAATGATAACATCGTATGACAAGGAACAGTTGGCTGTGTTCACTTTCTGTGCGGTTTCGCCTTATGTCTTTTGGCGTGTGCTGAGACTGTTATGATGGGGACTACAGCTACCTTTCTTTGTTTGGGAGATGAGCTAGTAATACGGATGATTCCACTGGCACGGGAGGTTGAGCAATTATGGATTTTAATTCGTTTGCAGTGATACCGGGGCCTTCATAACCATAATTATAACCATAACACAACTCACGAAGAAGCCAAGAAGGAGGAGGAGAGGAGGCGTAAAAAGAGGAAGGTAGGAGGAAGAGTTAGAGGTAGGAGAGGAAGTGAGGAGGCTGAAGAAGAAGAAGAATGATGAGGGGGATGAAGAAAGTGAAGAAGAGGAGAAGATGAGGAAGAAACACTATAGGAAGTGAGGAAGAATAAGAAGAAAAGGAAAGGCAGAAAGAGAAAAAAGCTAATTTTAAAAATAACGGTTTTATAATATGACTTTGCTGCCAACCTACAGAATCTAGCAACGGGCATGACATCGACATTGAACAAAAAATGAGGAGAAAATAGCTCTCCAAAGCATTTGACAAGCGAATTATCAAATAAGACCAAATGAATAGCAATTTTTATGTTTTGTATTTTAGCTATCTTGCTAATTCGCTCATTTGAGAAAAGTAACTTCTGCAAGATTCTTCCAAGGGTAGATAACACTGGATATGTAGAAATTGTATCTTACATGGACCTTAGACTCAATAACTATAAGATAAAAAATAACCACCACAAAAATGAGGTATGATTGACATATGACAGGAAACAGCCTGAGAGATAAGATCAGAAATGAAAAGTTATGAATAAGACTTGGAACGGAACCAGCTGTTGAAAACAAAAAGCGACAAAAGATCAAGCATATCGGGCATGTGATAAGACATAAGGAACTAAATCTAATATAACGAGTTACCAACAAACGATAAGCGAATGCCAGGCCAAGAGGCCGACCAAGAAAAAGATCGATAAACAGAATACTAGAAACACTCGGAGGTATGACAACAGAAGTGGACAATAGAAGAGTAAGAGACAGCGAACCATATCTCCTCCCGACGCCGAATGGCAAATGAGGGAGGAAAGAAAAGGAAGAAAGAAAGAAAAGGAAGAAAGAAAGGAAGGGTCTTACCTATTTTAGTAACAATTGTGGTCAACAGTTTTTTTTCTCCTTCAGACGTTCTCCTGACGACAACTGAAGGAATGTAAAGTCCTTTTCGTCATCCGTCCTTAAAACGTTAAATGGGCGTTGAAGCGTTGTGGCGTAGTTTGCAGTAGAGCTGTGATATTGCGTCTTTCGGCCCAATACATACTACCTCAGAACGACCTTTTGTCTTACCAGGTTGCGTTCCATATTGATCCCTACTCTTTTGACCAGACTAGTTAGTCTCTTTCAAGGCGCACAGCGAAGAGGTGGAGTGGGATCTGGATAATTTTGAATCATCGATCCTTGCTGAGGCCATCAGCTATTTACCTCTGACAGCTTTTAGCCTTGTTGCTTACCATCACCTTCGACTCGTTAACAATTTAATACTACACACAAAGAAGTGCCAAATTAAAAAAGAAAATCTTCAAAATATTAATTCCCATGAACAGTTATCGGGGAACAAAGACGCGCACTAACGCCTGAGCTGTGATCGGTCAACGACTCATAGTTGAATGTATGCGTCGGGATCTTCTGAGCAACATATTCAGACCTTACTCCGCCTCCCAGCGGTGGCCCTAGAAATAGACTAAATCAGTCTGACGAAGCCAGCAGGGATCGGAGGAACAAGGCCTCCCTGATACTGCCTCCCTGATACTGCCTCCCTGATACTGCCTTCCTGATACTGCCTTCCTGATACTGCCTCCCTGATACTGCCTTCCTGATACTCAGAAAATGCGATACTGAAGACGGATGTGTTGGGTCGAAAGCGCGGATATCGCGGCTTGTTGTATGCTAGCGGCACAATCCATCTCATCATAAGGTCTCTTGTCCTTTCCAGAACGTTGCAATCACCACAGTCCATCTGAAAGAATCTTTGTCTCCAGCCAGATCTCCCACAGCACGTTGCAATCACCACAGTCCATTTGAAAAAAAATCTTTGTCTCCAGCCAGATCTCCTACAGAACGTTGCAATCACCACAGCCAGTCTGAAAGAATCTCTGTTTAGTTAGCAGATGTTGATGATCTGAAGCTACATCCGCTCCTCTATATACTTTTACATCATGTAAGGATGACTTAAAACTTTTGTATTAACACATATATGGTCAGTTTGATTCTCCCTTCTATGATCTGGCGACACTCATTTAACTATATGTATTCTTTTATGTTGGAATATTGTTCTTCTAGGCTCATATGATTAAGAGCACAGAAGTTCACGAATATCTCTCCATTCTCGTTTATATCTCCAAGTCCATGTTTCCCATTGATCTCTTCGAAACCTCTGTTATCTGATCCTACTTTTGCATTTAGATCTCCCATCAAAATTATTATATCTTTGGTTCTTCTTTCACCAATCAGGCATTGGAACTGTTTATATAATTCATTTTTAACTAAGTCTTCCTTATCATTGGTTGGTACATGGCTTTGGATAATGTGTATTTTTATTTTGTTTTTTATTGCTGTAAATGTTGCTCTTATTAGTCTTGGTCCTACTACTTCCATTCTATCAGTGTTTTCTGTGCTTCCCTTGATAACATAATAGCTACCCCTTCACTATGTTGTGCTCCGGGTTTCTGGTGTCCTGATGATAAAATCATTTATCCTGTGTTTAGTTTTATCATTCCTGTCCCTGACCATCTTGTCTCGCACATTCCAAGAATATCTATTTTGTAGTTTGTCATTTCTGCTGTTACTTATGCAGCTTTTCCTTCTCAGAGTACCCACATTCCAGGTGCCAATTCTGGAGGATTTCCTGGTAGACAATAGGTGAGTCGTCGACCCGGACTCCTTGGGGCTTTATCCTGATTGCGTCATACATCTCTTAGACAGAGCGTCCTTATCTTTCCTGGATGGTGGATTTACTTCTTTTCTTTTCTTTGACTTGCCCATGTTTGTGGAGCTTTTTCGGCTTATGTTTTTTTACAGTACAGGATAGCCAGTCTCATGCCCAACCATCCTTAATCGCCTCTTACGAACATGCCTGGTAGAGAACAGCCCTACAATTCTTTGCTCCCCTTTCGAGCCACGGCAGCGCACGGGCGAACGCGAATCTGTTATAGTGTATTTATTGTTTCTTATTTCTTGATATTATATTATTGTTCATTGACAGTACATCACATTTATAGTTGACACAACATTAGTCATGACAGAGTTCTCGTATGTTCATTATATAATCATAATCACGTTTATTGATATCTCTTGGCACATGATTCGTACTAGTGGTTAATGCACTTTTCTTATATTAATGTTCATTGATCTGGACATCTCAGAGGCAAATCGCCGGTGGATATGATCTGTCCACAAGTGCATAACTTACATTCAACATTAATCAACTTACGTTCATGAGAAATGTGAAGCACAATTTGAACTTCCAACACGTCACAGTTTCATAACTAATTCTCCTATGTTCATTAACTCACTTGTTGCAATGCTATATAGCTCAACTAATTGATTACTATCAATCTTATGATTCCTAACTAACTTTTCTTGTCTAACTCCTAGCTTGCGATCTAACTTTCTTAGCCCTTATTCTTTTTCTAAGACTTCTAGTTCTTCTTAAAACTTATTGTTCTTGTCTTAATACTAATTCCTAAACTTGTAATCTTCGGAGCCTAACTTTTTGGCCTAACCTATCTAGCTTAACTTAACTTCTACTAACTACTGACTTCTCTCTCTGTGTCTAATATAAAGTGCTCTCTTCAACATACTGTGTTGAAGTTTAAATATTCAGCCACAACTCTTCGCGTGAAAATCAGTAGCCACTTAAATTGCCGCAAAGTGACAAATTGCAACCTTTTCAGCCAATCAAATCTCAAAACTAAGATTCCACCGACACTCAAAATCTGACCTGTGTCTCAACTGTCCAAGACTTGACAATAACAGATTATTTTCGTGACTTTTCTAAAACCTCTTTCAAAATAATTATTACTTCATGACTCTGACCTTTCCTGGTAGTTGGATGACAACTTATTTATCAGACGGCCAAAGTCATGGGGTCAATACATGCTATTGTCATGCGCCTAATCTCACTTCCACAATTTGGTTGAAGTGAAAATTTCCATTCTTTAAACTCATTATCGTGTCCAGTATAATTCTGGACCTTCCTACCTTAGCTAGGTGGGTGTCCTTGTTATGTCCGAGTATAATTCCTCGGTGGGTGTCCCTATCCCTACTATGAACTCTGCGTTATCTTTATTTTTACAAGTTGTTATCCTGGCTGGAAATTTTCCATACCTTAAATTTATGTCTTAACTACTGATGGTCGCTACCATATGTTACTGCTATTGTCCATTAAAGAAGCGGGTAACGACTAAGTCACCTGCCCCCATGCTTTCATTGGCTTACTCTGTTACACATCTTCATGAAGATCATAAATTGGAACAAAACCTATAAACCGATAGAAAAGCTTATCCAGAATGAAAGAGATAACTGTAGTAAACCTATGTTATCTTTATCAATGTGCAATGTCCAATTTCCAGTAAAAGTAAAGTAAAGTACCCTCGTCCCGATAAGTGGCGTATAGGGAATATGGTGTTAGTGACCACAAATTTTACAGACCTTCGGCACATGATTTTTGGGGTAATGTGGTCGGTACTACGCCCGTGCCGCTTTACTTTCCCAGAAAAAATCAGGTACCCATTAAAGGCTGGGTGAACCGGCGCGGTCGGTTGGGATCGAACCCTACTCTCTTGTTCTTTGTAGTCCAGTTCACTAACCACTGAGCTATCGCGGCTCCCTCCAATTTCTAGGCTAGACTCAGAATGCAACTTTGAGATTGAAACAAACAACTTTCCTAAGTATGAACAAAATAACGAACTCTTGCTAGTAATTTCACATGCCGTAAGGGAAAACAGAACAGAGACAAGAACAGGTGAAATTATTATTGATAATTAAATGTAATTATTTCTCAAGAAACTGAGAAAAAAAAACCTTCAGGAATATTTCAGTTTCTTTTATTTTATTTTTCTCTTTCAAAATATAACAAAAAATCACGACTGCTTATCAGGAAAGAGAAGATAATTGGAGATGAGAGAAGATATAATTGTCAATGACGTAATTAATTATTCTCATAAAAATATGGTAATAATTCAAATCAAATCCACTAGGATATGTCGTGGCCTTTAATATTCCAGCATATGGGGCTTTTTATTTCTATTTGTATTCGAAATGTCATTAGTTATGAGTGTGCATGAGATGTTATGAAAGCACGGCTGGGATAGAAAAGAAATGAATGTGATTAGGATTAAATAAAATAAAGAACATGAAATAAAAAGTGTAGCGTTATTTTCAATAACGGGTTTAAAAAAAAAAAACTGTTGGGCGTAGTTACTATCATTACAAGGGCGATTATACCCATCTGGAAAAAATAAAATGTATTATAACAGCTTTATTTATCGAACAAAACAAAAAAAAATACTACGGCGTTGCGGTGAGGAGCCGCGATAGCTCAGTGGTTAGTGAACTGGACTACCACGGACAAGGGGTAGGGTTCGATGCTAAGCGACGGCTTCCGGGTTCACCCAGCCTTAAATGGGTACCGGATTTTTCTGGGAATGTAAAACAGCACGGGCGTAATACTGACCACATTACCCCAAAAATCATGTGCTGAAGGTCTGTAAAATATAAGGTCACTAACACCATATTTCCCTATACGCTACTTGGCGTGACGGGGGTACTTTACTTTTTTACGGCGTTGCGGCCTACACACAGCCTTTTTTTTCAGGAAGAAAAGCCAAACACACGGGAATCTAAAATAACGGCATGAAGATTCAAGAACACCACAGAAAGTGAACATTATAGTATAAGATAAGAAAACAAAAATAATTTAACCTAAAAACGCTAATGGGGGATTGGTTTATCTTGCGGCAAGACGCGGGTCTCGAGACATAGAGGTTGTGAGTTCATATCTCGGTTGCACAAGTTGGGATTTTTATGTGTGATTTCTTTCTGCGGTAACCACCCCTGGTCTCAGCAGCGAGGCCCGGAATTGAAACGTCAATTACTCATGGACAGAAAACAAAATATGAGTATCTTCGAAGATGAAGTTATCTGCCTGTGCGGCGAGGAACACTTGAGCACACGGCTGCAATGGAAAAACGGATTAACAATTCATTTCCCACTAGGGACTTCACCTGAGGTGAAAGCTGACGAAAGTAGAAAAAAAAAAAAAACGCCAATTAGCTTAAAGAAGCTGCCGACTATCATTCCAAGCATAAGGTTAAGATGAGAAATAAAATTTAAAAAAAAATAAAAAACGAAACTGTTGCCCTGACCCAGATTGCCAAAAGGAGACAAATGAAGGAAAGTGACCGGATATTACACAACAACGGGTAGGGGAAGGGGTCAAACTCAACTCAACAAAACAAGGAATCATAAATGTGTGACAGTCACCCAACATCGGAAGGGACAACACCTCCACACTCAAAAATACCAGAGTGTACAAACGTACCGCATACACACACACACACACACGCGCGCGCGCGCGCACGCACGCTCGCTCGCACGCGCCCACATCCACCCTCACACGTACACACTGTATGTATACATACACTATGAAAAAAAAAATGGCAGCCTAACTGTTGAACTAAAGATGCCACAGATAGAATATACATGTTCTTCCCAAAATTTGCACTACACTTTAAGTGAGTAAAAACAATCAAACTTTAAAAAAAAATGTAAGCATAGAGAAAATAGACCTTACGTATTTTTAACTCATGTAATGTCTCTACCCATTGCTTACGTGCACATTCCACCTCCACTTTTCTTATCATGCTCATCGAATTACTCAGTATACAGGCGTGGGTGTAGTCTTGCTACTCTAACAAGATGAATGCCTTGGTCACTGCCATCATCTCCATCGCCATGCTACTCGTTGTCATAAACGTAGGCACCACTGTCTTCCTTGACTATTTTGCCTACCGAGCGGGCTGTTAATGCCCATGCACTCCTGTGGTGTCGTATTACGGATCCGTCTGTATAGATGACTGCATCTTTCTCATCGGTGTTATCCCAGATGAGACCGTTGACCTCCGCATTGACCGCGACTGAGTCCTGTTCCCTACATTTCCTGTCGAGTGTGACAATACACGAGATTGTCCCCTCGAATGACGTAAGCACCGTTATCCACTCCTCGCCAGCGTTGATATTGGTCAGCCCACAGACCTATTTGATGGCATCTTCTGCTCGGGCGTAATACCGACCACATTACCCCAAAAATCATGTGCCGAAGGTCTGTAAAATTTATGGTCACTATATTCTCTATACGCCACATGGCGTGACGTGGGCACTTTACTTTTTTTTTTTTTTACAAAACATGAGAACGTTTAACTTAAAATTAACTATTATTTAAAAAATATATAGAATTAATTCGAAACAAAAAAAACATTTCCAAAATAGTTTAGTGTCAATTTTATACAATTTTTAATTCACGAGAGAAAAGCTTCCAATAATAATTATTCATCATCATCATCAAGTACCGGGCCTGCCTGCGTAGGTGATCATGTCTCTCCACAACTTTCGATCTCGACAGTTATTTATCATTTCTGTTGTTGACCTTCTGCCAAGCCATTCTCTTAAGCTGTCTGGTATTTTTTTCTCTTTTCTTCCTTCTATCTCTTCGTCCCTCAATTTTCCCAGTTGTTACAATATATTCCAGTTGTTCTCTTCTCATTACATGGCCAAAAAATGATGATTGTTTCTTCCTAATATTGGAAATTAGCTCTCTTTTTGCTTTAACCTCTTTCAGAACATTTTCATTACACTTCTTAGCTGTCCATAGTATTCTCAACATTCTTCTGTAAAACCACATTACTACAGACTTCAGTGATTTATTAATAAATAACAATAAAACTAACTGAAAAAATAAAAGTCCAGTCAACAAAGATGGCGTTTCAGCTGAAACGTAGAGAAAATAGGATGTTAGCGTCAATATTATTATGACAATGGCATATTACTTTTGTTATAGTGTGGTCAATACTTCTCCAGGCCGCCGCTTTCACTCGCACAAAAGAAAATTGTCCGACACTCATTTGAAGCTGAGTGAACCTACGGACAGGCTAGTTGTGAGATCAAGACCGACTTCTTGTCCTCCGTTGGGCGAAGTAAAGTTAAAAGAATACATCTGAGTATCTCCCGTAAACATCACGCCCAATCCCGTAAACAGCACGCCCAATCCCGTAAACAGCACGCACAATCCCGTAAACATCACGCCCAATCCCGTAAACAGCACGCCCAATCCCGTAAACAGCACGCACAATCCCGTAAACAGCACGCCCAATCCCGTAAACAGCACGCCCAATTCCGTAAACAGCCCGCCCAATCCCGTAAACAGCACGCCCAATCCCGTAAACTGCCCGCCCAACAGAGCTGAAGCTGCCAGCGATTGTTAGATGATGGCTTGCGTCAGGAGTGATGCACCAGAACCATCTAGATCCTACTCCACCTCTTCGCGGTGCCCCTATATCAGACTGACTATTCGAATCTGACAAAATGAGTAGGGATAAAGAGAGAAGGCAGTATGGTAGTCAGAAACGCCCTGCTGAAGTCAGATGTGCTGGACCGAAAGGTGCAAATATCACAGTTCTACTGCAAACAGTAACACAATGAATTTACGACACGTAACGTCCTTTTAGAAGTGAAAATGAGAGTTCATCGGTGCTATATAATTCCAACTATGACCTATGGAAGCGAATCATCGACAGTTGAACAAAAATGAAAAGACGATTAGAGCCACAGAGATAGGGTTCTCAAAAGAATGTTGAGAATTCCCTGGACAGTTAAAAATACCAACGAGGAAATTCTCAAAGAGACCAACACAAAAAGAGAGCTCTAAAGAAAAATCAGAAAGAAACATTCAACTGTATTCTGGCACGTCATGAGAAGAGGAACAGTTGGAATACTTGGTTACAACTGGAAAAATACAGGGAAAGAGAGATCGTGGACGACAAAGAGAGAAAATATTGGATGGCTTGGTGTCATGGCACAGAAAACAGTCAACAACAGGTTTAATATGATATACTGGTAGACAGAGAATTGTGGAAGGACATGATCGCCTACGCCAACCGGCATGGCACATGATTATGAAAGTCCTTTTAACTACGGATAACGAAGAATTATAAGCATTCCCTTAGTCATCGAGTGCACGCAAAGAAGAAAAAAAAATGACATTTTAGTTCCCTACTCAAACACGTTGTGACTCTAAAACAGATTTTTGTGGCAGCTATTGTAAATGAAAAGTCAATATTCTATTAATGGATCTGACACTAAGTTATGATGTTGTGTTGTGGCGGTCACGTCGTGACGTGGATATTATCGTGTTATGATGTGACAATTCTCTCGTGCGGTGACAGTCCAGTGTCGTGACTTTTCAGTCGTACTTAAACTGTTTTGTCGCTTCGTGATTGTTCTGTGACTGTTCAGTGACTGTTTTGCCGTGATGGTGTTTTTTTTGTGTCAATCATTTTTTTAAAAAAAATGTCCCCTCTCTCTTTCCCCATCTCTTACATTTTTTAAATGATGTCTTTTCCCTTTTCTCTTTCTAATATTTTCCTATTTACTTTCTCCATCTCTCTTCTCCTTTCAAACGTATTTTACTTCGAGTATTTTCAACGATCTTTTTTTCTCTCTGTATTTCCTTTTCATTCACTTAATATTTTCATCTTGTGTACCTTTTTCCTCTCCTCCTTCTACCAATCCATTCTCTCATCTTACCTGTCTCTCATTTCCACTGTCGACCTCCCTCTCTTCCTATCTCATCCATCTCTTTCTGTCATCGTTACACCATTACCTATACTTTCCTCTTTCCTTCATTCATCTTCCATTTTTTCTCTCGCATCATTTACACACTCTCTTAACTCCACTCTTTCGCATCGTCGCATCTTTCTCTCACTTGAAGCACACACGCACAAAAAAACCCTCGTCAGCGTTTCGTCTTCCAAATAATCCAGCTCCTGCACGTCACACACACATTCTTTTTTTTTCCGAGAAGCCAAACCAAATCAAAGGAAGCTAACCTCGGTTAGTTAAAGGCTTTATATCGATTAGGCCTAACAGGCAATTTGTTGGAAATGCTGTTTCAGGACCTTCAATTATCACGGCATTCACCTTTTGATAAGCAAAGGGAAGGAAGCGAGGACTGTCAGGTCAGGATGGGTTATGTTAAGTTCTAGAACAACATATCAAGTAAAAATATAAGACAAGAGAATTATTATAATATAATAGAACGCTGCTTCTTTCTCCTCTTATTTATATGCAAACGTTAATAAAACCATATTGTGCTATATGTAGCATGTTTTTAAAGAAACTATGACTATAAAATATGATTTTAAAAAATATAATGTAGAAAGTTTAATTTTATTGGAACATTTATATTCGTATACAGAATATAAACAAGTGATGATCACACTTAATTTACCAACCAAAAAAAAAAGTAGCAAAAAGAAAAAAAAAACACAAATAAGCAAAGGGAAAAGAGCAGACATTAAAATAAAACAACTAAAAGAAAAAAAAAATCATTTAAAACTCTACAATATAACCTAAGCGGCACTCAAGATAATCACAAACGATGTAAATACAATAGAGGAAGAAAGGAAACAAGTGAAGAAAACAACAAACAAGATCGTAATAACAGTACAACAGTAGCAATTGTCGTGTCGAAGAAACTACCATCACTGTCGTGCAACTTAAAAACAAGCGGGACAAATCTGAAACTGATGCAGAACCTCTCATATCTGGCCACAATAATAATATCAGATGAAAGATACATCACATAAATAACAAAAAACAGAGCAGGACAGGTCAAAGTAACATTTCAGAAAATGAATAACATCTTGTTCAACAGGTCTATATCAAGATAAATGAGAAAGAAATTTATGGCTGCTCCTAAAGGCAGCCAACTTTTCCCTATAAAAGTGAATCATGGACAGAAGATAAACTAAAGAAAAGACGATTAGATACCTCAGAGATGGAAGAGAAGAATGTTTATATTTTCTTGGACAGCAAAAAAGACCACTGAGGAAATTCTCAAAGAGGCCAACACAAAAAAGAGGGCTCCTAAAAAACACCAGAAAGAAATAATCGACATTTTTCTGCAAATCATGAGAAGAGGAAAGTTGGAAAACTTGGTTACAGCTGGCAATATACAGGGAAACAGCGATCGCGGACGACAAAATGAGAAGATATTAGATAGTTTGGTGTCGAGGCACGGAAACAACAGAATTGATACGATGCACTGAAGGCAGATAAAGTTGGAAGACATGATCGCCTACGATAATCCTTTATCCTTCCATATGATGCCACATAGACATCAGTATATGGAGCGAAACTTAGGAAGAAAGACGGGAAGAAGGATTACAGTGGAATGAAATAAAATCCTACTAGCAGTAATAGAAAGGAACAAAATATACAAAGATTGGAAAGAAAAGAAACAAGTAGAACAATGAAAAAATTTATGCATAGAAAGCATTAAATGCAGAGATAAAAAAAAAAGAAAAGAAAACTGCGACTGCACTGATATCTTATATAACCAAAGAATGTCAATAAATATTAAAGAACCAATAGGTGCAGTAGAGATGGAAATACCGTTTTGAGAAGACCCACAGAACTGTGACACCAAGTACAAAAAACGCAACAAAAAGCTTACGAATACAGACAAAAAAGCTAACATACATACAAAAAGAAGAATTATAAGAAATCATAAAACCTGTACAAAGAAATAAAGCACCAGGGATAAAAATAGTAGTAATAGATTCCGTCAGTCATAGTTGGCTAGAGTAGCCTCCGCCGTCATAGTTGACTATACTCAGTCAGTCATAGTTGGCTATAGTAGCCTCCGTCAGTCATAGTTGACTATGGATTTTGCAGCGCCTCTAGAGATGTTTTTTTTTTCGCCGTCTATTCTCCTTTTCTATGAATCTGTCTGCTTCTTGTTTGAGTTGGAGCTTTAGAGTGTGTCTCCGATAATTGCGGTCTGCAGCTATTTCTTCCCAGGCTGCAGAATATATGTTCAAAATCTTCATGTCACGTTTACACACGCCTAAAAATCGATGTTTTGGGCGTACCCTAGTTCTTTTGCCATCTGCTAGTTGTCCATAGAGTATACCTTTTGGTATGCGGCTATTTATCACAGTGTGTGCGTGACCAAGCCAGCGTAACCTACGTTGTTAGAGCAGCGTTCAGATGTTCGGGAGGCCTGTGCGAGTGAGGACCTCAACGTTTGCCACTTTATCCTTTCAGATGATACCAAGAATGCGGCGCAGACATCGCATATGGAATGCATTTAGCCTTCTCTCCTGCTTTGAATAACTTGTCCATGATTCGCTGCCGTACAGGATCAAACAACACACAAGAATAAATAATAGCAAGAACTGCAGGATAAACATGGATTACATGGCTACAGAGAATATTGAAAACAGCATGTCTACAACAGAGAGCTCCAGAATACTGGACGATCTTCGAATCAATATGAATAAAGAAAGACGCGTATGATATACAGTGACGAAAACAAAAGTATCGCCCTACAAAGTCATGGAAATTTAAACATCAAGAATATAGAAAGAAGACTAAGGTCAGTTATTGAATTACATATCAGAGACGTCAAAGTAAAAAGAAAAGTAAAGAGCCCTGTCACGCCAGGTGACGTACAATATGGTGTTAGTGACCCTAATTTTTATAGACCTTCGATACATAATTTTTGGGGTAATGTAGTCGGTATTACGCCCGTGCCGCTTTACTTTCCCAGAACAAATACGGTACCCATTTAAGGCTGGGTGAACTCGAAAGCCGTCGATCAGGATCGAACTCGACTTCTTGTCCTTTGTAATCTAATTCACTAACCACTGAGCTATCGCGGCTCTCTAGACCTCCAAGTAGATTTCCGAAATAGCAGAGATTATACTGACGCACTATTCACACTAAAACAGATAACAGAAAATAAGTAGTAGCCTCCGTCAGTCATAGTTGACTATGGATTTTTCAGCGCCGCTAGAAATGTTATTTTTTCTGTTTTTTTTTCTTTCGCCGTGTATTCTCTTTCTCTATGAATCTGTCTGCTTCTTGTTTGAGGTGAAAACAGAAAATGCAGTAGAACATAAACAACATATCCCCCGTGTAGGTATTGGTATCCAGCCATCCACCCTTCCATCCACCCTTCCATCCATCCATCCATCCATCCATCCATCCATCCATCCATCCATCCACCCTTCCATCCACCCACCCACCCACCCACCCCCCAACCAACCAACCAACCAACCAACCAACCAACCAACCAACCACCATCCATCCATCCATCCATCCATCCATCCATCCATCCATCCATCCATCCATCCATCCATCCATCCATCCATCCATCCATCCATCCATCCATCCATCCATCCATCCATCCATCCATCCATCCATCCATCTATCTATCTATCTATCTATCTATCTATCTATCTATCTATCTATCTATCTTATATATATATATATATATATATATATATATATATATATATATATACATATACATCTATCTATAATCCATACATAGCTTTCGAAGAAAAAAGAATTCGACTGAATACACAGTGCAGCGTGAACAATGATGGGAGATATACAGTAAAGTCTCGATTATGCGGTACTCAATAATCCGGAATTCTCAATTTAACGGACTTTTTTTTTTTTTAATTATTATAGGGAGAAAGCTTGAATCATGTTTTGTTCAGTTAAATTAAATGCCTTTATCCGGAAATCGAAAACGCTACAACACGGTTTGTGCGCTGCGCTTACTTCTACAGGCTCTATCATTACACAATATTGCGTTTACAATAGTGTATTTACAGTAATATACTTCAAATAGGAGCGAACATATTTTATTCAATCCAGACATTGTGTCTCCAAATATTCCAAGTAAAAGCGACAGACAGTCTATATCTTCACTTTTTCCCCGACTAAATGTTTTTGTCGGGAAATCTTAGTCGTGCCAAAAACACTTATCTACATGATTTTACAAATTTGCTTAATTTTCTCATAGCCTGCTTTAGATCTAAAGTTGGTCATGAATTTGTCAAAAATATGGCGTTTGACAGTCTGACCGAACATTAGAAGCAGACGTATTGTTTGTGAAAATTGAAGAGCCCATAACTTTGATGATTATAAATCAAAGGTTGAGCAGCCGGCGTGCAGTGACATAGAGATGGTGAGAAGAAAGGGGGAGGGGTTCAAAAATTACCGACTGGAAATTCAAAAAGAGTAAGATACAGAGTTTGACGTTAGTTTGTCTCAGACATTTGTGCAAGCTGAAATTCGTTCCATCAGTATAAATTATACATGATATGCTATAAACGCATGTGCATACTTTTTAACGGAATACATTTTTGTGTTAAATAATGGCCTCTGCGAGTGCAAACCACACCTCAATTTCCCGCAAAGGTAAACGCAAGCGAACTGTATTGACACTGAACCAGAAGATTGAAATCGCTAGTAGACTTGAAAAAGGCGTTAATCGCAACGTTTTGATGACTGAATTTGGCATAGCCTCTTCAACATTATATGACATACGAAATCAAAAAGATGAGTTGTTTAAGTTTGCGTCGGAGTCTGAAAGCAGCAACAATATACACCAGAGACGAAGTATGAAACGGCCAAAATTTGAAAAACTCGACGACGTCCTTTATGTGTGGTTTTTAGAAAGAAGAAGAAAAGGAATGCCAATATCAGGACCCATGTTGATAGAGAAAGCTAGTGAATGTCACACGAATTTAAATATTTCTGAGCATTGCAATTTTTCAATCATGTTTTTTCATAAATTTTGAGTTTGGTTTTCTTACTCTCGATTATCCAGAAAAATTCAATTATCCAGAATGGGTTCTTCCCCGAGCATTCCGGATAATCGAGACTTTACTGTACCATCAAACGGAGTAAGTATCTAACCTATGTAATCTATGTAAAAGTTTTTACAACAACAGCAGCTGCACAGTCTGAACAGCATTAATTCAGGGCATGCGTGATATCAACGAATTGTTTAGGGTTACATTGGTAAATTGGCCAGGCCAGCTTAGCCAGGAGAGATTAACGAACTTCTGTTTTGGAAACGACCGGTCAGAAATACATGGAAAAAAATATAAGACCTAATAGAACACTTAAAAATACTTACTATCACATGTAACAAATATAACATGAAAATAAATAGGACAGAGGCTGTGAACATCGCGCAAAAGTAAAACAGGTTATCTACGTAACGATAGACGGTACACAATAAAATCAAGTGGATGAATAAAAAAACACTATGATGTCTAGTGACAAATAATAATTCATAATAGCTGCAGAAGAAGACTCAGCATGCAACAAAGTTTGTCAAATCATTGGACAACTATCAGCTCTATTGTCCAACAAGGAAATAACACTAGATGCAAAAATAGCATTCTACAACATTTTCCTTCATCCCAACTTTTAGCTACTAACGCCAGACCTAGACTCTAGACTCGGTAACGATAACCACAACCAAATTAAATGGGTTAGACCAATGGCTGGAAACAGCCTGAGAAACAAGATCAGTAGTGAACAACTGAGAAAAGAGCTAGGAATAATTTTGGCCATTGAATACATGAAGACTCGACAGATAAAATGGTTTGGACACGTGATAAGACAGAAAGATCAAACACAACACACAACAAGCCTTTAATAGACGTAACGTGAAGACCAGACTCAAGGGACGACCACGAAAAAAGAATGATGGAAAATTGGAAACACTAGGAAACATAACAGCAGGATTGGCCAACAGACGAACAGAAGAACTGTATCTCACCTCGACGCAGAATTCAAATGAGGAATGATAGAATAAAAAGAGGAGGAAGGAAAAGGTAAAAGAAGAGGAAAAAAAAGAAAAATTAAGAGAAACATGAAGGAGTGGAATAAAAAAAAAGAAAAAAAAAAGAATATAAAGAGGAAGAAAAAGGAAGTAGAAGAATAGGAATGCATAATGATACGAAATTGTTTGCATACTTAATGTAATTAGAGTATTTGTAATTTCAACAGTGTGAAAGATAATGAGAAATAAATACAGTTAATAAAGGACGGAACGAAGGATAAAACAAACCCAGAAGGGAAAAACTGTCACAAATTGAAACTACGACTAAATATATTCTTGTTGTTAGGATCATCATCATCATTGCACACCGAACATCGATAGGTGCTCCGATATCTCCCTTGAGAATCTCCATAAAATCCGAGGAGAGTCTTGGTCAACATGCACGAACTCCGTAGCACGGCCGGGGACCCACTGGGATGTGGGTAGGATTCAGCTGACAACTTTGCCCAAGTAAGGGCTAACCTTCAAGGGGTAGGTTTCAGCTGACAACTTTGCCCAAGTAAGGGCTAACCTTCAAGGGGTAGGTTTCAGCTGACAACTTTGCCCAAGTAAGGGCTAACCTTCAAGGGGTAGGTTTCAGCTGACAACTTTGCCCAAGTAAGAGCTAACCCTCAAGGGGAAGGATTCAGCTGACAACTTTGCCTAAGTAAGGGCTAACCTTCAAGGGGTAGGTTTCAGCTTAGAACTTTGCCCAAGTAAGAGCTAACCTTCAAGGGGTAGGTTTCAGCTGAGAACTTTGCCCAAGTAAGAGCTAACCTTCAAGGGGTAGGTTTCAGCTGAGAACTTTGCCCAAGTAAGAGCTAACCTTCAAGGGGTAGGTTTCAGCTGAGAACTTTGCCCAAGTAAGAGCTAACCTTCAAGGGGTAGGTTTCAGCTGAGAACTTTGCCCAAGTAAGAGCTAACCTTCAAGGGGTAGGTTTCAGCTGACAACTTTGCCCAAGTAAGGGCTAACCTTCAAGGGGTAGGTTTCAGCTGAGAACTTTGCCCAAGTAAGGGCTAACCTTCAAGGGGTAGGATTCAGCTGAGAACTTTGCCCAAGTAAGAGCTAACCTTCAAGCGGTAGGTTTCAGCTGAGAACTTTGCCCAAGTAAGAGCTAACCTTCAAGCGGTAGGTTTCAGCTGAGAACTTTGCCCAAGTAAGAGCTAACCTTCAAGCGGTAGGTTTCAGCTGAGAACTTTGCCCAAGTAAGAGCTAACCTTCAAGGGGTAGGTTTCAGCTGAGAACTTTGCCCAAGTAAGAGCTAACCTTCAAGCGGTAGGTTTCAGCTGAGAACTTTGCCCAAGTAAGAGCTAACCTTCAAGCGGTAGGTTTCAGCTGACAACTTTGCCCAAGCAAGGGCTAACCTTCAAGAGGTAGGATTCAGCTGACAACTTTGCCCAAGCAAGGGCTAACCTTCAAGGGGTAGGATTCAGCTGACAACTTTGCCCAAGCAAGGGCTAACCTTCAAGGGGTAAGATTCAGCTGACAACTTTGCCCAAGCAAGGGCTAACCTTCAAGGGGTAGGTTTCAGCTGACAACTTTGCCCAAGCAAGAGCTAACCTTCAAGGGGCAGGTTTCGATCCAAACCGACGGCTTCCGGGTTCACCCAGCCTTAAATGGGTACCGGATTTTTTTATGGGAAAGTAAAGCGACACGGCCGTAATAACCGACCACATTACCCCAAAAATCATGTGCTGAAGGTCTGTAAAAGTTATGGTCACTGACACCATATTCCATATACACGCCACTTGGCGTGACGGGGGCTCTTTTTTTTTTTTACTTTTCGATTTTACCAGCCTAGGGTTCTTTTAACATCGAGGCTATTTATCTTCGACATCCGAGAGGGCTAGGCGTGGGATACCACAGCTCAATAGATCAGGGGAGGTAACGTAGTAAAGAAACTACGGATTAATTTTTTTCCTTTTTTTGAAAAAAATCCGCCACCTGGGCTTTGAACCCGAGACCTTCCTGCTGCCGACGTCATACGTCTAGGCTTGGGAGGGGGTTAAGGCAAAGAAATGCAAATGAATGCATCAAAATGAGAAGCTGCAGTAAAGCTGAATGTGAGGAAAAATTTAAAAAAAAATAGAAAAAAATGGTATGTTAGAAGCTTTACGTGATTAGTAGACGACACACATTACACGACGTTTCGGCCCAATAGGCCTTCAGCAGGAACAAACAAAAAAAACACACACACACGGATATGTAAGTGAAACTAATAACGATGCACAATGCATTTGCGCACATTTCTGCACATACACGACAGCCACACTCAGGTTACCATTTCCTTTTCATTTTGACCTCGGCCTGACACACAGGGAAGACATTTTTATTTTCTTCAACATATTTCGATTATTTTTGTTTTGGATGTTTCGTTATTAGTTTTACTAACATATCCGTGTGTGTTTTTTTTTAATGTTTGTTCCTGCTGAAGGCCTATTGGGCCGAAACGTCGTTTAATCTGTGTCGTCCACTAATCACGTAAAGCTTCTAACATATCATTTTTTTCTATTTTTTTAAATTTTACCTCTAGGCTACCCAGCCCCCACGAACAATGAGCACATTGAAATAAAAAAATGTAGGCTGTTCTCTTTATTGATAAAAAAAAAGCCACTTTGTTTTAAAGCAAACATCCGTGAAGTGGAATTAAGAAAAGAAGCATTAAAGAGACATCTAGTGTTCATAACTGCAGCTAACATTTCATCATCAAGTACTATGCCTGTTGGCGTAGGTGATCATGTCTCTGCACAACTTTCGATCTCGACAGCTATTTATCATTTCTGTTGTTGACCTTCTGCCAAGCCATTCTCTTAAGCTGACTGATATCTTTTATCTTCGCTTCCCTCAATCTCTTTGTCCCTCAATTTTCCCAGTTGTCACAATATATTCCAGCTGTTTAATTTTCATCGCATGGCAAAAAAATGATGATTGTCTTTTTCCTAATTTTGGAAATTAACTCTGCTTACGTGAACATTTTCATTACTCTTCTTAGCTGTCCATGGTATTCTCAACAATCTTCTGTAAAACCACATTTCTACAGCATCCAGTGATTTTATTGTCTGTTTTCATATTGTCCATGATTCACACCCATATGTTAAGACTGGCTTTACATAATATTTAAGAACTCCTTTCCTTGTTTCTATTGTCAAAAATTGATTGCACAATATCTTCCTCAATTTTTTGGAGAGCTGCTTTTGCCGTAGCCATTTTGCATCTCACCTCTATTGTACATCTACCATCTCACCTCTGTTGTACATTTACCATCTCACCTCAGTTGTACATCTACCATCTCACCTCTGTTGTACATCTACTATCTCACCTCAGTTGTAAATCTACCATCTCACCTCTGTTGTATATATATCATCTCACCTCTGTTGTACATCTACCATCTCACATCTGTTGAACATCTACCGTCTCACCTCTATTTTACATCTACCATCTCACCTCTGTTGAACATCTACCATCTCACCTCTATTGTACATCTACCATCTCACCTCTGTTGTACATTTACCATCTCACCTCAGTTGTACATCTACCATCTCACCTATATTGTACATCTACCATCTCACCTCTGTTGTACATCTACCATCTCACCTCTGTTGAACATCTACCATCTCACCTATGTTGTACATCTACCATCTCACCTCTGTTGAACATCTACACAGCTAACAATTAGGAAAACAAATTTCATCTTCCCACAACACTTCTGTTAACGGTGATTAAAAAAAGATATGATACCCTCGTCTTATCACTTAATGGCCTTCTGTTAATGAGCTTATTTCACAGTTTCGATAGTAGTGAAGATTAAAGGCCCCTTTTTCTCGCTTCATTTTTCTCTCTATAAAATGTACACACGCAACTGCGTTTTTTCTTATATAAAAGTATACACGCAGTATACACGCAGCAAAACGGACCGACCGACCGACACAGTGTGACCTCGGTGAGGGTAGGTGACCCCATGATCGATGACCGTAAGGTGTGTTGAGGAGAGTGTGTGTTCCTCTCCTGAGTGTAGGATCATTTTTTTTATCCCTCGGGCTGAATGTTGTCTCACGCGCCGCTGCCTCCTGTGGTGTCGCCGATGAAATTTTTTTTGGTTTATTAAGACTCTTGGTGCTAACATTCGAGTAATCTCAAAAAGTAGGTTGTCTAGTGTGGCATGATGGCTGTATCCAGGTTGTCAAGTGTGGCTTGAGGAGTGTATGTAGGTTGTCTAGTGTGTCGTGATGGGTGTATGTAGGTTGTCTAGTGTGTCGTGATGGGTGTATGGAGGTTGCCTAGTGTGTCGTGATGGATGTATGTAGGTTGTCGAGTGTGCCATGAGGGCTGTATGCATGTTGTTCTAGTGTGTCTTGATTATGACCTGATAAGTTACTAAAAATATTGTTGACATATGATACAAACGAGATTCACAAATTATCGAAAATAGGTTAAAAAAAATAACACGTGGATGCTAAAAAACTCTTCTTATCCAAAATACGTTACTAAAGTAACATAACATAATATTAAAGAACTAAGATAACACTTACTTTTCATGTGTCTGAAGGCGCGAGACACGTTCGTCGTCAACAACTGTAAACCTATGTCTGATTTCAAGATTCACAGTGGTGTTATATTTACCACTAAAAACCCGCCCTGGCGCCTATCGGTGGGGCAATGGGGATGGAGGTATTACTAAAAATAGAACTGACCTCTGATGCAATACCTGATGAGTTACTAAAAATAGATTTTGACCTATGAGCCAATGTTCGAAGAGTTACCAAAATATATATGACCTATGATGCAATACCAACGTGTCCACTTATCAACCAAAGACTTTAATACAGCTGAGAAAACCATAATATTTAATTAGAATTTACTAAAAATGTACACATGATGATAGTTAGGACTTTGTCTAAATGATTAATGAAAATATTGCTACAACACTAGAAAACCCCATACACACTAAAAAAAAAAACAACTCATTGAAAGACTATACTTAAAGTTCACGCCTCTGTCACAACTCTGCTAAGAAAAGTACTGCAAAGCATGAAAGTTACGCCCCCTGCTATAAGTCTACAAAAAAGTGCTAACAAACACATAGGTTACACCCCTGACATAACCCCACTAAAAGAAAATGGTACTTCAAAACATGAACATTACGCCACACTCATAACTCTACTAAAAGAAAAAATGGTACCCCCCTGACCATTTTTGCGGGATACGCCTATGAAACTGTTGAGAATAGTAAATTAACACTCTATGCTTACCTCAAACTTTATATTTGACACGCCCATGTATGAAATTTGCATAAAAAAGCACTTTTATGTTTCTTACCCCCCGTCCATATTTGCTGACTACGCCTATGAACTCGATAAAAATAGTAAATTTACACTCTAGGCTTGCCTCACACTTTATTTTAGACATCCCCGTATCAAGAATTTACTTAATAAAGCACTTTTATTATTTTTACCTCCAACCACTTTTTGATGGCTACGCCTATGAAACTATTAAAAATAGTCAATTTAACCTCTAGACTTACCACAAACTTTATTTTTGACATCCATGTATCAAGAATTTGCTTAAAAGAACACTTGTATGATTTTACTCCCCTGACCATTTTTGAGGGATACGCCTATGAAACTGTTAAAAATAGTAAATTTACACCCTAGGTTTAGGGTTAGGTTTATGACTGGTTTTGTGTTTAGGATTAGGTTGACTGGATTTGGGTTGAGGATTAGGTTTAGAGCTGGGTTTGGGTTTAGGATTAGGTTTAGGACTGGGTTTGGGTTTAGGCTTAGGTTTAGGACTGGGTTTAGGATAAGGTTTAGAGCTGGGTTTGGTTTTTGGATTAGTTTAGAGCTGGGTTTGGTTTTAGGATTAGGTTTAGGGCTGGGTTTGGTTTTAGGATTAGTTTTCAGCTGGGTTTACGGTTAGGTTTAGAGCTTGGTTTAGCGTTAGGTTTAGAGCTGGGTTTACGGTTAGGTTTAGAGCTGGGTTTACGGTTAGGTTTAGAGCTGGGTTTAGGATTAGGTTTATAGCTGGGTTTAGGATTAGGTTTAGAGCTTGGTTTAGGTTTAGGATTAGAGTTTGGTTTAGCGTTAGGTTTAGAGCTGGGTTTACGGTTAGGTTTAGAGCTTGGCTTAGCTTTAGGTTTAGAGCTGGGTTTATGATTAGGTTTAGAGCTGGGTTTAGGATTAGGTTTATAGCTGGGTTTAGAATTAGGTTTAGAGTTAGGTTTAGCGTAAGGTTTAGAGCTGGGTTAAGGGTTAGGTTTAGAGCTGGTTTTAGGATTAGGTTTAGAGTTAGGTTTAGCGTAAGGTTTAGAGCTGGATTAAGGGTTAGATTTAGAGCTGGGTTTAGGATTAGGTTTAGAGTTAGGTTTAGCGTTAGGTTTAGAGCTGGGTTTACGGTTAGGTTTAGAGCTGGGTTTAGGATTAAGTTTAGAGCCGGGTTTACGGTTAGGTTTAGAGCTGAGTTTAGGATTAAGTTTAGAGCTGGGTTTACGGTTAGGTTTAGAGCTGAGTTTAGGATTAAGTTTAGAGCTGGGTTTACGGTTAGGTTTAGAGCTGAGTTTAGGATTAAGTTTAGAGCTGGGTTTAGCGTAAGGTTTAGAGCTGGGTTACGGGTTAGGTTTAGAGCTGGGTTTAGGATTCAAATTAGAGCTGGGTTTAAGGTTTAGAGCTGGGTTTAGGATTCAGTTTAGAGCTGGGTTTAAGGTTTAGAGCTGGGTTTAGGATTCAGTTTAGAGCTGGGTTTAAGGTTTAGAGCTGGGTTTAAGGTTAGGGTTAGGGTATTCCTAAACTTAACCCTAACCCTGGTGTTTTCTAGTGACAGAAGAACTGAATCATAACTTTTTTGCAAGTGCTCTCTCTCTCTCTCTCTCTCTCTCCCTCTTTCTCTGTCAATCATCATCATTATGTGGCATACCAAGAGACGTAGAAATCAAATCTTGTCACAATACTATGTCCTCGCACAGTGCATTCTATTGTTAACTGTTAAGCGTACAACGAATATGAGATATCTAGTATCGTCTCTCTTTGTCGTCTGCGAAATATTTTTCCTTGTATTTTGCCAGCTGTAACCGAGTATTTTAACTTTACCATTCTCACGATGTGCAGAAAAATGTTAATTGTTTCTTTCAGATGTTTCTTATAACCTTTTTTTTCGTGTTTGCCTCTTTGAGTATGTCCTCGTTGGTTTTTTTTTTTTTTTTTTTTTTTTTTGCTGCCCTGGTGTAGTAATATATAGACAAAGATAGAACAGATCACAAAATGGAAGATAGAGATATAGCCTGGGTTGAATGTCTTTGTAGTTACCCATAAATGCAGTAGGTGACAGCGGTAACAGAAAAATAAACCAGCCACAGAAATAACATTAGCAACCTTTGAAAACTTTCAGCTGCTATTGGGAAGGTGGGGGAATAGAAGTAAACTTGACTTGACTGTCACATGTCCAGAAATTAGGTTGAGAAACAAACTCGGGGGCAGGTTAAGTTTATGGAGAGGAGTCACTCTCTGGGTTCATGTTAGTATTGTTTTTAAACCTCGGAGGTTAACTAAAATGTCAAGATGGAGTATGTTTTGCAAAATTTGACACAAAAGTCATCTGACGTACTTCGTATTCAACCATTGGCTAAGAGATCAGTAGACATCGACTAAGCCGATAAATTATACAAATGAGACAGAGGTATTTAACCTCACACATTAGCAGAATTAGGAGGAACATCTAAAAACATAAAGAAAGAGAAAAACATCTATTTAGGAACACGAAGATAAACAACAGGATCAATAAAGATGTTAGTTAGATGGATAGATAGATTAGATAGATAGATAGATAGATAGATAGATAGATAGATAGATAGATAGATAGGTAGGTAGGTAGGTAGGTAGGTAGGTAGGTAGGTAGGTAAGTAGGTAAGTAGGTAGGTAGGTAGGTAGGTAGGTAGGTAGGTAGGTAGGTAGGTAGGTAGGTAGGTAGATAGATAGATAGATAGATAGATAGATAGATAGATAGATAGATAGATAGATAGATAGATAGATAGATAGATAGATAGATAGATAGATAGATAGATAGATAGATAGATAGATAGATAGATAGATAGATAGATAGATAGATAGATAGATAGATAGATAGATAGATAGATAGATAGATAGATAGATAGATAGATAGATAGATAGATAGATAGATAGATAGATGGATGGATGGATGGATGGATGGATGGGTCGTTGGGTGGGTGGATGGATGGATGGATGGATGGATGGATGGATATATATATATATATATATATATATATATATATAGAAAGAGAGAGAGAGAGAGAGAGAGAGAGAGAATCATTTAGTGAACATGAAGCTAAACTAGGCATAGTTTAGTTGAGAAGTATTTCAAGTTAGATTCAGAGGTTTTGTATTCCAGAGAACAATAGTAAGTAGATTAATAGTGCCATAGAATAAGTCAAGACATAGATATAGAATAGCTAGTGTAAAAGAAGACGAGTTGTGATATTTTGATGCATAGAATGAAAGATAGAATTATTACTGTCACAGACAATATGTACTAAGAGATGCCTCAAATAAATACCGGTGTTAACCTCTTGAGCGCATCCAGACCAAGAACATTAATTTTAGAAATGGAATTTATCATTTTAAATGTGCTCCACTGTACCTTCACTTGTACAACCGACGATCTAATAAACTTGTTTAAGCAAAATTTCATAATCTGTGAAGATTGACTACCTGAATCCATGTCAAGACATTGTTAGAGCGTCGTGTTGTGGTTTATATGTAATAATTATTAAAATACTTCATCTTTGTGTCATAAAATATTTGGTAGTCGTTCCCAGTCTAAATATACAAATCTGGAGAAAACTACGTCGATACTACCACACTGGTAACTATCAACATTCTTCTGAGAATTTCCATCGTTGAGGACTCTAATCATCACTTCGTTACTACTGTTATCTACTGTCCATTATTCACTTTCATAGGAAAGAATTGGCTCTATACAGCACCGATTGAATTTCTTTCTAACTTCTTTTGACATAGACTTGTTGCACACGATTTTTTCACTGTCTGAAATTATATTTTAGTCTGTGCTATTCTGCTTTTTATTTCTGTGATGCATCTTCCACATGAAATTATCATTGCTCCCAAGTATTTGACGTTCTGCACTAGTTCCTTCCTCTTGTCTCTGTCAACAGAAGTAAGAAAATCAGTTTTTTTTGCATGTTGTACATGCCGACCTGTCACTTAATGGACAATTAATGAACATGTATAAGAGTCTGTTATTCTCTCGGCCTATATCCATCCATCCGTCCGACTGTCCGTCCATCCGTCCGTCCGTCCGTCCGTCCGTCCGTCCGTCCGTCCATCCATCCATCCATCCATCCATCCATCCATCCATCCAATCTATCTATTGTCCTTTCGAGCCGAAGACAGCATATAGGGCAGAACAACAATCTCAAAAACAGAAACCTTGCGTGCCAAAATGGCACATATTGCGGAGATCACTGCTTCTAAAATCTATGGCTCTGTTTCCATAACAATACTGTTTACAATGACAGCTTGTCAAGCCATCAATCAATCTCCTTATTCGTCTCTTACGACTTGCCTGGAAGGTCACAATGTCACTATTTTTTAATTCCCCCATAATGAGGCCCCGGTAACACACGGGCACTTACGTCCCACAGAAATAGGTTAAATGTTGTACGGATTGTATTTTTAAAAAATTAGTTTTTGTTTTGTTTGTTAATGAACATTCAATACAATTGTTGGAGGTAGCAAATACAACGATCTACAGAAGATGTTAAGAATACCAGCTAACAGGAGTGGATACGCTCGAGTGGCTATTGGGGACCTGTCCACGGTAAAGTGAGATAAGAATATAGGCACTGTCACCTGCCACACATGACGTTAGAGTCCACTTCGAAAGTTTTGGGGACGAGATCTTCGACAGTGCCACGGAGTTAGTGCATATGAGTGGAAGCCATCTTCGATGCTCTCGCTAGTGTGTGGCAGATGTGCTTCATACTAGGGAATACATTGAGGAGGGGATCTGAGCATTATGGAGTTGTCTGTTTAGCAATGAAAATGGAATAACTACTAAACTAAACTAAACTAAACTAAAACTAAAACTAAACTAAACTAAACTAAAACTAAAACTAAAACTAAACTAAAACTAAAACTAAACTAAACTAAAACTAAACTAAACTAACCTAAACTAAAACTAAACTAAACTAAACTAAACTAAAACTAAACTAAACTAAACTAAACTATACTAAACTATACTATACTATACTATACTATACTAAACTAATCTAATCTAATCTAAAACTAAACTAAACTAAATTAAACTGGAATGAGAGTAGAATATACTTTACTTGTGAATCTCTTTAGAAAAAGAAAGCAATATACTTTACTAAGCCGTGTCAAGAGAAGAAAATGAACTAGAAATATTTTGTAACAACAAGAACAAAATAGAAGGAAAGACAGGTCGTAAGACAGCTACAAATACAAGATAAGTTTGATAGCTCGTTCTGGGTACAGATAAGGATGGAAGTGATAAAAAGTAACATGATCACTTACACCAGTGAACATGGCACCTGATAATCATTGCTGATCTTCCACAATTGTTTCATCCTCTGTTTAACCTTCCTCGCTCTCTCTTTCTCTTTCTCTCTCTCTCTCTTTCCCTATCTCTTTCTATATGTGTATTTTTGTGTTTGCATATCTGTGAGCAGGTTTGTATGTGTGTGTACGGATGTGTGCGTGTACATGTAAGGATGACTGCGTGTACAGATATGAACGTTAGCGCGTTTGGTACCGTGACACGGTAGACAGTCAACACCACAACTGGTACGATGCACTGTGGACAGAGACTTGTGGGGGAAAGACATGTTCGCCTACGCCGACCTGTAAGGCACATGATGATCACGATGACGACTCCTACCAATAGCCTCTACATTTAACACAACCCAGAACACCGCAACAGCGTTTAAGTAATGCCTGGTCCACGAGTATGCAGCTGAAGCTACGACCTACATTTCATATCGATGTCTACACATCAATTCTCTTTTTAGCTGACATGCCATTTTGATAATAACGGTTGTCAACACAACAACTTAAAAATATCATCTCCTTATTTATTTTTATTCTTGTCCTTGGCCACCGATCGACACAGCAATCAGTCGTTGACACGACGTGTGGAGTCTTGTTAGTTACAGGTAAAGGTAAAGTAAAGTACAAGACTTGAACCGGCGTCTTAGCACGCGAGTTTCCATCCATATGTGCTCGGTCACCTATCCAGATTTGTTCGGAGATATCTGGATATTGTCGCTTCAAGCATCGAAACTTACGATGCGAGGCGACATTCCTCACCTTCCCAGGTAATAGCCTGGTACCTATTTCTGCCAACGGCTTGGTTGACTGTGGGGGTATTTTTTTTTCTTAAACCACGAGTACAACTCACACTGCTCCCAGCGCGAATCGAACATGGGTTGTCCGAACGTCGGTAGTCCAGTCGGATGGTTTTCCCAACTAGGCTACCGAGGTAGCCTAGTTGGGAAAACCATCCGACTGGACTACCGAGGCCCCCTTGTTAGTTACAATATCACTCCAAGCAACTCCGTTCACAGAGTGTCGCACATCTGGTTCACACTGTGCACCTTTGCATAATCTTCGTTAACAAGTTAATCACAAAAGTTAACGTAACAATATCACATGCAGGTAGAAGATGCTAGCAGTGCTGGGACTGAATGCGTTCAGCGACTCATAGTTGACTGTTTGTACCTGGATCAGAGGATCAAAGGTATCTGTGTTCCTTCTCCACATTTCCGTGTTTCGTTCTGAAAATTGTCTAGTTGGTTCAAGGCAAATAAATGCACACGGATCTATAAAACCGCGAAGCTACAGTGAAGCTAATTGTCATGAGAAATTACACAAATAAATATTTAAAATAATATAGAAAAAAGCACATAGAAAAAAATATAGAAAAAAAACATTATGGTTAAAGCTTCACGTAACAAGTGGACAACACAAACCAGAACGACGTTTCGGCGCAAGAGGCCTTCAACAGGAACAAACATACAGCACACACAAACATGTATTCAAACATGTATTTATTTATTTCGTTCGAAATTAGTATATTTTATATATATTTATTATATATTATATTATATATTTATTATATATTTATTATATATTTATTATGTATTATATTATATATATATTATATATATATATATATATATATATATATATATATATATATACATACACATTTTAAAATATATTTTTTATTGCTGTTTATTTAAATTTTATTTTAAATACGTGTTTCAGTGTGTGTTGTATGTTTGTTCCTGCTGAAGGTCTGTTGCGCCGAAACGTCGTTCTGGTTTGTGTTGTCCACATGTTACGTGAAGCTTTAACCATTCCATTTTCTTTTTCTATATCTATGTTTTTAATTTCTCCTGAAAACAGCCTACTAGTCTGGCCAAGTGTAGAGATTGAAGATGCCAAAAATCCTGGCGCACAAAATAATTTTAATTTCCATAATTTAGGGAAAGCAAACCCGAATAAAATGCTGGCTGAAATCGGATGCACTGGGCCACTGGCGCAGAACACAGTGCAACGTATTAACGGGTGTTCAGTCAGAGTGGATCTGACAGACTCTAATTGTGATGTTCTGTCTGTGGGGGCGATCAACACACTTAGCCTGACAACTGACTTCATATGAGAGTCTGGAATCCTTACTCTGATTGAGTCCTGAACGCAGAGAGAGAGATAGAGAGATAGAGAGAGAGAGAGAGAGAGAGAGAGAGAGATTTCCATAATTTATCAACGTTCCTGAAAATCATTGCTACCTTAGTCATTCTGATTCTAACTACTTTCTTTGTGTCTCCATCTTGATTTAGACAACTTTCAAGACATACGAAGTGATCTACTTCTGACATTTTCTTCAAGGTATATTTTTCTGCTAGGGAAATCTGATTTTTCATTACTTTTTTTTTTTTTGGCTGATCTCAAGTCCTATATTTATTGTCACTGATGATATGGCATTTGTTCTTTTCCTTGCATCATACTCACATTACTATTCGTAAGAACTATGTCGTCCACAAGGGAAACGCGATAGCTCAGTGGTTAGTGAACTAGACTACAAAGAGATCGACGGCTTGCAGGTTCACCCAGTATTAAGTGGGTACCGGATTTTTTTCCTGGGAAAGTAAAGTGGCACGGGCGTTATACCGACCACATTACCCCAAAAATAATGTGCTGAAGGTCTGTAAAAATAATAGTCACGAACACCATATTCGCTACTTGGCGTGACGGGGCTCTTTACCTTTTTTTTTTTATGTCGTCTGCAAAATCTCGGTCCTCCATTTGAGATCCTATCCATTGCCTACATATTATCAACATATGGTTCAAAATGTCTTATATTATTATATCCATGATTGACAGAAAATTATAACACATACCAGTAATAATCTATTGACTAATGACTTAACTAACTGAAGAGTAGGGTTTGTAATGTACAGGAGACAATTAATAGTAAATGAATATTATTATAGAGGAAATAATGATATCAAAAGCAAGAGAAGCATTTTTTTTGCACTAGGAAACATATGGAAGTCCAAAGAAATTAGGTTAGATTCTAAAATAAAAAATTTCCACTCCAATGTTAAAAGTCGGTCTTTTTATATGGCTGTGTAACATGGAGAACAACTAAAATGACAATCATGAAGATACAGACGTTCATTAATGGATGGTTACGCAAAATAAAAGGATTGAAATGGCAGGACAAAATCACTAATATAGAATTATGGAAATGTACCAGTCAAACACCAGTGGATAAAGAGATACAGCGAAGGCGATGGCGCTGGATTGGACACACACTGCGGAAGCCAACTGACAGTATTACACAAGAGGCCCTTTTTTGGAATCCCCAGGCAAAAAGACAAAGAGGAAGACCAAGGAATTCTTGGAGAAGACAGATAGAAGCAAAGGTGGAGATGATGGTGGAGACATGGAACGATCCTAAAAGAATGGCAAGAAACAGAACGGCTTGGAAGTGTTTGTTGAAGACCTATGCTCCACAGGGAGTTGAAAGGTAGATGAGGAAGAATTATTATAGAGGGAAACTTCGGAGGCGATAATTCGTCGAATCATAAGAAGAGGAGTTATGTTTACAGCACTCATAAAAAATGAAAAATAATCAACAAAGAAAAAAAAAAAGAATAATATATGGTTCGAACCGCAGGTCATTCTTTGCGTTCATAACTTTTGCTCCGTTTTTATATATGAGACTTAACTCTCTTCAATCTTTCAGCGTTTTAAATACCGTTGCAACTTTTATCTTGGCTAATAGGTTCAAAAAGAAGCTTCCTTGATGATCATGAGGTCTCTTTCACGCATTCTCTGGAAAAATAGTCAATTTTCTGTCGCTGCACCCACTCTTGATGTTGAGTGAGACGTCCTGAACTGAATTACAATTATTTACCTCGCGACGTATTGCACCACAACCAAGTGACAAGGATTATAGTTGAAATTGCTTCCCTACTCCACTCTCTGTGCACCGCCACACACGCTCGTCGTGACATTCAAGTATCCTGTCTGCGGCGCTTGAAGTTGTGACCGAAGCACAAACCTGTACATTTTTTTTAAAAAATAAAAGCAAAAGTTCACACTATTACCGAGTCAAATCAACTGCTGATTTTTTTTATATTTAAACATCAATAGTTATTGTATAGTATGCGAAAAACACATATTGTTAAAGGGCATGTGATATGGGAATTAGAGAGGTTATACTCTCAGGAGCAATATTGTTGACTTATTTACGTAAGTAAAAAAAATGTAAAGAGCCCCCGTCACGCCAAGTGGCGTATAGGGAATATGGTGTTAGTGACCATACATTTTACAGACCTTCAGCACATGATTTTTGGGGTAATGTGGTCGATATTACGCTCACGCAGCTTCACCTTCACAGAAAAAAATCCGGTACCCATTTAAGGCTGAGTGAACTCGGTAGCCATCGGTTGGGATAGAACCCTACCCCTTGTTCTTTGTAGTCCAGTTCACTAACCACTGAGCTATCGGCAGCCCCATGCTTATTTCCGTGCACCAGCTTTATACCTCTAGCCAAGTCCCGAGGGGTTGAGTTTTGCGTGAATAACACTTTTTTTTTTTACACTGGCAGCCATGTGCTCAGGTGTCCCCCGCCACACAGGCAGACATTGTCCGACCTCAGAAGCACTATCGCATTTTTATCACCGAGAGTTTTAACGTTTTGGGTATATTTTTTCCCTCTTAGTTTTGTCTGTTCCCTGGACATTCTAGTCCTTCTCTTTTCGATCTGCAGCTGCCAAACGTTCTTTAACGTGCGCAGAATACACACGAGACCTCCAGTTTTTTTCCCGGTTCTGGGTAAACAGATGTGAGAAGAAACGAATGAGATGACAGCCTGGCTGGAACAGCTGCCATGTATGGCGGATGTGAAATGGACAGGGATGGTATTTTGAATGCCCTCAGTGGGGTTGGGTATGCTGATGATTAAATCAATGAATATAAGTCTACAAGCATGCTCAAACTGCGCGAACATCAGGTAAAAAAAAAAGAAGACCCCAGAAGGGAGCGCTAAGCGGCGGGACACAGCAGAAGAACAAACCAATACAGAACTAGAGTTGTCATTCTCCACACACTGTGGAGCTGTCATGACTTACTAGAGTTGTCATTCTCCACACATTGTGGGATATACAGGGGAACAGCTGTCATGACTTACTAGAGTTGTCATTCTCCACACATTGTGGGATATACAGGGGAACAGCTGTCATGACTTACTAGAGTTGTCATTCTCCACACATTGTGGGATATACAGGGGAACAGCTGTCATGACTTACTTATGAACGTTTCCCTTGTGAATTGAGTAATCCGTCGATTAAATTAAACTAAACTATCAAAAGAATCAAGAAACGATATAACAAATCGTCATACAAATAATTCTGAAAATACACGGAAAAAGAGGGAGACAAAATATATTACAACGCGGTTAGCACTGAGTGAGAAATGCACAGTTTGGAACAGGCACCTGAATCTCCTGAAAGGATTACCAGGATTGATAGTGGATAATCAGGGAACAAAAGTGTGTCGTTCTCTCACTGATTGATCGACCTGTGGCTTGCTTACGTTCACCCGACGACTAAATGGATTGCTACACCTTTTCGTCATTCGCCCTTTAAAAGGATGTTAAGTGGGCGTGGCAGTGTAGTGGTTTGCTGTAGAACTGTGATATTTGCGCGTTTCTGCACAACACATCCGACATCAGCACGACAATTTTGAGTATCGGATTGTCTGTTTTGTCGATTACTACTCTGATTTCACAGTCGCTTAAAAAAAAGATGAATGGTTATGGTTATGTTTATGGAAGGCCCCGGTCTCACTGCAAACGAATTAAAATTCATAATTGCTGAACCGCACGTGCCGGTGGAATCATCGGAATTACTATACATTACTTACATATATATATATATATATATATATATATATATATATATGTATATTTACGTTCGCCAGCTTTAACCTCCGACGAAGTCCCTAGAGACTAGGAACTTAATTGTGCGTGTTAATCCGTTTTTTCCCTGGCAGCCGTGTGCACAGGGGTCCCTTGCCACACAGGCATATAGAAGACTCCGTCTTCGGAGGTACTCATATTTTTTCCGTCCATTAGTAATTGACGTTTCAAGCCGGGCTTTGCTGCTGAGACCATAGGCGGTTGCCGCAGAGAGAAATCATAAATAAAAATCCCAAATGGTGCAGCCGGGATTTGAACCCACAACCTCTCTGTCTCGAGGCCAACGTCTTGCCTCGAGACCTACCAGTCCCCCAAAAATAATTTAAAGATTACAGTTCCGAAGTGAGATAAACAACGAACTGTTAAATTTCAGTGATAAAAATTGTGTATAGGTATATATGTATCGTTGATTAATGCGGTAAATATATTTATTCTGACTTCATAATGGCAGAAGCTGCTAAACATTTCAGTAGATTGTTTTGTTAGAGACAGTGGGATTTCCCTGGGGATATTGTAGGTCTTAGGGTCTATCCGGGGCAGATCGAAATGGTTTTATCCCAATTGAATGATTTGATCTGGATTACAGGAAGAGAGTAGTCTACCAATAAGCAAATTAAATGCAAATCTTTCTTTCTTTCTTTCTTTTTTCTTTCTTTTATTTTCTTTCTTTTATTTTCTTTCTTTCTTTCTTCCTTTCTTTCACTCTCTTTCTTTCTTTCTTTCTCTCTCTCTCTTTCTTTCTTTCTTTCTTTCTTTCTTTTCTCTCTTTTTCTTTCTTTCTCTCTCTCTCTCTCTCTTTCTTTCTTTCTTTCTCTCTCTTTCTTTCTTTCTATTTATCTATCTCTCTCTCTTTCTTTCTTTCTTTCTTTCTTTCTTTCTTTCTTTCTTTCTTTCTTTCTTTCTTCTTTCTTTCTTTCTTTCTTTCTTTTTCTTTCTTTCTTTCTTTCTTCTTTCTTTCTTTCTTTCTTTCTTTCTTTCTCTCTCTCTTTCTTTCTTTCTTTCTTTCTTTCTTTCTCTCTCTCTCTCTCTTTCTTTCTTTCTTTCTCTCTCTCTCTCTTTTTCTTTCTTCTCTTTCATCTTATTTTCTTTTATTTTTTCTTTTCGTTTTAGACTAATAGACTGCGGAGTCAGTCAATATGCCTTGTGTTTTTTAGACAACAACAAAGTTCTTTAGACAAATAAAAGACTATGACCACCATTCACAGACCATTCACAGAGTGTAATTAGTTTGGCTCACACCGTTCAACTGTTTCCACTCTTCTCCGCTGTACTCGGCCTGTTTCTCTTTCACTCCAGCCATCCCAACTCTGTAGTTCATGAAAGTTTTTATGATCGTTTATGAATCCCTTCTAAGCAGGTGAACTATTGCGCCACAACGACAGCTAGCTGCCACCAGCATACCGATTTCTTCTTGGCTGCAGTTCTTTATAGCACTTCTTGGTTGCTGATTTTGATTGATCATTATAATCTGAGATTTGTCCTCAGACAGGTTGAATTAAATCACAGCACTCCTAATTCCTCGCCGCATTGACAAGAACATACTCAGAAGGGACACGCAGTACTTGGCATGTCTCATGTTAACTCCCTACTTCCGGTCAATATGGCGGATAGGCGACATGAACCATTTAGGTTCAGTCTGAAAAGTGTGTTCTTTGTTTCAGTTTCCTCATATTCCAAGTCCGACTTGCTGCAGGAGCTACTAAGTTTAGTGCTCTGTGCACACCGTGAGCTGGATATTTCATACGGATCGTGTTTTGATATTCTGATTGTTTACGATGAATGATGATATCGTATGACGAAGGACTGTTCAGATGCGTTCATTGTCGGTGCTATAATACGTCTTATGTCTTTTGACGTGTGCTGTGTTGGCAACGATGGGGACTGCAACTGCCTTTCTTTGTTTGGATATTCGATGAGATGTTAAATTCGAATAATTTCACTGGCACGGGCGGTTTAGCAATTATGGATTTTAATTCCTTTAGGGTGATACCGGGGCCTTCGACTAACCATAACAACCTAACTTGGATTATTGCCCTGGACACGAGGAGGTTCGTGCCAATGACATGGCCGACAAGTTGGTGTTGTCAGCTATTGCGCAAAATAAAACGTAAAAATTGACAAGTATGACATTCAATCAATCAGTTGTCCTTTCGAGCCGAAGACGGCACATAGGGCAGAACCACAATCTCAAAAACAGAAACCTTGCGTGCCAAAATGGCACATATTGCAGTGATCACTGCTCTAATATCTATGGCGCTATTTCCATAACAATACTTTTTACAATGACAGCTTGTCAAGCCATCGATCAACCTCCTTAGTCGCCTCTTACACATGCCTGGAAGGTCACAGTGTCACTATTCTTTACCTCCCTCATAATGATGCCCCGGTAACACACGGGAAAGTGTGACATTGCGAGGGCTTTAAAAGAGCACATGTCACCGGATAGCTACAAGGAAACTGTGGATATTCCACATGAAAATAAAAAAATAGTGGACCATGGCGCCACAAAGGGCGAAAACACAAAAAGAATCCTCAGCAGAAAAGAACGCAACACGGTTAATTAATGCAGGACAGGAATAATCAGTTACGGAGCCGCGATAGCTCAGTGGTTAGTGAACTGGACTACCACGGACAAGGGGTAGGGTTCGATCCCAACCGACGGCTTCCGGGTTCACCCAGCCTTAAATGGGTACCGGATTTGTTTCTGGGAAAGTAAAGCAGCACGGGCGTAATACTGACCACATTACCCCAAAAATCATGTGCTGAAGGTCTGTAAAATATAGGGTCACTAACACCATATTTCCCTATACGCCACTTGGCGTGGCGGGCGTACTTTACTTTTTTTTAGGAACAATCAGTTGATGAAAACTTCGATGGTGCTGGAACGGGCGGCAGAGCGGATATGTACAGTACGATAATGGTAGAAAAGAATTGAAAAAGTACAGTACG
Organism: Megaustenia siamemsis; assembly: GCA_032433765.1. Lineage (NCBI taxonomy): Eukaryota > Metazoa > Mollusca > Gastropoda > Stylommatophora > Ariophantidae > Megaustenia > Megaustenia siamemsis. The sequence continues at coordinate 27,752,482 of JAVIAB010000001.1, forward strand.
ATAATGGTAGAAAAGAACGGAGAAAGTACAGTACGATAATGGTAGAAACAAATTGAGAAAGTACAGTACGATAATGGTAGAAAAGAATTGAGAAAGTACAGTACGATAATGGTAGAAAAAAATGAGAAAGTACAGTACTATAATGGTAGAAAAGAATTGAGAAAGTACAGTACGATAATGGTACAAAAGAATTGAGAAAGTACAGTACGATAATGGTTAAAAGAACGGAGACAGTACAGTACGATAATGGTACAAAAGAACAGAGAAAGTACAGTACGATAATGGTAGAAAAGAAGGGTGACAGTACAGTACGATAATAGTACAAAAGAACAGAGAAAGTACAGTACGATAATGGTAGAAAAGAATTGAGAAAGTACAGTACGATAATGGTAGAAAAGAACGGAGACAGTACAGTACGATAATAGTACAAAAGAACAGAGAAAGTACAGTACGATAATGGTAGAAAAGAAGGGTGACAGTACAGTACGATAATAGTAAAAAAGAACGGAGAAAGTACAGAATGATAATGGTCGAAAAGAACTAAGAAAGCACAGTAGGTTAATGGTAAAAAAGAATTAAGAAAGCACAGTAGGTTAATGGTAAAAAAGAATTAAGAAAGCACAGTAGGTTAATGGTCGAAAAGAACTAAGAAAGTACAGTAGGTTAATGGTCGAAAAGAACTAAGAAAGTACAGTAGGTTAATGGTAGAAACGAACTAAGAATGTACAGTACGTTAAAGGCAGAAAAGAACTGAGAAAGTACGGTACGTTAATGGTAGGAAAGAACTGAGAAAGTGCGATAATTATTGAAAAGAACTAAGAAAATACAGTACGCTAATTGCAGAAATAAATTCAGAAAGTACAATACAGTAATTATAGAAAAGAACTGAGCAAAGTACGTTAATTGTAAAAAATAAAAACTGGGAGGGTACAGTACGCTCATTGTAGAAAATAACTGAGAAATTACGCTAATTGTAGAAGGAAAAACAGCTACTAACGTAGAGTACGTTTGGTAGAAAATAACTGAGAAAGTACGCTAATTGTAGAAGGAAAAACAACTACTAAAGTAGAGTACGTTTGGTAGAAAATAACTGAGAAAGCATAATAAAGGTAGAAAAGAACTGAGAAAGTACGATAATTGTAAAAAGTAACTGAGAAAGTACAGTACTCTAAATCTAAAAAATAAATAAAAATACGTAAAAACGTAAAGTACCCCCTGTCACTCCAGGCGTATAGGGAATATGGTGTTAGTGACCATAAATTTTACAGACCTTCAGCACATGATTTTTGGGGTAATGTGGTCGGTATTACGCCCGTGCCGCTTTACTTTGCCAGAAAAAAATCTGGTACCCATTAAAGGCTGGGTGAACCGAAGCCGTCGGTTGGGATCGAACCATACCCCTTGTCCTTTGTAGTCCAGTTCACTAACCACTGAGTTATCGCGGCTCCCTAAAAAAAAAAAACAGGAAATAAAAAGTACGACAATTGTTGAAAACCCGAAAAAGTACGTCTATTGTAGAAAAGAACTCAGAAAACACAGTACGCTAACGGGAAAAAAATAACTGAGGAAGTACAGCACGCTAAAAGCAGAAAAGAAATGAGAAAGTACAGTAGGCTAATGGTAGGAAAACAAACTGAGAAACTGCAGAGCGCTAATTGTAGAAAATAACTGAGAAGAACGCTGACAGTAGAAAACGACTGGGGAATGGGGTTATGGAAGTAATATGGTGGTAGAATAGGGTTATGGAAGTAATATGGTGGTAGAATAGGGTTGTGGAAGTAATATGGTGGAAGAACAGGGTTGTTAAAGTAAAATGGTGGTAGAAAAGGTGGAAATAAGATGGTGATAGAAAAGGTTGTGGAAGTAAGATGGTGATAGAATAGGGTTGTGGAAGTAAGATGGTGATATAATAGGGTTGTGGAAGTAAGATGGTGATATAATAGGGTTGTGGAAGTAAGATGGTGGTAGAACAGGTTTGTGGAAGTAAGATGGTGGTAGAATAGGTTTGTGGAAGTAAGATGGTGGTAGAATAGGGTTGTGGAAGTAAGATGGTGAAATAATAGGGTTGTGGAAGTAAGATGGTGGTAGAATAGGGTTGTGGAAGTAAGATGGTGATATAATAGGTTTGTGGAAGTAAGATGGTGGTAGAATAGGGTTGTGGAAGTAAGATGGTGATATAATAGGGTTGTGGAAGTAAGATGGTGGTAGAATAGGTTTATGGAAGTAAGATGGTGGTAGAATAGGGTTGTGGAAGTAAGATTGTGATATAAAAGGGTTGTGGAAGTAAGATGGTGGTAGAATAGGGTTGTGGAAGTAAGATGGTGATATAATAGGGTTGTGGAAGTAAGATTGTGATATAATAGGGTTGTGGAAGTAAGATGGTGGTAGAATAGAGTTGTGGAAGTAATATGGTGGTAGAATAGGGTTGTGGAAGTAAGATGGGGGTAGAATAGGGTTGTGGAAGTAATATGGTGGTAGAATAGGGTTGTGGAAGTAAGATGGGGGTAGAATAGGGTTGTGGAAGTAAGATGGTTGTAGAATAGGGTTGTGGAAGTAAGATGGTTGTAGAATAGGGTTGTGGAAGTAAGATGGGGGTAGAATAGGGTTGTGGAAGTAAGATGGGGGTAGAATAGGGTTGTGGAAGTAAGATGGGGGTAGAATAGGGTTGTGGAAGTAAGATGTGGGTAGAATAGTTTTGTGAAAGTAAGATGATTGTAGAATGGGGTGATGGAAATAAGATGTTTGTAAAATATGATTGTAGAAATAAGATTGTGGTTAATAAAAAACGATTGTGTTCCTGGTCCAGATGCTGTTCGGTACGGCGATATAGCCAATTTAGCAGACGACGACTTGCAACAACTGGCCAAAGAGTTTAATGCCAGCATTCAGAGTGGCCAGATTAAGGAGGAGTGGCTTCACACCTACTTACTACCGCTACCGAAGCCAAACAAGGACCATTCTCAGATCAGTGCCTACAGAATCATCACGATGCAGAACACCGCGGGCAAACTACTGTAGAAAATAGTTGCCCGTGCCCTCACCTGTCACATTAAACAGAAACGCGCGTTCCTAACTCGGAGGTTATAGATATAACAAAGAGACATGGCTCAATGCGACTATCTTCGCCTATGACGTCTTCGAAGGTTCCACAGACGAAAGGAGACATTTGCTGCTGCTATGGATCTGGAGTATGCATACAACAGAGTATCGTAGAATCATCATCATCATCAAGTACCGGGCCTACTGGCGTAGGTGATCATGTCTCTCCACAACGTTCGATATCGACAGTTCTTTATCATTTCTGTTCTTGACCTTCTGCCAAGCCATTCTCTTAAATTGTCTGCTATCTTTTCTCGTTGCTTTCCTCTATCTCTTCGTCCCTCAATTTTTCCAGTTGTTACAATATATTCAAGTTGTTCTCTTCTCATTACATGGCAAAAAAAATGATGATTGTTTCTTCCTAATATTGGAAATTAGCTCTATTTTTGCTTTGACCTCTTTCAAAACATTTTCATTACTCGTCTTAGCTGTCCATGGTATTCTCAACATTCTTCAGTAAAACCACATTTCTACAGATTCCAGTGATTTTCTTGTCTGTTGTCCTATTGTCCATGATTCACATCCATATGTTAAGACTGGCTCTACATAACATTTAAGAAATCGTTTGAATAACTCATGCATATGCTCCTCAAACTGGCGGTGCACCCCTTCCTCATTAGATGGATCGCTGCAGCACTGTCTCAAAGGAAGGTGATACTCAAATGTGGAAGTTCGGCATCAGAACCAATATCTATTTGTCCAGGGCTGCCACAAGGCTCACCATTGTCACCAGTTCTATTTAACGTGTACACAGTAACGATCACAGAACAACAGCTGGATGGAAGGGGAAGAACTATAACCTTTGCTGATGATATTCTGGTATATCGACAGGGAAGAGACAGAAGTGAAATCGCCTCGACAATGCAAGACGAACTTGATCGCATCTCTTCGTGGTGTGGAGTATCAGGTGCATTGATTAATCCTAATAGAGCATCAGTTGCATGGTTCTCATTTAAAAATCATATCGATAATACGGAAGCACCGCTGGTACGAATGGGAGCTGATGAGGTGACCAGGGACAGGGTAATGACATACCTCGGAGTTAAATTTTATCGCAGCCTGTGTTTTCTGGACCATGTCGACCATGTGATAACAAAATCCCGCAAATGCTAAGTCGCCTTGAAGGTCATGGCAGCTGCCAACATCGAGCAGAGGTTACTTACCCCTCTGTTCCAGGAACTAGTCCTCGCACCAATCGAGTATGTCCTGGCAGCTATTACAGTCGATAAGACGCAAATTTGAAGGCTGGAGAAATACCAGATGAAGTTATGCGCATTATGTTGGGGTGTACAAGGGGCACTCCCTGTGTAGGAATGAGGTATCTTTTCAACTTTCCAACCATGGATGACAGTATCAAGATCTGGAAGCCACAAGCATACCCGAAGATAGGTGCAGATAAATAGCATCCATTGCATCATGAGCTCAACACAGGGAAGGGTGTCAGGCTAAAAAGAGGCAGATCATGGGTGGGCCGATAAGAAAATGTGATTAAACAGGTCTGTGGGCTTACCAATATCAACGCTGGCGAGGAGTGGATACCGGTACCTACGTCATTCAATGGGACATTCTCGTGTATTGTCACACTCGAGAGGAAATTTAGGGAACATAACTCAGTCGTGGTCAATGCGGAGGTCAACGGTCTACATCTGGGATAACAGCGATGAGAAAGAGAAAGCAGTCATCTATACGGACGGATCGACACCATAGGAGTGCATTGGCATTTACAGCACACTCGGCAGGCAGAAGAGTCCTTTGACTGACTGTGGTGCATACGTCATTACCACGAGTAGCATGACGATGGAGGTGATGGCAGTGACCAAGCTATTCATCTGGTTAGAGTCACAAGACTACATCCACGCCTGTATAATGAGTGATTCGATGATCATGATAAGAAAAGTGGAGGCGGTATCTTCACGTATGCAATGGGTAAAGTTATTGCACAAATAAAAAATACGTAAGGTCACCTTTGTCTGCGTCCCAGGACATGCGGGTGTACGGAGAAATGAAAGAGCGGACAGGTTGGCTAGCTGCGCTATCGTTGAGGACGGTCAACCAATGGATCGCACGGACATCATCAATGCCATCCGGGAAGTGGGAAGGACACAGGACTTCGACAACCCAAGTCCACGTCACTTCTTCGGATGAAAGAGATGGGAGTTAAGATGGGCACAGCCAGAAATGAGAAACTTAGTGGCCGTGTAAGAAGACTTATCAACCAACACAGAACTGGAGTCGTCAGTCGCTGGACACTGAGGGACTTGCTGAGGAGGTCTGAGCATCTATGGACATGTTCGGAGTTCAATGATGATGACCCGCTAATAACTCAATAACTCACAATAACTCAATAGGGTTATGGAAATAAGGGGGCTTTAGAAAAGATTTAAGAATCAAAATAATGGCAGGAAAATTATTTGTGAAATTAGACTATGAGAGAATAGAATTTGTTAAAACAAGCTTATCATAGTTTAGAATCGTTGAGTAAGGGTCTTTTATAACAAATGAACTCCGGAGTAAGTTCACAACCAAATGAAATCAATAAAACGAACGCAAACCAGAATATGATCGATGAAGTAAGCTGATTTGGATTAGGATCAAGGAATTTAACTGACGCTAAAAGAGAAAAAATAAATAAACATACCAAACATGAGACACGATGAATCAGAATGTGGAGGATAAGACGAGCCCATAGTGAAGTAGGTTCAGTCAAGTAATCTAGTGATAGAATATTATCCAAGGAGTAAACACAATGTAATATATAATCAGGATTTAAGAACAAATATAAAATATATAAAATAGTAAATATTATGCGAGTAGATCTGCAGAGAATATGTAAAGTAAACATAATCTGTATCTAGCAGCTAAATTAGAGAAGAACAAGAGGCAGACCCAGAGTAAAATGGACAGACAACATCACACAAACGCTACAGTATCATTTGACAAGGAGTGAGGCCGCCAAAAGGGCAAGAACCAGAACTTTGTATCTCCCTCGACACCCGAACGAGCACAAGAGGAAGTGAGGAAAGAGAAGAGAAGGAGCTAAATTAGTAGAGATAAGACAAGCTGGTCTCTCTACTAATTGAGCTGCTAGATACAGTTATATGTTTATTTTACATGCAATCATCATAGTGGCCACCGTTAGTCAAAGTTGACTATGGATTTTTCAGCGCACTTGGAAATGTTATTTTTTCTTTTCTTTCCTTTCGACATGTATTCTCTTTTTTTATGAATCTGTCTACTTCTTGTTTGAGTTGGAGCTTTAGAGTGTTTCCAGAGATTGCGGTCTGCAGCTATTTCTTCCTAGGCTGCAGGGTTTATGTTCAGTCTCCATGTCCCGTTTACACACGTCTACAAATCGAAGTTTTGGGCGCCCTCTAATCCTTTTGCCATCTGCCAGTTGTCGGTAGAGTAGAGCCTATCTTTTGGTATGTGGCCATCTTTCATACAGTGTACGTGGCAAAGCCAGCGTAACCCATGTTGTTTGAGCAGTGTGTAATATATAATCCACAAAATAAATTGAAGGTAAAATTAGAAATAAGCCAGTAAATATGTCAAATATTAGGATTGGCGTAGTAGATGTTATGTGATGGATATAGACAGTATTATGTAGAAAAAGAACAATAATGAAATAAATGAAAGATCGAATGTCTGTCCGCCTGACTGATTCTTTACTACCCTGTCGAGACATTGGCAAGGCCACACGGTGAGGTTCGTGGTTATAAATCTTATTCAATTAATGTAAGCTCTTGGTGGAATAACATCGTTGAAAATAATCTTTAGGTAGAATAACGTCGTTGAAAATGATCTCTAGGTAGAATAACGTCGTTGAAAATAATCTCTAGGTAGTATAATATCATTCAAAATAATCTCTAGGTAGTATAATATCATTGAAAATAATCTCTAGGTAGTATAATATCATTGAAAATTATCTCTAGGTAGTATAATATGATTGAAAATAATCTCTAGGTAGTATGATATGATTGAAAATAATCTCGAGGTAGTATAATATGATTGAAAATAATCTCTAGGTAGTATAATATGATTGAACATAATCTCTAGGTAGTATAATATGATTGAAAATAATCTCTAGGTAGTATAATATGATTGAAAATAATCTCTAGGTAGAATAGCATCATTGAAAATAATCTCTAAGTAGAATACCAACATTGAATATAATCTCTAGATAGAATAACACCAATTAAAATAAGTTTTAAGTAGGATAACATGATTGAAAAAAAGCTTTGGTAGAATAACATCGTTGTAAATAAGTTTTTGGTAGAATAACACCAATTAAAATAAGCTTTTTGTAGCATAACATCACTGAAAACAAGCTGTTGGTAGAACAATATCGTTGAAAATAATCTCTAGATAGTATAACACCAATTAAAATAAGTTTTAGGTAGAATAACATCCTTCAAAGTAAACTCTTGGTAGATTAACATCATTGTAAATAATCTTTTGGTAGAATAACATCGTTAAAGTTACGCTCGCGAGGAAAGCTAACAAATGTTTATCGACTGCCATATGCGTGCCAAATTATGTTTCATAATTGCGCCTTGTCAAATGCTGTAGCCATCAGTGTGATTTCCTCCACAATCCGTCCTGGATCAAGCCTTACACAAAAAGTTCTAAAAAAAGTGGCTTTGGACAATCAATTTCAATTTCAGGATAGCTCTAAGAACAGCCATCGATTTTATTCGCTTATGTGCGAATTAAGTTTGAGCTTTTAGTCTTTCAGGATCTCAAAATAACCCTGACAAAGGTATTTTCAGGGAATACATGATAAATCTTTGCGATTATTGTATTTTGTCAGGGAGATAAATTCATGACTTTGGTCGGTAAGTTTTTGGTTTGTAGTTTGTATTTATCAATACGGGTTACTTTGGACGGGAGATCCAAGAGCATAAAGAAAAAACAACCACTACCGAAATAAATGAACTGTGTTAGAAGCATGGCAGGAAACAGCCTGAGAGATCTTCTTCTTCTGTTCTCTTTTCACTGATACCTAAAAGGTGTCGTGGTTTATATCATTTGTCGTTCTTGTGCTGTTCGAATTGTCTGAATTAGTGATTTTCCTTTGTTGTTACATGTCTCTATCACTGCATCTATCCATCTTCTTCTTTTCTCTTTTCACTGATACCTAAAAGGTGTCGTGGTTTATATCATTTGTCGTTCTTGTGCTGTTCGAATTGTCTGAATTAGTGATTTTCCTTTGTTGTTACATGTCTCTGTCACTGCATCTATTCATCTTCTTCTGGGTCTTCCTCTTGGTCTTTTTCCCGGCATTCTCGAGAAGAAAGCCCTTGATGGTGATTGGTGAGGATTCATTCTGACCAGGTGGCCAAACCATTTAAGTTGTTGTTGTTGCCTGAGAGATAAGATAAGAAATTAAGAACTGGAAAAAAAACTAGGAATAATTAATTCCTTGAATGCATAAATAAAAAACAGATAAAATGAATCTGATACGTAATAAGACAGTAGGGTAATAACACAACACAACGAAGTTTAAATAAACGTTACGAGAACACCAGAACCAAAGGCCGACCACGAAAAAGATTGATTGGTGGGATATTAGAAGTACAATGAAACAACATCAGGGGAGAGCAGAAGAAGAGCAAGGGGAAGCAAAATGTATCTTCCATCGAAGCTGGAAGGCAGATAAGGAAGGAAAGAATAAGAAGAATATGGTTTAGTTTAACATTTCTTTGTGACCAAGTAATTTATAGAAGTTAAAGTTAGCAGTATATTCTTTAACATTTAAGTGTGTTAGAAAACATTTGTGGGAATATTTTTGAGGTCTTGTTGTTTGGAGAAAAAAATATAACGGCACTGGCGTAATGCAGACCAACGTTACCCAGTAAAAATGCCAGTGGTTAACTGGTACATTGAGAACAGAAAGTCAAGTTCATTCCTTCGATCGACTCATGTCTAGATTCATCATAAATGTTTTGCCGTCTCCGCGTCGAAGGTTGGATACCATGGAGCTCCATTCAGCCCTGTCTCTTGCTTTGATAGCGCAAGTTGTCATACGCTGACTTGTCCATCTTTTGACGTTACTCTTGGTCTGCCTCTACCTCTTATACCTTGTATTTTCCCCTCCAGCATTACTTTTAGTAGGCTGCTGTGTCTTTTAACATGCCCCAGAAATCTCATTTGTCTCGTTTGAATTGTGTTTAGTAGTTCTCTTTTCATTTTTAAGACTTCATCGTTTGTTTTCCTTTCTTTCTTTTGTTGTCTAGATTCACCCACTTTAAGTGCACCAGAGATGGACCAGAACTATTTCTTGATGTTTTGCTCAAAGACATTTTGATGCTCAAGATAAATGTGAGCATTCAAACAATATTCCGTATACGTTACGTGTGACGGGGCTCCTTCATTTAATTTCTTCTTTATGTACTTTCGCTCCTATTAAAGGTAAATTGTTTCTATTGTAAATACTTATCATAGGCGTATACGTTCTCTTCTTCTGAGCATTCACCCGTCAAGTGAGCACACATGTACTGGGCCGCTAGTTTTACGAATAAAAGCATCAATATATCTATCTTAATGAGGAAGATACTGTGCAGTCCATTTTGATAAAAGAAACATGAACAAGAGTTCTTAAATGCTATGTAGAGCCAGTCTTAGCATATGAATGCGAATCATGGACAATAGGACAACAGACAAGAAAATTACTGGAGGCTGTAGAAATGTGGTTTCACATAAGAATGTTCAGAATACCATGGACAGTAAGAAAAGTAATGAAAACGTTCTGAAAGAGGCCGATGCAAAGAGAGCGCTAATTTCTAATATTAGGAAGAAACAATCATAATTTTTTAGCAATGCAATGAGAAGAGAAAAGTTGGAATATATTGTAACAACTGGGAAAATTGAGGGACGAAAAGATAGAGGGAAGCAAAGAGAAAATGTACAGGACAGCTTACGAGAATGGCTTGGCAGAAGGTCAACAACAGAAATGTTAAATAACTGTCGAGATGGAAAGTTGTGGAGAAACATCATGACCTACGCCAGCAGGCATGGTACTTGACAATGATGATGATGATGATTTGTATCTTACGACACACGCATCCTCGGTATGAGTAGACTTTCTCCATTCCCCCCCCCCCCTCTTCCCGGAGAGTGGTTTCTTGATTTTCGACCTTTAACTACCTAGGATTCTTTAACCTGCGCGAATGTACACGGGGACATCACGTTTTTTTGCCTCTATCCGAGAGGGCTAGCCAGACATTGCATCTCACTGTCCGTGGACTAGTGCAGGTTGGTGAAGAAACCAGGGACTTGAAATGAAAAAATCCCCATCGCTTGTGACGAGAATTGAACCCGCTGGTCCCTTTTTATCTAGAGGCTGGCATCTTAGCTCTGGACCCTCAAACTCGCAGGTGTATGCAGCACATACATAGAATTATGTAATGATGATAATAATAAGCATACCAAGTTATAGGCCAAGTATCAACACTATTGAAAAACAAAGCAATAACTACGGAAGCAAAAAGGGCAATGTGCAAATCAATTTTTCTACCAACTCTGTGCTATCAGTGCCAGAATTGGACGCTGGACTCTAGAACAATAAGAAAGATAACGACCACTGAAATGAAATGTGTCAGAAGAATGACAGGAAACAACTTAAGGGACAGACTAAGAAACACTGACCTGAGGAAGAAACTCGAAATTGAACCAGCTATCGAATACATAAAGAAACGGCAGATAAATTGGTTTGGCCACATAACAAGATAAAAAAATGAACTAACAATGACTCAAAGAGCCATAAACAAAAGCTACGAAAACGCCAGATTAAGAGGCAGACCGAGAAATAGATGGACAAAGGGAATACTAGAGTCACTAGGAGGGATAACACCAGAAGAGGCCAACAGAAGAGCAAAGAATCGCAGATTGTATCTCCCCTCGACGCCAAAGGCAGGAAGGAAAGAAGAAGAAAGAAGAAGAAGAATGATGTGAAGAGAGAGGGAAGGGGAGGGCTGGGTGATCTGGAGGTAAGTCGTTGTCCTGTTGACAAGTGAGTGTCGGGTTCAAATACACCACAAGCGGTGGAAACTTTCCATTTCGTATCCGTGGTTCCTTCGTGGCTTTACCCTTTCACAGTCTCTGGGTGGTGAGCTCCCATGTCTAACCCTCTCTGGGTGGTGAGATCCCATGTCTAGCCCTCTCTGGGTGGTGAGATCCGATGTCTAGCCCTCTCTGGGTGGTGAGATCCGATGTCTAGCCCTCTCTGGGTGGTGAGATCCGATGTCTAGCCCTCTCTGGGTGGTGAGATCCGATGTCTAGCCCTCTCTGGGTGGTGAGATCCGATGTCTAGCCCTCTCTGGGTGGTGAGATCCGATGTCTAGCCCTTTCAGAATGAAACAGCGAAAAACAGGAGGCCCCGTGTGCATTCTGCGCACGTTAAAAGACACTTGGGAGTTGAATCGAAAAGATTTGGCAAAAAAAATGGTGCTGCCGGGGCAAAAATGAAATAACTAAACTACACTAAACAGACATTAAAACTTACCAAAAAAAAAAAAAAAAAAAAAAAAAGTATAGTACCTCTGAAGTCTTATAACACCTGCCTATACAGCGAATAATATATAGCACACGGCAGCTGATGTGACAAATTTGTACCTCTCTCTAAGTAATGAGATTCGATTTCTAAGTAAAGTCAAAGTAAAGGTCCCCTGCATGCCTTGCTAGTCGCATGGGGATATGGTGTTAGTGCCCATATTTTTCTATGACCACAGCACATTTTTGGGTGATGTGGTCGGTATCACGTCAAACTTCCCAGAAAAATCTCTGGTACCTATTTTTAGAGGATGGGTGAACTCCAGAGCCTTGTCAGTCCAAAAAAATAAACCCGCCATTGCTGGGGATCGAACCAAGACTTTCTGGTCAGGAAGTGAGCACACTAACCACTCAGCCACCGAGACTCTTTTCGATTGATAGTCCCTCAGATATTAGGGAAAAACCAGAAGTCCGGTGAGTGCAGGTTAAAAAAAAACCTTGGTAGTTAAAAATCGAAAAGAGTAGGTTAAAATGGTCACTGCCCGGGCAAAAATGGTAAAATTAGAAATCAAGCCACACTGAAGACGGACGTGTCGGGTCGAATGGCGCCAATATCTCGGCTTATCGAAACAAGCGATCCCCTACATCTAGGCCCACCTAACCAGTTAACGCATAAAACTAAAATCTTTATCTCTTTCCTCAAACAACAGGGAAAATACGTACTCTGTTGTACCGGCAAGTACCTTCAGAGTAATTTCAGACAAAAAAGTCATGGAAGATAGAAGACATTTTACTTTTCTCCATTTTTAAATTTGATCCGGGCAGTGGCACACGGCTTACTCTTTTCGACTTTCAACTGCGAGAGGTTCTTTCACTTCACATGCTCAACTTTAACACCGAAATTGCTTTCTGTGGGCCTTTTTTGATGGTACCAAGGACTCGACAACATTTTTTAATTAAAATTATTTGTATATAAGATAATATTTCAATCTCATCATCTTTGCGATAATGATAAGAGAAAGTACGTCAAATGTATAATTCAACGATGAGTTTCCCTGTTCTAATTTAATTTGTGGAAAAACGCGGCTTCAGATCGATGTTATGGGGGCTGTCATTCTAACTGTGTTGAAATACTTATTGACAATATATGTGCGCCAGAAAATATACAAATATGGCAGGACTCACTGTAAACTGCGGCAAGACACATCAAATATTCCACTAAGATCGATCTCTGCGGAAATTAAATGGTACGACATTTATGATAATTGAAATATCTAAAAACAAAAACGCGGCAATATTCAATGCACTGTATCTTAATGTATCTCGCAGAAATGCAATCTTTTCACTACAAATATCTCGTAAAGCTCCAGATAGAAAAGGCTATTAATAATGTATGGGTTTTTTATCCGGAAAATATAAACACAAGCATCATTCTCATATTTCTGTTATTTGTTCGATATAGTTGCTATCTTTCTTTTATTCACGCATCGTTCGATGAAATATAATAGGCCATATCTGAGAATTATTGCGTCCAAGGAAGCCCGTGGCGTATCAATAGGTTCACGGGGTGTTGTAACAGTGATTTATGTTGCGATTGTTATCAGGATATATTGCCACACATCATATATATATATATATATATATATATATATATATATATATATATATATATATATATATATATATATATCATAGATTGTGTTAGGATATCAGGCATGTTGAAATTCCTTCCACAAAGTTCTGATTGGTTAGCCTCGAGATATTTGCCCTTTTCTTGGTGTGATACGATCAGTTCAAACTGAGGCTGTCTTCTAGGTTACATCATAAACGCATTAATATTTTTACAAATGTTATTCAATCTAAATTTATTTATTTATTTTAATTTTTACAGAATTGACAGCTGGCAGTGGCGTCCTAGATTGCTGGGCCACATGCACTGAATGCACGACGAACTGATCCCCAAAGGTATTTTATCAGGAGTGACACATTTAGTAAAGAAGCAAAGAAATACCCTTCCTACACTACAAAGACAATCGTAATTATTACATGATGGCGTTTGATTGGAACATAACACACATGAAAGAGCTTGCTTCGCTAAAGACAGGTACATACGAAGGCAGACAATAAATCACACCTGAATCTTAAATTGAGACAAACTGCCGATTCTAGTTAATGAAGGAAGAAAAACTAGTCAGACCCAGTCACAAAAACCTTTGTCCTCCGAGACTGACAACAGATTAGCATAGTTACTGTCTTGTATATCATATCATAGTAAGCGCCTACCTGCACCAGAGCTGGAAGTTGTCAGCGACCCACAGCTGATGGCTTGGGCCAGGATCGGTGAACCAAAACCATTCAGACCCTGCTCCACCTATCCGCAGTGCCTCCAGTAAGAGACTCACCTGTCTAGTCTGGCCAAGCGTGCAGGGATCGAAGAGGGAAGACAACCCGGTACTCAAAAATGTCGTGCTGAAGTCGGTTGTGTTGGGCCGAAAGGCGCAAATATAACAGTTATACTGCAAACCACAACACAACGCAGACACGTCCACTACGTCCTTGTAAGGGCGGATGATGAAAAGGAATATTCTAGTCTACCACGATAATCTAGAATACTTTAGTCATCGGGCGAACGCAACCAACCAACCAACCTTATCATAGTAAAAAGAAAAGTAAAGAACCCCGTCATGCCAAGTGGCGTAAAGAGAATATGGTATTAGTGACCATAAATTTTACAGACCTTCTTCAGCACATGATTTTTGGGGCAATGTGGTCGGTATTACGCCCGTGCCACTTTACTTTCCCAGAAAAAAATCCGGTACACATTTAAGGCTAGGTGAACCCGGAAGCCGTCGATTGGGATTTGAACCCTACCTCTTGTCCTTTGCAGTCCAGTTCACTAACTACTGAGCTTTCGCGGCTCTCTAAATCAAATCAAATCAAATCATATTCTAGGTATATTTTAAGGTTGTTTATCAGCATGTACAGGTGTATGTCAATATATATGTCAATATCTATGTTAATATCTATGTCAATACCTATGTCAATATCTATGTCAATATCTGTGTCAATAGAAGTGAGAAAGAGAGTTCATCGATGCTATATAGAGCCAATTCTGACCTTGGAAGCGATTCACAAACTGTAAACAAACAGATGAAAAGGCAATTAGAGGCCACAAAGGTGAGAATTCTCAGAAGAATGTCGAAAGTTCATTGGACGGCTAAAAAGACCAACGAGGAAATTGTCAGAGAGGTCAACAGAAAAAGAGAGCGCCTAAGAAACATTCAACATTTTTCGGGCACATCACGAGATGAGGGAAGTTGGAACACTTAGTTACAACTAGCAAAATACAAGGAGAGAGAGATCGCGAACGACAAAGAGAGAAAATTCTAGATAGCTTGGTGTTATGGCATAGAAAACAGTCAACAACAGAATTGATACGATGCACTGTAGATAGAAGGAAGCTGCGATAGCTCAGTGGTTAGTGAACTAGACTACAAAGGAAAAGAGGTAGGGTTCGATCCCAACCGACGGTTTCCTGTTAACCCAGCCTTTAATGGATGGGTACCGGATTTTTTCTGGGAAAGTAAAGCGGCATGGGCCTAATACTGATCATATTACCCCGAAAATCATGTGCCGAAGGTCTGTAAAATGTATGGTCACTAACACCATATTCCCTATACGCCACTTGGCGTGACGGGGGCACTTCTTTTTTACTTTACTGTGGATAGAAGATTGTAAAATGATCTCTAACGCCAATCGCTATGACACATAATGATGATGATGATAATGGCAGGCGTACGACAGTTGTGAAACATTATTGAGATTACTCCGAAGAATCTTGAACATTTATTAACATCCTGGTAAATAATGATTAAATCCTGTGTGCTTTGGAAACAGAAAGGATGACTAATGTTCGATTGCAATGACGACTTTGTCTTTACGTTAGGACCGTCGTCGATATAACTGGAACCTTGTCTATTGATGCGCCAATCTCTTTAGAAAAAGAAATATAAATTAGATAGAGCAACTTTACTAAGAAGCAATTTTATATTCCTTTCTCAAAGTACCATTAACCTGTACAGCTTGTGTAGCCCGATGCTATTTAGTAATGTCTACCTCCGATCTGTGTCACCGAAAACAGGGAAATATCTCAATACAGAGCATAAGCTTCGTAACACCAGAGGAGGCTTCCAGAGTTTTTATTAGAAAAATAGCTATTTATTTGTATTGTGAAAGAAGGTAAGACTCTAGCGATACAAAGTAAAAAATAGAATCAAAACGATGTTGCCGCTCAGTATGACTTCAGCTGGAGCAATGGACAAAACACACGAATATATATATATATATATATATATATATATATATATATATGGTATTTATTGTACCATGGATAGCTAAGAAGAGTAATGAAAACGTTTTGAAAGAGGTCAAAGCAAAAAGAGAGCTAATTTCAAATATTTAGGAAGAAACAATCATCATTTTTTGGCCATTAAATGAGAAGAGAACAACTAGAATATATTGTAACAACTGCGAAAATTGAGGGGCGAAGAGATAGAGGAAAGCAAAGAGAAATAAAATAACAGACAGCTTAAGAGAATGGCTTGGCAGAAGGTCAACAACAGAAATGATAAATAACTGTCAGATCGAAAGTTGTGGAGAGACATGATCACCTACGTCAGCAGGCTTGGTACTTGATGATGATGATCATTTTAAATTGTACTTTAGTTTAACCAATTTCTGAGACACGTACACAAGAACTGGATTTCCTGCGACATTGTATGTTTGAAGAAATTGCTCCGAACCTCAGCTCTAATCAATCAATTAGACTGAGCGATTTATGGCCCTTTTTTCCTTCAATGGATGCTACTAACAGGCAGTATTTGTTAAATGGAAGCCAGTCCTGATAAGGCATCCCGAAAAGATTAGCAACCCGGTAATTGATGATGATGATGGCATTTATTATTATTTTAACCTTATGGCTGTACCCATACCATACATTTTTCCTCATATTCCAAGTCCGGCTTGTTGCAGGAGCTACTGAGTTAAGTGCTCTGTGCACACCGTGAGCTGTGTGTCTCATCCGTTTTGATCCTGCTTCGATATCCCGCTTGTTTACGATGAATGATGATATCGTATGACAGGGGAACAGTTGGCTGTGTTCACTTTCTGCGCGGTTTCGCCTTATGTCTTTTGGCGTATGCTGAGACTGCTACGATGGGGACTACAGTTACCTTTCTTTGTTTGGGAGATGAGTTAGTAATTCGGATGATTCCACTGGCACGAGCGGTTGAGCAATTATGGATTTTAATTCGTTTGCTGTGATACCGAGGCCTTCCATAACCAATAACCAATAACATTTTTCTTTTTTATCCATATTTTGTTTCTTCTTATTTGTCTTCGCTGTTTTACTTTAGCCCCGGGGCAGCGACTTACGAGCCTACATTCTTCGGTGTTTAATTACGGCGATAAAGATTTGACGCACACGAGCAAAAACCTGAATTAATGGATTGTTTAATGGCGCATTTCAAAATATGTTGAGATTACTGGACTATTTTTTCTAAAAAAATAAAAGAAACTATAGGAGTACAAAACACTCGATAAATGTTTACTTTGGTATTAACTCTTTCTGTTCGTTTCGACGCACCATGGGGCATGCAGATTTAGGTCATGTACGTTTAGCCGTTATTAGGGGCCTCGGTAGTCTAGTTGGGAAAACACCCGACTGGGCTATCGACGTTCAGACAGCCCATGTTCGATTCCCGTTGGAAAAAGTGTGAATTGTACTCGTGGTTGGAAATACAAAATACCCCCGCGGTCGACCCAGCCACTGGCAGAAATGGGTATCAATGTAGTACTCTGGGAAGGTGAGGAATGCCGTCTCACATCGTGAGTTTCGATGTTTCAAGCGACACTGTCCAGAGGTTTTTGGAGACTTCTTACCTTTACGTTTAGCCGCACAGTGCGTCACTCTCAATTTGATTAGTGTAAAGTGTCATCAAACTTGATTCCTTTTATATGTCTTGTATCATCTTGGTATTGGTGAAAAATAATTCCTTGTTTAATTATCTAAAAATTCATAAATAAAATATATAATAAGTGTTAAATAAATTAGATCAGTATTTAAAAACATGAACAATTTTCTCTCTGAAATCTCGACCGCTAAATTGATAAAACTTTCCGCATTGAAAGAGTTAACAGTGACAAGAAAGTTGCAGGAAATTAAATAACTTATAAAATATATTTATGATTATCGTTCCGCGAAAAATAAAAATACAAAAAATATATATACGTTAAGAATTTACATAACATGCGATATAATAGGTTAAACTATCATGAACGTGAGAAACGAAAATATGTAGTTATACAAAGCAAAATATGATAAGCAATCTTGTTTCCTGTGTGATCGACCGATAAAGTTATATCAATGGATTTTACGCTTTGCAGCGTCAACAAAACAACAAAATTCATCAACTTCGAACGGTCAGTGACCGTCATTTGTAGAGTCCGACTCCGGCTGTTCTTCTCTGTTTCCCGATTCCTCCCCAAAATCCCCCTCCCCCACAACAAATTCCCTCTCTTTAGCCTTATCTTCAGAGTCCTATACGAATGATGGTTATCGAACGTACGAAGTTGTAGGACTTTGGTTTATTGACTCGACAAAACGTAAATACCACTTACCACTTTATCGGTCGACCCAGGGAACAAGAAGGCTTATCATATTTCACTTTGTATAAATAATTATTTCTATTTTCTTTTTACCTTTGTGGTAGATTTACTTATTATATCACAGGTCATATAAATTACCGCTAACACAGGGTATATACATAACTGCTATCACAGGGTCTATAAATTCCTGCGATTACATGGTCTATAAATTCCTGCTATCACAGGTTGCATACATTCCTGCTATCACAAGTTGTATAAATTCCTGCTATCACAAATTGTATAAATTCCTGCTAACACAAATTGTATAAATTCCTGCTATCACAAATTGTATAAATTCCTGCTATCACAGGTTGTATAAATTCCTGCTATCACAGGTTGTATAAATTCCTGCTAACACAGGTTGTATAAATTTCAGCTATCATTGGTTGTGTAAATTCCTGCTATCACAGGTTGTATAAATTCCTGCTATCACAGGTTGTATAAATTCCAGCTATCATTGGTTGTGTAAATTCCTGCTATAACAGGTTCTATAAATTCCTGCTATCACAAATTGTATAAATTCCTGCTATCACAGGTTGTATAAATTCCTGCTATCACAGGTTGTATAAATTCCTGCTATCACAGGTTGTATAAATTCCTGCTATCACAAATTGTATAAATTCCCGCTATCACAAATTGTATAAATTCCTGCTATCACAAATTGTATAAATTCCTGCTATCACAAATTGTATAAATTCCAGCTATCAGAGTTTGTATAAATTCACGCAGCCCATTTTCTGTTTCTGGATCTGCTCTCTCACCACGAACATAATCAGTCTCCTAACTTGTCTATTGCTGCCGTGTACATCTCCTTTTGGCCGCACCCTTTAACAGTTCACGAATTTTCTTTTGGCCTAAAATTTTTTTGGAAATGATCCTCCAGGACTTTGTATGACACAATGACCGTCTTGAAATGTTCTTATTAATTATTCGCACACATACAAAAACACAGAAACTACACCACAACTCTCTGGTATTAATAGTCTGGTTTTTATAATGTACTAACTTAATCATCATCATGTGCCATACCGGTTGGCGTAGGTGATCATGTCCCTCCACAATCTTCTATCGACAGTGCATCGTATCAGTTCTGTTGTTGACTGTTTTCCATGCCATGACACCAAGCTATCCAGTATTTTCTCTCTTTGTCGTCCGCGATCTCTCTTTCCATTTATTTTGCCAGTTGTAACCAAGTACTTTTTTTGAAGGAATAGACCTTGAGACAGTTCAGAACTATAACTACCTTGGACATACTATAACCAGTGATAGAAAATGTACAACTGAAATAAACAAAAGAATAGGAATGGCAAAAAGTAATTTTAATGTCATGAAGGACATACTAACATCAAAACAAATAACACCAGAACTAAAACTAAGAATAGCAAAATGTTACATCTTCTCAATATTCCTATATGGTGCTGAAACATGGACATTAGACAAGAAAACAGAACAGAGAATTGAAGCCTTTGAAATGTGGATATATAGAAGAATAGGTAGAATTGGATGGAAGGAAAAGAAAACAAATGACAAAGTCTTAAAACAACTAAAAATGAAAAGAGAACTTCTGAACACAATTAGAACAAGACAAATGCGATTCTTAGGCCATGTTAAAAGACACAACAGCCTACTGAAAGTGATCCTGGAGGGGAAAATACAAGGTAAAAGAGGCAGAGGCAGACCAAGATTAACATGGACGAGTAACATCAAAAGATGGACAAATCAACCGATGACAACCTGCACCATCAAAGCAAGAGATAGAGCAAAATGGCGCTCCATGGTAGCCAACCTTCGTTGCGGAGACGGCACTCAATGATGAATGATGAACCAAGTATTTCAACTTTCCTCTTCTCATGATGTGCCCGAAAAATGTTGATTGACTAACTTAATATCAAACGTTATTTAGAAAATTGTATTTCTTTTGATCATTTTCTGGTTTTTCCTCCCTTTTGATCTTATTACCTTAAAAAAAAGATTCTTTTGATCCTATTCTGGTTTTATTTATTCTTTTGAAAATATACTGGCTTTATTTATTCTTTTGAAAATATACTGTTATTATTTATTTATTTAAAAAAATATACTGGTTTTATTTATTCTTGTGAACATATACTGGTTTTATTTATTCTTTCGATCCCTCAATCCCCTACCTAGTATTACTATGCCGAATATCTGAAGGTGTCCGCAGCTGCTAGCACATATTTTTCAGTTTTGGTCTATATAAGATTTTGTAAAAATGATAAGCGTGTAAGGTAATAAAAGCAGTAACAAAATCTAAAGGATTTAAATGAATATAAATGTTAGTTATTAAAGAGAAACAGAAAGAAAGAAAGGCGTTCCTCAAACAACTAAAAATGTAATTTAATGGATTATGTATAATCCACTTGATAAAAACCTTTTGATGAAAAATGCGCTTGTATACCAACGTAAGATTGTTGAATAATTTTACAGTATTTCAATAACTGAATAGAAATAACATTTGACTGATAAAGTTTCTGATTAAATGTATACAATTTCACATCTTGTACGCTTAGTCTCGGTAGCGGAAAACGTTGGATACATAACAAACATAGTTTGTTACCCCGAAGTATGACCGAGCGATATATATATATATATATCTCTCCATTTTTTACAATAGAAACAAGAAAAAGAATTATTAAATGTTATGTAGAGCCAGTCTTAACATATAGATATGAATCACAGACAATAGGAAAACAGATACGAAAATCACTGGAGCCCGTAGAAATGTGGTTTAAAAGAAGAATGTTGAGAATACCATGGAATGCTAAGAAGAGCAATGAAAACGTCCTGAAAGAGGCTAAAGCAAAAATAGAGCTAATTTCCAATATTAGGAAGAAACAATCATCATTTTTTGACCATATAATGAGAAGAGAATAGCAGGAATATATTGTAACAACTAGAAAAAATTGAGGGACGAATAGATAGAGGGAAGCAAAGAGAAATAAAATAACAGACAGCTTAAGAGAATGGCTTGACAGAAGGTCAACAACAGAAATGAGAAATAGCTGCCGGGATCGAAAGTTATACATACATGATCTCCTACGCTAGCAGGCACGGTACTTGATGATGATGATGATATATATATATACTAGAATTTGACTACAAAGGACAAGAGGTCGAGTTCGATCCTGATCGATGGCTTCTGTGTTCACCCAGCCTTAAATGGGTGTCGGATTTTTTCTGGGAAAGTAAAACGGTACGGGCGTAATACTACCCATATTGCCCCAAAAGTCATGTGCTGAAGGTCTGTAAAAATAAAAATGATGGTTACTAACACCATATTCCCTATACGTCACGTGGCGTGACGGGGGAACCTTACTTTTAATATATTAACATTTAAATGGAGATACAATTCCCCTTTACATCCAGGGGACAACATGGCATGTCAGGAAGGATAATTCCTATACTTAGAAAACAGACACTGATCTAGATAACTACATGAATGGACTGTGGAATTAGTCTGACGGGATTCATGGTAATGTTGGACTGAATGTTGTAGACTGTGTAATTATTTCACAACTTCAAATAAATCAAGCGGGGTGAAGGGTTGTCAGCATATTATGTCGAATGTGTAAACAGAACAGCGAAAACGGTCGAGATGTCCGACATTGCGTTAGTATCGTTTTCGATAAAGATGGGAAGTCAGCTACCGACGTTCGGATAACCCGTGTTCGATTCCCGCTGGAAGCAGTGTGAGTTGTACTCGTGGTTAGAAAAATAAAACTCCACCACAGTCGACCCAACCGCTGGCTTAAAGGGGGACCAGGGTAGCACTCTGAGAAGGTGAGGAATGCCGCCTCGCATTGTGAGTTTCGATGCTCGAAGAAACACTATCCAGAAGCCCTCGAACACTTCTGGATAGGTAACCGAGCACATATGGGTGGAAACTTGCGAGCTAAGACGCCGATTCAAGTCTCGTACTTTACCTTTACCTTTACCTTTGCCTTTATAGCATATGGGAGCCGCGATAGCTCAGTGGTTAGTGAACTGGACTACAAAGGACAAGAGGTAGGGTTCGATCCCAAACGACGGCTTCCGGGTTCACCCAGCCTTAAATGGCTACCTGATTTTCTCTGGGAAAGTAAAGCGGCACGGGCGTAATACCCACCACATTACCCCAAAAATCATGTGCTGGAGGTCTGTAAAATTTATGGTCACTAACAACATATTCCTTATACGCCACTGGGCGTGGCGGGGGCTCTTTATTTGTTTTTTTTTTTTACTTTATAGCATATACTTTACAGAACGTTGCTATTACCCAAACATTTTTTTTGCTGTGTAATTGTCTAGGGATTATAAGTCAGGAGAATTTTAAACAAAAATAGGAAAAATTGTATGGTTAAAGTTTTACGTAATTGATGGACGACATAAATTTGAATAACGTTTCGGCTCAATGGGCAATACTACAGCATGAACAAACAAACAACACACACACAGATATGTAAGTAAATAAAACTAGTTCTACATAGTTAACTAATAATGAAGCATCCAAAACAAAATAATTAAAACTAGTTCAAGAAAGAAACATAAATTCCGTGATTCGTGGACTGTGGCCAGAAGGAAAAAGAACGAGCGGTGGATACGCACTGTAATATGCCCATCCGATGAGTGATCATTATACATCAGTGGTTTGCCATTACCTTCTGACGGTAGGCGCGGTCCTGAGTAGGGTACTCCCAAGTCGTGATGTCTTTAAAACTCGCGCTCAGCGGGACTTGTCCCCCAGACCTCAGCGCTGTGAAGACCGATTTCACTACTTCTAAGCCATGGACGCCTACTTATACATCGTTCCATCATTACATTTATCACATATATCACAGCTCTCTCTCTCTCTCTCTCTCTATTTCTATATCTCACTCTCTTTTCAAAACAATTATTAGTTTCCTTTATTTCTTCTTTCCTCATGTCTACAGTGTTTTTACGTACATTTCTATCTCTCAATTATTTCTGTACTCTCCCCATCTGCCTTTTCACCTCCCACCGATTATGTCTACACGATCATTTTGCATCTTTGTGCCGCCTCAATTAATCTTCCCGTTTTTTTCCCGGCGTCTTCTCCCTTGCTAGTTTAGTGCTCTTTTTTTTTCTATTATTCATGCACTAGCTGTGTGTACATTTTTTCCTCTCTCTATTATTCCTGCTACGACTTATGTATCTTTATTTCCCTTCTTTTCGGGGGATTGGTTGGTCTCGAAGGAAGACGCCGGCCTCGAGACAGAGATGTTGTGCGTTCAAATCCTAGCTGCATCAGTTGAGATTTTTATTTATGATTTCTCTCTACGGCAATAACCCCTGGTCTCAACAGCGAGACTTGGCTTGAAATGTCAATTACTCAGGGGCGGAAAAAATATGAGTGCCTCTGAAGACAAAGTTATCTGTCTGTGCGGCGAGGGACTCCTGTACACACGGCTGCCAAGGAAAAAAGAATTAACACGCACAATTCAGTTCCTTCAGAGGTAAAAAAGCTGGCGAACGCAAAAAAAAAAAAAAAAAAAAAAATTCCTCTACAATTTCACTATTATCTTTATGTACATTTTTTTTTATTTCTTCTTAAGTTATTTGTACCTTCTTCTTCGTTAGAATTTGCATTAGTTGACCCGACACTTCAGTCAGCATGGGTACAGGAAATAATTTGTTGAAGAATTTTGCCAGGGCAACGAAATCTATTGTTGGCGATTTTTAACTGCTGAGGATTCTTTAACGTGCGAAGGGTGTATACGGGACCCAATTTGTTTTCCTCTGTTTCCTAACAGTGCTAGACATAGGATCTCACTACCCAGTAAACAAGAAATGGTAAAGCCAAGAAGATACCGCGAATACGAAGGAGAAAAAATGATTACATTCTGTGCGATGATTCTTCTTCTGAACTTTTACCCGTTAACTAGGCGTGGACGTGTTGTGTCGCTAGTGGGTTACAGCAACGCCGTAATAAGGGGACGCGTTGTGTCGCTAGTGGGTTACAGCAACGCCGTAATAAGGGGACGCGTTGTGTCGCTAGTGGGTTACAGCAACGCCGTAATAAGGGGACGTGTTGTGTCGCTAGTGGGT
This sequence comes from Megaustenia siamemsis, assembly GCA_032433765.1. Taxonomy (NCBI): domain Eukaryota; kingdom Metazoa; phylum Mollusca; class Gastropoda; order Stylommatophora; family Ariophantidae; genus Megaustenia; species Megaustenia siamemsis. Next base: position 27,776,839 of record JAVIAB010000001.1, read on the forward strand.
TACAGCAACGCCGTAATAAGGGGACGCGTTGTGTCGCTAGTGGGTTACAGCAACGCCGTAATAAGGGGACGCGTTGTGTCGCTAGTGGGTTACAGCAACGCCGTAATAAGGGGACGTGTTGTGTCGCTAGTGGGTTACAGCAACGCCGTAATAAGGGGACGTGTTGTGTCGCTAGTGGGTTACAGCAACGCCGTAATAAGGGGACGCGTTGTGTCGCTAGTGGGTTACAGCAACGCCGTAATAAGGGGACGCGTTGTGTCGCTAGTGGGTTACAGCAACGCCGTAATAAGGGGACGTGTTGTGTCGCTAGTGGGTTACAGCAACGCCGTAATAAGGGGACGCGTTGTGTCGCTAGTGGGTTACAGCAACGCCGTAATAAGGGGACGCGTTGTGTCGCTAGTGGGTTACAGCAACGCCGTAATAAGGGGACGTGTTGTGTCGCTAGTGGGTTACAGCAACGCCGTAATAAGGGGACGCGTTGTGTCGCTAGTGGGTTACAGCAACGCCGTAATAAGGGGACGCGTTGTGTCGCTAGTGGGTTACAGCAACGCCGTAATAAGGGGACGCGTTGTGTCGCTAGTGGGTTACAGCAACGCCGTAATAAGGGGACGCGTTGTGTCGCTAGTGGGTTACAGCAACGCCGTAATAAGGGGACGCGTTGTGTCGCTAGTGGGTTACAGCAACGCCGTAATAAGGGGACGCGTTGTGCCGCTAGTGGGTTACAGCAACGCCGTAATAAGGGGACGCGTTGTGCCGCTAGTGGGTTACAGCAACGCCGTAATAAGGGGACGCGTTGTGTCGCTAGTGGGTTACAGCAACGCCGTAATAAGGGGACGCGTTGTGTCGCTAGTGGGTTACAGCAACGCCGTAATAAGGGGACGCGTTGTGTCGCTAGTGGGTTACAGCAACGCCGTAATAAGGGGACGCGTTGTGTCGCTAGTGGGTTACAGCAACGCCGTAATAAGGGGACGCGTTGTGTCGCTAGTGGGTTACAGCAACGCCGTAATAAGGGGACGCGTTGTGTCGCTAGTGGGTTACAGCAACGCCGTAATAAGGGGTCGCGTTGTGTCGCTAGTGGGTTACAGCAACGCCGTAATAAGGGGACGCGTTGTGTCGCTAGTGGGTTACAGCAACGCCGTAATAAGGGGACGCGTTGTGCCGCTAGTGGGTTACAGCAACGCCGTAATAAGGGGACGCGTTGTGTCGCTAGTGGGTTACAGCAACGCCGTAATAAGGGGACGCGTTGTGTCGCTAGTGGGTTACAGCAACGCCGTAATAAGGGGACGCGTTGTGTCGCTAGTGGGTTACAGCAACGCCGTAATAAGGGGACGCGTTGTGTCGCTAGTGGGTTACAGCAACGCCGTAATAAGGGGACGCGTTGTGTCGCTAGTGGGTTACAGCAACGCCGTAATAAGGGGACGCGTTGTGTCGCTAGTGGGTTACAGCAACGCCGTAATAAGGGGACGCGTTGTGTCGCTAGTGGGTTACAGCAACGCCGTAATAAGGGGACGCGTTGTGTCGCTAGTGGGTTACAGCAACGCCGTAATAAGGGGACGCGTTGTGTCGCTAGTGGGTTACAGCAACGCCGTAATAAGGGGACGCGTTGTGTCGCTAGTGGGTTACAGCAACGCCGTAATAAGGGGACGCGTTGTGTCGCTAGTGGGTTACAGCAACGCCGTAATAAGGGGACGCGTTGTGTCGCTAGTGGGTTACAGCAACGCCGTAATAAGGGGACGCGTTGTGTCGCTAGTGGGTTACAGCAACGCCGTAATAAGGGGACGCGTTGTGTCGCTAGTGGGTTACAGCAACGCCGTAATAAGGGGACGCGTTGTGTCGCTAGTGGGTTACAGCAACGCCGTAATAAGGGGACGCGTTGTGTCGCTAGTGGGTTACAGCAACGCCGTAATAAGGGGACGCGTTGTGTCGCTAGTGGGTTACAGCAACGCCGTAATAAGGGGACGCGTTGTGTCGCTAGTGGGTTACAGCAACGCCGTAATAAGGGGACGCGTTGTGTCGCTAGTGGGTTACAGCAACGCCGTAATAAGGGGACGCGTTGTGTCGCTAGTGGGTTACAGCAACGCCGTAATAAGGGGACGCGTTGTGTCGCTAGTGGGTTACAGCAACGCCGTAATAAGGGGACGCGTTGTGTCGCTAGTGGGTTACAGCAACGCCGTAATAAGGGGACGCGTTGTGTCGCTAGTGGGTTACAGCAACGCCGTAATAAGGGGACGCGTTGTGTCGCTAGTGGGTTACAGCAACGCCGTAATAAGGGGACGCGTTGTGTCGCTAGTGGGTTACAGCAACGCCGTAATAAGGGGACGCGTTGTGTCGCTAGTGGGTTACAGCAACGCCGTAATAAGGGGACGCGTTGTGTCGCTAGTGGGTTACAGCAACGCCGTAATAAGGGGACGCGTTGTGTCGCTAGTGGGTTACAGCAACGCCGTAATAAGGGGACGCGTTGTGTCGCTAGTGGGTTACAGCAACGCCGTAATAAGGGGACGCGTTGTGTCGCTAGTGGGTTACAGCAACGCCGTAATAAGGGGACGCGTTGTGTCGCTAGTGGGTTACAGCAACGCCGTAATAAGGGGACGCGTTGTGTCGCTAGTGGGTTACAGCAACGCCGTAATAAGGGGACGCGTTGTGTCGCTAGTGGGTTACAGCAACGCCGTAATAAGGGGACGCGTTGTGTCGCTAGTGGGTTACAGCAACGCCGTAATAAGGGGACGCGTTGTGTCGCTAGTGGGTTACAGCAACGCCGTAATAAGGGGACGCGTTGTGTCGCTAGTGGGTTACAGCAACGCCGTAATAAGGGGACGCGTTGTGTCGCTAGTGGGTTACAGCAACGCCGTAATAAGGGGACGCGTTGTGTCGCTAGTGGGTTACAGCAACGCCGTAATAAGGGGACGCGTTGTGTCGCTAGTGGGTTACAGCAACGCCGTAATAAGGGGACGCGTTGTGTCGCTAGTGGGTTACAGCAACGCCGTAATAAGGGGACGCGTTGTGTCGCTAGTGGGTTACAGCAACGCCGTAATAAGGGGACGCGTTGTGTCGCTAGTGGGTTACAGCAACGCCGTAATAAGGGGACGCGTTGTGTCGCTAGTGGGTTACAGCAACGCCGTAATAAGGGGACGCGTTGTGTCGCTAGTGGGTTACAGCAACGCCGTAATAAGGGGACGCGTTGTGTCGCTAGTGGGTTACAGCAACGCCGTAATAAGGGGACGCGTTGTGTCGCTAGTGGGTTACAGCAACGCCGTAATAAGGGGACGCGTTGTGTCGCTAGTGGGTTACAGCAACGCCGTAATAAGGGGACGCGTTGTGTCGCTAGTGGGTTACAGCAACGCCGTAATAAGGGGACGCGTTGTGTCGCTAGTGGGTTACAGCAACGCCGTAATAAGGGGACGCGTTGTGTCGCTAGTGGGTTACAGCAACGCCGTAATAAGGGGACGCGTTGTGTCGCTAGTGGGTTACAGCAACGCCGTAATAAGGGGACGCGTTGTGTCGCTAGTGGGTTACAGCAACGCCGTAATAAGGGGACGCGTTGTGTCGCTAGTGGGTTACAGCAACGCCGTAATAAGGGGACGCGTTGTGTCGCTAGTGGGTTACAGCAACGCCGTAATAAGGGGACGCGTTGTGTCGCTAGTGGGTTACAGCAACGCCGTAATAAGGGGACGCGTTGTGTCGCTAGTGGGTTACAGCAACGCCGTAATAAGGGGACGCGTTGTGTCGCTAGTGGGTTACAGCAACGCCGTAATAAGGGGACGCGTTGTGTCGCTAGTGGGTTACAGCAACGCCGTAATAAGGGGACGCGTTGTGTCGCTAGTGGGTTACAGCAACGCCGTAATAAGGGGACGCGTTGTGTCGCTAGTGGGTTACAGCAACGCCGTAATAAGGGGACGCGTTGTGTCGCTAGTGGGTTACAGCAACGCCGTAATAAGGGGACGCGTTGTGTCGCTAGTGGGTTACAGCAACGCCGTAATAAGGGGACGCGTTGTGTCGCTAGTGGGTTACAGCAACGCCGTAATAAGGGGACGCGTTGTGTCGCTAGTGGGTTACAGCAACGCCGTAATAAGGGGACGCGTTGTGTCGCTAGTGGGTTACAGCAACGCCGTAATAAGGGGACGCGTTGTGTCGCTAGTGGGTTACAGCAACGCCGTAATAAGGGGACGCGTTGTGTCGCTAGTGGGTTACAGCAACGCCGTAATAAGGGGACGCGTTGTGTCGCTAGTGGGTTACAGCAACGCCGTAATAAGGGGACGCGTTGTGTCGCTAGTGGGTTACAGCAACGCCGTAATAAGGGGACGCGTTGTGTCGCTAGTGGGTTACAGCAACGCCGTAATAAGGGGACGCGTTGTGTCGCTAGTGGGTTACAGCAACGCCGTAATAAGGGGACGCGTTGTGTCGCTAGTGGGTTACAGCAACGCCGTAATAAGGGGACGCGTTGTGTCGCTAGTGGGTTACAGCAACGCCGTAATAAGGGGACGCGTTGTGTCGCTAGTGGGTTACAGCAACGCCGTAATAAGGGGACGCGTTGTGTCGCTAGTGGGTTACAGCAACGCCGTAATAAGGGGACGCGTTGTGTCGCTAGTGGGTTACAGCAACGCCGTAATAAGGGGACGCGTTGTGTCGCCAGTGGGTTACAGCAACGCCGTAATATAACAGCGCATTTCGGCCCCACACATCCGTCTTCGGCATTGATGGGTGGATTTCCTTAATATTTTTTTTTTCACAACAGCGGCTATTTTTGGATCTCTTTTACATTTATAAGTACCAAAGGTGCTTTAACGTGCGCGACTGCACACGAGGCCTCCTGTCTTTCGCTGTTTTCTGAAAGGGCTAGACATGAGATCTCACTACCCAACATGAGATCTCACTACCCAACATGAGATCTCACTACCCAACATGAGATCTCACTACCCAACATGAGAACTCATTACCCAACATGAGATCTCACTATCCAACATGCATCTCACTACCCAACATGAGATCTCACTACCCAACATGAGATCTCACTACCCAACATGAGATCTCACTACCCAACATGAGATCTCACTACCCAACATGAGATCTCACTACCCAACATGATATCTCACTACCCAACATGAGATCTCACTACCCAACATGAGATCTCACTATCCAACATGAGATCTCACTACCCAACATGAGATCTCACTACCCAACATGAGATCTCACTACCCAACATGATATCTCACTACCCAACATGAGATCTCACTACCCAACATGAGATCTCACTACCCAACATGAGATCTCACTATCCAACATGAGATCTCACTACCCAACATGAGATCTCACTACCCAACATGAGATCTCACTACCCAACATGAGATCTCACTACCCAACATGAGATCTCACTACCCAACATGAGATCTCACTACCCAACATGAGATCTCACTACCCAACATGAGATCTCACTACCCGTAGACCAGGGGAGGTTAAGCTACGAAGAAACCACAGATTCGATTTTTGAAAAAAATCCCACCGCCTGTGGAAGGGATCGAACTCGGGACCTTCTTGTTCAGAAGTCGACGCCTTACATCTAGGCCACCCAAATGCCATCTGTGAGATTCAAATACGGGATTTCTTGATCAAAGGTCGATGTTTTACATCCTAGACCACCGAGTCCTTCTGGGTTTTATTGAGGTCACTTTCTTCCGAATTCTCTTTCTCGGTGCGGTCTTTCCATACATATAACCTCTATCTAATAACTTCACTATCGTTCTTCTCCCTCTCTCTCTCACACTCTCTCTAATCTTTTACACTACAACATTCACTCAATCACTCACTTACACGTTCACTCAATCACTTAATAACTCACTTCACTCACCCGTTAATCCATCAACTATTCGACCATTCGACCGATCGCTTTACTTTCCTAAAATTACAAGCCTACCAACCGACTTATTGACAGACTCACGGATTGATGGAATGAACACCTTATTGACTAACTTGTTCGTTCAGTAACTCAATCCCTCATTCACTCAATCACTCGCTAAAACACTCACTCACTCTCACTCGCTCCCACGCTCGCTCACTCACTCGCCGGGTCGCTCACTCACTCCCTCATCCACTCACCCACTCTCGCTCACCAATCATTCATACACTCCGTCTCTTTTTAAAGTGGCATTATCAATTAGCTCTTATATCCATTTCTTGTTCCCTTCATCTGATACCATTACAAAAAATTAAGTTAATGAACGTTTCTTTGACAAGACTCTAAATCAATACTGCCAATAGCAGAACGTATGAGAGCAGTACACATCGAATCTTCATTAGCTGACGAAGGTGTATGACCTTGAAATTTTTATAGCACTCTCATTAACTAACAATTAGAACCCTCGACATGCAGCTCGATATTTTATCTCGAATGTTGATCTACATATTTTCTACACAAAATGCTCTCGTGAAGATATTAAAATATAAAGGTAATCCATTATCATGGAATATTGTACGGAGGTGAGACGTTACGTGTTTATTTTATTAAAAGATTTAACCACATAGCACTACACGTAGATGTTTCTTTATCTCTTTCGTCCTTTATTCCTTTCTGGCGTCCACATGATGACAACTAAAGGAATAGATGCTCTTTTTTCGTCATCAATCCTTATAAAACTGTTAAGTGTGCGAAGATGCGTTGTATTGTGATTTACTTACGCCTTTTGGCCCAACATATCCGACCTCAGCACGACTATTTTGTGTACTGGGTCGCCTTTCATTTTCAGTTCCCAGTCTCTTGGCCAGGTATACTGCTTAGTCTCCACCGCGAAGAGGGGTAGTAGCGTCTGGATGGGTCTGATTCATCGATTCTAGCACAAGCCATCAGCTATGAGTCGCTGGCAGCTTTCAGCTCTGTTGTTAATGGGTCCATCTGAAAGTGCTTTCAAAAGATGTCGCAAAGTTAATATATTAATAAGTAAGTGGGGACCTAAGAATGGCAAAATGTTACATCTTCTCAATATTCCTGTATGGTGCAGAAACATGGACATTAGACAAGAAAACATAACAGAAAATTAAAGCCATTGAAATTTGGATTTATAGAAGAATAGGTAGAATTGGATGGAAACAAAAGATAACAAACGATGAAGTTTGAAAACAACTGAAAATAAAAAGAGAACTACTAAATACAATTAAGAAAAGACATGAAATTTTTGGGGCATGTTAAAAGACACAACAGCCTACTAAAAGTAATATTGGAAGGAAAAATACAAGGTAAAAGAGGCAGAGGCAGACCAAGACTAACATGGACGAATAACATCAAAAGATGGACAAGTCAATCTATGACAGCCTGCACCATCAAAGCAAGAAACAGAGTAGAATGGCGATCCATGGTAGCCAACCTTCGTTGCGGAGAAGGCACACGATGATGATGATGAAGTGGGGACCTGCAATATGTGACATTTTGGCACGCAAGGTTTCTGCTTTTGAGATTGTAGTTCTGCCCTATGTGCCGTCTTCGGCTCGAAAGGACAATAGATAGAAGTGGGGACTGGTTGGTCTTGATGCAAGACGCCGGCCTCCAGACAGAGAGGTTGTGGGTTCAACTCTCGGTTGGTTGGAATTTTTATTTATGATTTCTCTCTGCGGCAACCACCCCTGGTCTCAGCAGCGAGGCCCGGCTTGAAACGTCAATTGCTCATCGACGGAAAAAATATGAGTACCTCCGAAGTCGGAGTTATTTGCCTGTTCGGCGAGGGTCCCCTTTGCACAACGCTGCCAGGAAAAAATGGATTAACACGCAAAATTCAGTTCCTAGTCTCTAGGGACTTCGTCAGAGGTAAAAGCTGGCGAACGAAAAAAATAGGATAATGTGTTGGTATACCCTGGAAGGCGAGTGTAGTTGTAAAACCACTAATGAAATGTCGAAATTATTAGCGAGTGAGACACTCTATAAAAAGTAAAAAAGTAAAGAGTCCCGTCACGCCAAGTGGCGTATAGGGAATATGGTGTTAGTGACCATAATTTGCACAGAACTTCGGCACAAGATTTTTGGAGTAATGTGCTCGGTATTACGCCCGTGCCGCTTCACTTTCCCAGAAAAATATTCGGTACCCATTTAAGCAGAGGATCTCATGTATAGAGACAATGGCTGCGATCTCCGACTAGTACAGTCACAGCCAAGAAGGAAAGGAATGGCAAACTACCTTCTTAAATTGCCTGGAATAATCATGACAAATCACAACCTCCTATTTACAGCAAACGACGTGTCATGGCATGGAAAACAGTCAACAACAGAACTGACACGATGCACTGTGGATAGAAGATTGTGGAGGGACATGATCACCTACGCCAACCGGTATGGCACATGATGATGACCCATTTAAGGCTGGGTGTACTCGGAAGCCGTCGATCCAAATCGAACCCGACCTCTTATCCTTTGTAGTCCAGTTCACTAACCACTGAGCTATCGCGGCTCCCTAATATATTAATGATTTACCTAATTAGCATATATCACGCACAATTCGTAAGTTAATAACCTTCAAGCTACTTTTACCGGGCCAGATCCCAAATTTTCGATGTCTCATAATCAAAAGTAAATGTTCCCTCTACGTCTTATTAAGCGGATGGGGAATGTGGTATCAGTAACGGTATTTTTCTATGACCACGGCACATTTTTGGATAATATGGTCGGTATCACTCCAGGCCGCCTTTACTTTCCAGAAAAATCTCTAATACCCATTTTTAGAGGCTGAGTGAACCCCGGAGCTTTCTCAATCCGAAAAAATTAGGCCTGTACTGGGGATCGAACCCTGATCCTTCCGTCTCAAAATTACACCCTCATTAATCTTGCTAAAATTAAAGTGGTGGAAGTATTATGTTTTTTTTTTTTTTTACCCCCGTCACGCCAACTGGCGTATAGGGAAATATGGTGTTAGTGACCCTATATTTTACAGACCTTCAGCACATGATTGTTGGGGTAATGTGGTCGGTATTACGCCCGTGCTGCTTTACTTTCCCAGAAAAAAAATCAGGTACCCATTTAAGGCTGGGTGAACCCGGAAACCGTCGGTTGGGATCGAACCCTACCCCTTGTCCTTTGTAGTCCAGTTCACTAACCACTGAGCTATCGCGGCTCCCGGAAGTATTATGTAATTGACTAATTCTCAGCACTTCGAAGTTAGATAAATGAAGCTCATCTTTGTTTTCCAAATGTGCAATCTCTGAGTCAGGTACACATTTTAGTCAAATACAAGTAATTCTTAGAACTGACCAACTGGAAAAAGTTTTGGGAATATATTTCCTTGTGGCATCTGGACAGACCTTGACACTTGAGAGGGTATTTATTATTGCACAGGACAGACTGTAAGTACCCTGGGAGGGTATTTCCTTTTACTCTATTTTTTTCTTTATTTTTCAACCCATGCTTTAGACGATTTGAAAGTAATTTGCCCATATATTGTTATGTCCAACTGAAACCATATAATGTTCCATTAACAGTATTTTCATGCTGTACTTCTTCAACGATCAGATGCTACTATGTTATTAAAACCTTTGGACCAGCTGGGATAACAAACAAGACGGTACGTTTGAGGTCTTCACCAGTTCCCCATAACCTGTCATGCAGGGTTGTTTCTATGGGCTATATCTGTGTTTTTAGGGTGTTGAGAGTGTTGTAGTCCTGCAGTGTGTGATGTGGAGTCTGTCTGGTAGCTCCACAGTCACATGCTGCAGTCACTTAGTCCTATCTTGTGTAGGTCCTTGGAGACCACAGTGAATTGTTCTGGATCTGAATATTTTGGTCTGCTCATGTATCATCATCAAGTACCAGGCCTGCTGGCATAGGTGATCAAGCCATTCTCTTAAGCTATCTGGCATTTTTTTCTCTTTGCTTCCCTCTATCTCTTCGTCCCTCATTTTTCCCAGTTGTTACAATATATTCTAGCTGTTCTATTACATGGCCAAAAAAATGATGATTGTTTCTTCCTAATATTATATATATATATATATATATATATATATATATATATATATATATATATATATATATACAGCGTATACAGCTCATATGTACAGTGATTGTTTAAGCTGTCGTTTTCTTGCTCATTTTATTAAATCATATCAATGTCTATTCTGTTTTCCTGGCTTGTTTCAGAACTGTCTTTATTTTTTTGAGGCAACGAGATTGATTGGACTGTTGAAGACTCTCACCTGATATTACGAGTTTCTCTTACATCTCGTTTTCAGTGATCCCACTATGTGCTGGACATACTCTACAATATTCTGACTTTATTTTGTTTTATATTTTGACAAGTTCTAATCATCATCATCATCATATGCCGTACGGCTGTGTTCACTTTCTGCACGGTTTCGCCTTATGTCTTTTGGCGTGTGCTGAGACTGCTACGATGGGGACTACAGTTACCTTTCTTTGTTTGGGAGATGAGTTGGTAATTCGGATGATTCCACTGGCACGGGCGGTTGAGCAATTATGGATTTTAATTCGTTTGCTGTAATGCCGAGGCCTTCCATAACCAATAACCAATAACCAATATGCCGTACGGGTTGAAGTTGGCGATCATGTCCTTCCACAATTTGCTATCCACAGTGCATCGTATGAATTCTGTTGACTGTTTTCCATGCCATGACACCAAGTTGCCCAGTATTTTTTCTCTTTATCGTCCGCGATCTCTCTTTCCTTTTATTTTTCCAGTTGTAACCAAGTATTCCAACTTTCCTCTTCTCATGATGTGCCCAAAAATGTTGATTGCTTCTTTCTGATGTTTTTTAAGAGCTCCCTTTTTGTGTTGGCCTCTTTGAGAATTTTCTCATTGGTCTTTTTAGCTGTCCAGGGAGCTTTCAACATTCTTCTGAGAAATCCCATTTGTGTGCCCTCTAATCGTCTTTTCATTTGTTTGTCTATTTTCCATGATTCGCTTCCATAAGTCAGAATTGGATCTATATAACATTGATGAACTCTCTTTCCCATTTCTATTGACACAGATTTGTTGCAGAAGATATTTTTCATTTTCTGAAATGCTATTTTGGCCTGAGCTATTCTGCTTTTTATTTCTGTGTTGCATCTTCCATCTGACGTTATCACTGTGCCCAAGTATTTCAAACGTTGCACTTGTTTCAGATTTGTCTTGTTTATTTTTATGCTGCATGATGGTGATGATTGATTCTTCGATATAACCATTACATATTTTTTCTTACTATTCAGACTGAGACCTTTCTTGTTGCTTTCTTTTACTATTGTATCTATCATTTCTTGCAGCTCATTCTCTGTCTCTGCTATTAAGACTGTCTCATCCGCATATCGTAAATTATTTATGTTGTGGCCGTTGACTTCAATTCCTTTTTTGTCTACTATTGTTATCATAATATCTTCGCTGTAAAGTGAAAACAAATCCGGCGACAGAACACAGCCTTGTCTGACTCCTTGTTTTATAAATTGAAATTGTCCTGTTTGGTTGTTAATTCGTATAGCTGCTGTTTGTTGCCAGTACATTTTGTTAAAGATTCTCAGATCCTTGACATCAATGTTTAATTCTCCAGCATATTTATTATTTCCACGTGCTTTACTTTGTCAAATTCTTTCGTGTAGTCTATAAAGCACATATAAAGATCTTTCTTTACCTTTATAGATCTTTCTATCAATGTTCTTAAGATGTACATTGCATTATTGGTGCCCTTTCCTTCCACAAATCCACATTGTTCCTTACTTATTTCTGGTTTTATTTTGTTCCTTACACGTCTCATGATGATTCTTAGTAATATTTTAGTCATATGGCTCATGAGACTAATATTGCGATGGTCGTCACAATCAGTGGCGCCTGACTTCTTCGGTATGGCTACAAAGATAGATTTTAGTAGATCTTCAGGTATGTGTCCAGTGTTATATATGTCATTGAGTAGTTTTGTTATGACTTGTACTCCCAGCTCTCCTAATGCATTTATCTCTTCGATTGTTATATTGTCGGGACCTGGAGCTTTGCCTCTTTTCGTGTGTTGAATTGCGTCCTCCACTTCACTCTGCATTATTGGTGGTCCTGTGTCTTCATTTGAATTATTTAATTCTGGCCTTTCATCATCATAGAGTTGACTGATATATTCTGTCCATCTTTCCATTGTCTTCTCCTGTCTCATTATTATTTTCCTTCCACACATCCTGAAACTTTGACTTCTTTTCTTTATATTAATTCATTTAACTGATTGTGCATAAATTTTGAGTCTTTCTTTTGTTGTTTTTCTATTTCTTCACATTTCTGTTTTAACCATCCATCCTTTGCTTCTCTGCATTTGTTTTGGATCTCTTTGTGCAATATTTTATTATTATTAGTTCTCATTATAAGTCCTAATCCGGAATAAACTTTGTATACTATTTTGGACTTGATGACTTCATGTACGTTCCATTTTCAAGTTCGATAACGCTGTTCAAAACAGCAAAAATATTTCAAGAGTCAAAAAGTTTACTCTGATTTCTCCCCCTCTGCAAACCCTATCCATATCATTGCTGTGATTTAGCTATCAACTGGAGCCATCAGGCATTCTATTCATATCATTGTTGTGATTTACTTATCAATTGGAGCCATCAGGCATTCTATTCAAACATTCGCCCAAACCCTTTCTCCAGCTCACTCTTCGTTGAAATTAAAAACTCTAGTAAAACACATCAGTCCCCTCAATCCCATCGTTTTTAAAACAAACAGTTATTTTTTTTAAACGCAAAAAGCATGAACGATGATTGCCAAAGCATTTGTTTCAGTTACGATGCATTTCTAGAAATCAAATTACCCGACATTTGCAATGTTCAGTAAAGAGCTCACGATCAATCAATTAGAATCAAACATAAACCACACAGTTTTTATTTTTTTTTTATTATTTAAGCTATTTTTAAAAAAAAAACAGCCTCTCCTAATCGATACATTTTCCGGAAATGAATGTTTTACGATTTTCTCAACAACCAATCAAAAATTGATGCAGACTCAATTATATTCCCAACTTTCCGGTATTAATACCATTGGCTTAGACACAGATCAACAGCGCCCAGGAAAGGCTGATTAACAATCGAGGAACCGATCGAGGGCGAAAAAATACTGCTGGAAATGGAAATATGTGCCGATTGCAAGAAATTGATATTTTTAAATCAGAGAAATGAAATGGGGGGGGGGAATATTTTTTTTTCGTTCTTCGTGCATTTCTGTACAAGGCTGAACAATATAAACACAAAGAAAACTATATATTTTATTTAAGATGTATTGAAAGTTTCCTTGGTTGTTTAAAAAAAAAAAGAAAAAAGAAAACATTTGAAGACAATTTTAATTTGGCAAAACCACAAAGACGACTCAGACATACAAACTTTGCGACAGATTCAAATTTTTAAAAATTTTATATTTTTTTTTCATTCGCCAGCTTTGACCTCTGACGAAGTCCCTAGAGACTAGGAACTGAATTTTGCGTGTTAATCCATTTTTCCCTGGCAGCCGTGGGCTCAGGGGTCCCACGCCGCACAGGCAGATAACTCCGACTTAGGAGGTACTCATATTTTTTCCGTCCCTGAGTAATTGACGTTTCAAGCCGGGCCTCGCTGCTGAGACCAGGGGTGGTTGCCGCAGAGAGAAATCATAAATAAAAACACCAACCGGTCTCCAGCAATGTAGAATAAATCGCAACGCTGCAATAAATGGACAACTTTCCATAGTCAGGTGAATCAATAGGAAATAAATAACAACAGCTATGAGTGTCTAAATTCTCTGCACCGCTTTTGTGTGCAGGGACTATATCACACAACACCGCCGCACATAAAAACACTTGGTGTGCAAACATTTGTGTCAAAACAATTTCGTTATCGATTAACCGGTGCTTGCTTTCCTGCAAAGACCTTGAACTTTTGCATTTATCTGGGATTTGATTTAAAAGCACGAGCTGGGGAAAGAATGGATTTCTTCGAGCAGAGGCGGGATATCTTGTGTTGTTGTAAGCCACTTATTGCCACCTCTGTTGTTGAAAACATACCAATACTAATATTACAAATTTGTTTTTGTTGTATGTAGCACAGAACTGATATCGAAACAGAACTTTGATTTCTACTTTTTCTCAGCAGCAATAAATGGTTGGGAAACATGGACAATCGGCACTTCTGACCACCCCGCCCACCTCCCCCGCCCCCCTCCAAAAAAAAAATCGCAACTTAACTTTGGTTTTTAAGAACCTGTATTTTTATAAGTAGCAATATATGGCTGTGAAACATGGACAATCGCCACTTCTGACCAAAAAAAAAATACATCAATGTCTTCTAATGCAAACTGTTAAGAATAATGCCAAGGACGGAGAAAAGACCAAACAGGACATATTTGCCAGAACTTACATTTCCAGAGAACTGATCCATGAAGAAAACTGGGAGAGTCTAACATTTCTGACATGGTATAATGCATACATAATTATAATGGGCATTGTTTTCCAGCAAATGAGAGAGGGAGAGAGAGAGAGAGAAGACAATCCAGAAGAAGATGGGTGAAAGTTATCACTGGCGAGCTGCCATTGAGTGCTGAAAAATAGAGATAACTCCAGAGCAGCTTTTATCATCAACTATTTCATCAGGGACAAGCTAGATAATGGTGATGACGACGATTATTATTATTTACAAGCTGAATAGTGTATATATAGTGTCTATGGAGCCACGATATCTCAGTGGTTAGTGAACTGGACTACAAAGGACAAGAGGTAGGGTTTGATCCCAACCGACGGCTCCGGTTCACCCATCTTTTAATGGGTACCTGATTTTTTCTGGGAAAGTAAAGCGGCACGGGCGTAATACCGACCACATTACCCCAAAAATCATGTGCTGAAGGTCTGTAAAATGTATGGTCACTAACACCATATTCCCTATACGCCACTTGGCGTGACGGGGGCTCTTTACTTTTTTTTGTTACCTGATCAAATTCAGTTGCAATAACTTGATTGTTGTTAGAAGTATTTAGGGAAATCGCCTGTTTCGGTAACATATGCGATATCCTGTATTACATTGCAGTTTGCATCTTGCTTTCCAAATCAGGCATCTTTGGCACACATTACTTCTTCTATAGTCGGTGCATGTTCTTGACTATTCTGCAAAGCAGCAGCTCTCTATGGTCACAGTTGTTTCTCCTAGGAAAACTATACCCCCAGTCTAGCAAGTGTTTCCTGTCCTAGCATGCATCGAGTTTCCCTTCTTCTAGTTGGAATGCCCGAAAGAACTAATATAATCTTTATAAGTGGGTTTTCTTTTTATAAAATTTGACTTCCTTCCTGTTTTCCAATTATAATGTTTCTGTCAGACATCGATATTTCTTAATGATGTTCTTTGATAATGTTATGTTTGGTCGAATTCCCGGGATCACTGCAAACGAATTAAAATCCAGATTTGATCAACCGCCCGTGCCAGTTGAATCACCCGAATTAAAACTCATATCATTGAAGAATACAAACAAAGAAAACAACAGCAGTCCCCATTATAGCAGCTATAGCATATGCAAAAAGACATAAGGCCAAGCGGCACCGAAAGTGAACGCTCCTAAGCTGTCCTTCGTCATACGATATCATCATTCATCATGAGAAATCGGCATTTCGAAACACGATCCGGATGAAAAACTTAGCTCGCGGTGTGCACAAAGTACTAAACTCAGTAACTCCAGCAGTAAGCCGAACTTGGAATATGAGGAAACTGCAACAAGTCGGACTTGGAATATGAGGAAACTGCAACAAGGAACACTTTTCAGACTGAGTCTGAGTGGTTCCTTGCTGGCTATCCGCCATACTGACAGGAAGTCCTCTTTGTAATGTTCTTCATGCTAAGAGAGCTGATATTTAATAGATTTCAAGCTGTTCATCAGAATGAAGAATCCGATCGGCTGCTCACTCACTCACTCACTCACTCACTCACTCACTCACTCACTCACTCACTCACTCACTCACTCACTCACCCATGGTTATGGGAATAGTCTGGACAAGTGGTATGGTTTTACGTGACCACAACACCCTCACATGTTTATGTTGGTTATCAAGAAAACTGGCTACTAACAACATATACCCCATACGTCATAAGGCATAGTGAGAACACCCTTTTAAATATTCTTTACCATTTTAAGTTGTTAGAAAATAATTGTCGACATATTAAAACATAACAACATAAAAATCAATTTTTCTGCTTTTTTTTTTAATTCCTGGAAATAGAAATTAAAAAAAAAATCGTCTGTAGCCGCATTACGTAGGTGACAACTTCATAAATTGTAAACCGCTTTATTTACTCCGGCATGACAGTCATTCTACATTTTTAACAGCTACGTCATAATTCTGTCTGGTTGGTAATTTACTTGTCTTATTCTGTTATTCTCTTAAGAAAAATACTGTTTATTATTTTTTTTTATATACTTCATTGTTTTGTAGACTAAGTTGTACTTAATAATTATAAATTAGTGATCGTGTACTTGATTAATTGAGCTAATGAAATGCAGTCCACCATTGGTGGCTTCAAAGAATGCTTATTGTACATTTATCTTTAGCCAAAAGTACATTTATGGAGAAAACTTTCACATCTAAGTGGGCAGTGACTCATAGCTGAATGTTAGAATAGCTTTAGAATTAGTGAGCAAGAGCTGATCAAGATCCAATTCCACTCTATAGTTATGGTCCTGGAAATAGGTTTATCAGTCTGGGCTATAGAGTAAGTTTAGGAAATTGAAATCAAAGCCTACACTCAAAAGTGCCGGGATGAAGCACGACGTGTGGACTAAGAGTCGCTGATTTCAATTCTCAGCGGTTCCTATTGGGTCAAATGATTAATAATGAATATCTATACATCTCGGTGGCTGAGCGGTTAGTTTCCTCGCTTCCTGATGAGAAGGGTCCATGTTAGATTCTTAGAAGTGGCCGATTGTTTTTTTCTTTTTCTATCTAAAGGGCTCCGGGGTTTACGCAGACTCTAAAAATATGTACCGTATATTTTTCTGGGAAGTAAAGGTGGACCGTCCGACCACATCACCCAAAAATGTGCCAAGTCATTGAAACATGTTATCACTAACACCATATACCTCATACGCCTGGCACATTTATTTATCTATCTATTGTCCCTTAGAGCGAAGGATGGCACACAGTGCAAACATTTTAGAGTCTATGTTCAACGATCTTTGTTATTAAGTGTCAGACCATGCAAAGGACCCGAATTGCATCTCGCCTCGTGTTTTTTTTTTTAAACTATGTATATATCTAAATTCAAGGTTTCTGTTTTTGAGATTGTGGTTCTGCCCTATGTGCTGTCTTCGGCTCGAATTGACAATAGATAAATAGATACTAATATCTAAATTGATATCACAGTTACTGTAATTAGTTTTCCCTATCCATAATACATAATAAATGAACTTTCTTCTTTAACTACTGACTGATATGGAAGGCGGCGAGTCGTGCGTTTTCTACAGCAGCAAGAAAGCTTCCCAGCTTCGTCTTTGTCAAATTTTGCAAGGTTACCCACGCCACCATTCTCTTGCCCACTCTACTCATCTCTGTTTCGACTATCCCTCCCTCGCCGGTTATTCCTGGCCTACCTCTCTTTCAGGCAAAAGCAGCTTTCCAAAAAATGAGGAAGATACTATGCAATCCATTTTTGACAATAGAAACAAGAAAAAGAGTTCTTAAATGTTATGTAGAGCCAATATTAACATATGGATGCGAATTATGGACAATAGAACAACAGACAAGAAAATCACTGGAGTCTGTAGAAATATGGTTTTACAGAAGAATGTTGAGAATACCATGGACAGCTAAGAAGAGTAATGAAAACATTCAGAAAGAGGTCAAAGCAAAAAGAGAACTAATTTCCAATATAAGAAAGAGACAATCATCATTTTTTGGCCATGTAATGAGAACAGAACAACTGGAATATATTGTTAACAACTGGAAAAATTGAGGGACGAAGAGATAGAGGGAAGCAAAGAGAAAAAATAACAGACAGCTTAAGAGAATGGCTTGGCAGAAGGTTAACAACAGAAATAATAAATAGCTGCCAAGATCGAAAATTGGGGAGAGACATGATCACCTACGCTAGTAGGCACGGTACTTGATGATGATGACCTCTCTTTCCTCCTCCCCAAGGGGTTTAATGCAGTGTCGTTGCTCACCACGGCGTGTGACCTACCCAGTATCATCATGTGCCAGCTATTACCGTGTTTCTCTTGGTTACACATTTAGATAGATAATTCTTAGTTGGTGATGTTTGTTGAGGTTAAAGTACAGGGATGTAAGAACTCTTTGTTACAGAGAAACGTATGAGGTGGCAATAGCGTAACTCTCAAAGTTAACATACACTACTTACGTTACAAGGGAGACGCGATAGCTCAGTGGTTAGTGAACTGGACTACAAAGGACAAGAGATCGGGTTCGATCATGATCGACGGCTTCCGGGTTCACCCAGCCTTAAATGGGTGCCGGATTTTTTTCTGGGAAAGTAAAGCGGCACTGGCGTAATACCGACCACATTACCCTAAAAATCATGTGCTGAAGGTCTGTAAAATGTATGGACACTAACACCATATTCCATATACGCCTGTTGGTGTGACAGGGAACTTTACTTGTTATTAGCAGAATTAGAGAATTTTATAGAGAAACAGTTGAGAAACTAGGTTACAACTAACAGAATACAGGGAAAGAGAGATCGCGGACGACAAAGAGAGAAAATACTGGACAGATTGGATTCATGGCATGGAAAACAGTCAACGGTAGATACATGTTTGTGGAAAGACATGATCGCCGACGCCAACTGGTTTGGCACATGATGATGATGATGAAAGTGAAACATAGAGATAGAGAACAAGATCTATATAGGTACACGATAGAGAGAGAATAACTTAGGGAACACCAAGTTAAACCTGATATAGTTTACTTGAGAAGTGTTTCAAGTCAGATTCAGAAGTGTTGTGCTCCAGAGAACAATAGTAAATAGATTAAGAGTAGGGTTGATTAAGTCAAGACACAGATATAGAATAGCAAGTGTTAGGCTAGATGAGTTGTGATATTTTGATTGAGTGAAAGATAGAATTATCTAAAGATGAAATAATCTTAAAAGAATGGCAAGAAACAGAACGGCTCGGAAAGTGTTTGTTGAAGACCCATGTTCCACAGGGAGCTTAAAGGTACAAGTAGATTATGTCGTTTGACACGGCCAGGAAATGCCAGTTCTCTTTGCTGAATTAAATTATTAGCCAATTTTTGTTTATTTTCAATTCTTCTAAGATACTTTTGTTGCTCCTGTGTTTGTTCAGGATATTTAGATGATATTATTTTTCTGTAGTGTTCCATCATAAGAGCCACTGCAGCTCACCGGTTAGGGAACTGCACCACTAAAAACAAGAGATCGGGTTCGATTCTGATCGACAGCTTCCAAATACACACAGTTTGAAATAAATACCGGACATTTAAAGGAAAGAAAGCAGCACTGGCGTAATACCGACCACATAACTCAAAAAATGACCCTAAGGTCCACACAAATTATGAACACGAGCATCATAATCTTTATACTCTTAAATTTATTTTAAATACTCGAGAGTTGTTGACGATATCGTCTACTAACGACACTTTAATAAACATTAATTTGTATATTATGTACAATTGAATAAATATTTATATATATATGTACAACTGAAATAAACAAAAGAATAGGAATGACAAAAAATAATTTTAATGTCATGAAGAACATACTAACATCAAAACAAATAACACCATGGCTAAAACTAAGAATAGCAAATGTTATATCTTCTCAATATTCCTATATGGTATAGAAACATGGACATTAGACAGGAAAACAAAACAGAGAATTGAAGCCTTTGAAATGTGGATATATAGAAGAATAGGTAGAATTGGATGGAAGGAAAAGAAAACAAACGATGAAGTCTTAAAACAACTAAAAATGAAAAGAGAACTACTAAGCACAATTCAAACAAGACAAATGCGATTTTTGTGCCATGTTAAAAGGCACAACAGCCTACTAAAAGTAATCATGGAAGGGAAAATACAAGGTAAAAGAGGCAGAGGCAGACCAAGACTAACATGGACGAGTAACATCAAAAGATGGACAAATCAGCCTATGACAACCTGCACCATCAAAGCAAGAGACAGAGCAGAATGGCGCTCCATGGTAGCCAACCTTCGTTGCAGA
Organism: Megaustenia siamemsis; assembly: GCA_032433765.1. NCBI lineage: Eukaryota > Metazoa > Mollusca > Gastropoda > Stylommatophora > Ariophantidae > Megaustenia > Megaustenia siamemsis. The sequence continues at coordinate 27,796,976 of JAVIAB010000001.1, forward strand.
GACGGCACTTGATGATGATGATGATGAATTTTTATATTGAAAGAATAGATCCAGCAATCTTTTTAAAAACAAACGGACCATCATTCTCTCTGACTTATTGGTACACCGTGGATAAATTGATGTCTTTTGTTTCTGAGTTCAGGCTCCATTCGTTGTGTAATTTTAAAAATTCCCATTTTCAGTTTAGAAGTTGCTTTCTTCATTGAATGTGTCACGGTAAATCAAGTGTAGGGTCAAGACAAAGAAATGCATAGAAATGCGAAGTTGTGGTAAAGCTGAATGTGAAGGAAAAAAAAACTATGGGAACAATGAATATAAAAAAAAATGGGAGAAATGAACAAAAAACAATGGGAGAAATGAAAAAAAAAATAGAAAAAAAATATGGTTACAGCTTTACGTATTTAATGGACGACACAAATTTGAACGACTCTTCGGCTCAATAGGCCTTCAGCAGGAACAAACAAACAAACAAAAAACACATACACATATATATGTAAGTAAATAAAGTTAGTCCTACCTATCTAACTAATAATGAAGCATCAAAAATAAAATAATGTCGAACTAGTGTGAGAAATAAAAAAAAAAGGTATTTTTTATACTCTCCTTTATTTCTCATTCTAGTTCGAAATTAATTTATTTTAGATGCTTCATTATTAGTTAGATAGGTAGGACTAATTTGATTTACTTGCTTATCTATGTGTGTGTGTTTCTTGTTTGTTCCAGTAGAAGGCCTGTTTAACCGAAACGTCGTTCAAATTTGTGTCGTCCATTAACTACGTATCCCGTGTGTTACCGGGGCCTCATTATGAGGGAGGTAAAGAATAGTGACACTGTGACCTTCCAGGCATGTCGTAAGAGGCGACTAAGGAGGTTGATCGATGGCTTGACAAGCTGTCATTGTAAAAAGTATTGTTATGGAAACAGCGCCATAGATTTTAGAAGCAGTGATCTCTGCTATATGTGCCATTTTGGCACGCAAGGTTTCTGCATTTGATATTGTAGCTCTGCCCTATGTGCCGTCTTCGGCTCGAAAGGACAATAGATTGATAGATTAACTACGTAAAGCTTTAACAATACAATTTTTCTATTTTTCTTTCACCTTTCCCCTAAATCAAGTGTAAAGACTTAAATATCCTACTTGTAATGTTCAAATGTATAATGACAGGAATATGATAAACACAATTATGCGTGCTGACCGCGAATTACAGAACCAAAGAGCTAATTTCTCTATATGTGTGAGAAACATGGACAATCACTAGGCAAGACAAGAACATTTTATGTTAAGAAGATGTGGTTCTGAAGAAATATTCTCAACATTCCAAGGATACGTAGCAAGATAAAGAGGAGAAGAGAGACCGCAAATGCACTAATTAATGTATCGATTGAAACTGTCACTATCAATAATAATTTTCTTGGATGGATTTCAGCATCTTAGGGAGCTCTTTGAGACGGAGATTTTGGTTTCAGAAACGAAATCTGTTTGTTGCGATTTTTCTAACAAATGAGAAAGAAAAAGTTGATTATGTCCGTAACGTCTTGGGGAATATGAATCGTTTGATTTTGATGTTGATATTTCCCTTGAAAATTAGCACATTAATTGGTGCTGTCATTTATAGAATATAACTGACATCAAAGTTATAGGAAACAAATATTTGTAGTCTTATAGCAAAAACCCAGAAGTTTTCTTTACTGTTTTTGTGTTCACCTGACGAATGTCGGTCAATGAGTTCATCATTACAGCATTTCAGACAGCCTCATAAGTGCTCGTATTTCCTCTTAAATATATCCCACAAGGTATTGCGACAGACATCCCTTGTGTTTGAGGCTGCAGATTCACATCAAAGAATACTCGAATCACTTGCATATCCTGCCTTTTAAAGGGCATTGAGATTATCATCCATGTCCATTGCTCGTCCATTCCTTCACAACAATAACCCAGTGAGTCAATCTGCTCATTCATTCCATCTTACATCCGAATCATTATCATCAAGTAAGGGACCTGCTGGCGTAGGTGGTCATGTCTCTCAACAATTTTCGATCTCGACAGTTATTTATAATTTTTGTTGTCGACCTTCTGCCAAGCCATTCTCTTAAGCTATTTGCTATCTTTTCTCTTTGCTTTCCTCTATCTCTTCGCCCCTCAATTTTCCCAGTTGTTACAATATATTCCAGCTGTTCTCTTCTCATTACATGGCCAAAAAAATGATGATTGTTTCTTCCTAATATTGGAAATTAGCTCTCTTTTTGCTTTGGCCTCTTTCAGAACGTCTTCATTACTCTTCTTAGCTGTCCATGGTATTCTCAACATTCTTCTGTGAAACCCCCTTTCTACATCCGAATACTCTGGTACAAAAATGAAGCAGATTCTAATGAGTCTTAACTTCTTCAAGGACTTCACTGCTCTGAAGCGAAGCCTATTTCTAATTTCCTGGTCATATTCAGTGATTAAAAAGTATAAGTGAGTAAAAGTCTATTCTCTCACAGCTGTTTGTTGAGGATATTTTAGTATTCTAAAATCACTTAAAAACACGGGATTTGTGTTAGTTAAAATCACATAAAAATACGAGGTTTGTATTAGCTAAAATCACTTAAAAACACGGGAAATGTGTTAGTTAAAATCACATTAAAATACGAGGTTTGTATTAGCTAAAATCACTTAAAACACAAGACATGTCTTGGCTAAAATCACATAAAAACATGAAGTTTGTATTAGCTAAAATCATTTTAAAACACAGGATTTGTCTTAGTTAAAATCACATAAAAAACACGAGAACTGAAATCACTAACATAATAACATGGGAGATTTGTTTTACTTTCGAGCTAACGTTTGCTCCTAAAACGATCGAAAGACTACCCCAAATGTTTTAGTTCGTTCATTTCTGTGTTCAGCTTTTCCAGACATGATTCCGCTATGAAAGGGTTTGCCGGGTGGATTGGGAGAACCAAGGAGCAGCGGGGAGAAGGTGTAGCAACGGGTTATTTCGTGTGAAAGTTTGGTCTGAGTAACGAGGATAGAACGAGGTTTATTTTGGTAGCCGGTCTGTGTCTGTGTTTACAGACAGATTATCCGCCTTTGAATGAATTCCGGCTTTGTTTTGACTAGTTTGGAGCGAAAATGTAAAAAGAGGAGCGGGGAGAAAGGTGCAGAGTATGTTAAAAGACATATCTTACTCAAAGTAATCTTGGAAGGGAAAATACAAGATAAAAGAGGCAGATGCACACCAAGACTAACATGGACGTGTAGTATCAATAGATGGACAAGTTAGCCTATGACAATCTGCATCAAAAGCAAGAGACAGAGCGGAATGGCGCTCTATGGTAGACAACCTTCGATGCGGATACGAAACTGAAGCTTCCGTTTCAAAATGGTGGAACGTTTCACGTTCTCTCGATGGCTGTACAAAATGCATCTGGGGTTTGATTAATTTCGGCTCTGTGATGCAATTTTCTGTGTTGAAATCAAAATGATGTTCTACTCAGAAAATCTGCGCCGACGAAATGGACAAATCTGCGCCGCCGAGTACACACAACAATGTTCCTTTTTGACAAGTCAAGTATTGTAAAAGCGACCTTCACCGTCTATTGTTGACATGCGGTTTACGTCACATTAAGGGCTGTTCAATGGCCGACGTTGGAATTGTTTGACGCAAGTTATTTACATGCTAAAACGCATTAATGTGGATTGCTCCGTCAAGTCGACCGAAGATTTTCCTCTTTGCGGATTTTGCACCGTGTTTCGTTCGTTGCACGCTAACCGTAGGGTCTGTTGTTTGATGTGTGACGGGGATAATTCGACGACTAACTGTGTGTTTATATGTTCGGTTGGAGTCAAGAAAGATGTCCTAACATCATCAATCGCTATACATTTTTTGTTCTCAATATGACGATCATCATTTTCGGGAGGACGTGAACTTCCGGTATATTGGTGGATAGGCGGCAGGAACCATTGAAGGTTATGTCTGAAAAGTGTTCCTTGTTGCAGTTTCCTCATATTGCAAGTCCGGCTTGTTACAGGAACTACTGAGTTAAGTGCTCTGTGCACACCGTGAGCTGCGTGTCTCATCCGTTTTGATCATGTTTCGATATTCCAATTGTTTACAATGAATGATGATATCGTATGACAGGGAACAGTTGGCTGTGTTCACTTTCTGCGCGGTTTCACCTATGTCTTTTGGCGTGTGCTGAGACTGCTACGATGGGGACTACAGTTACCTTTCTTTGTTTGGGAGATGAGTTAGTAATTCGGATGATTCCACTGGCACGGGCGGTTGAGCGATTATGGATTTTAATTCGTTTGCAGTGATACCGAGGCCTTCCATAACCAATAGAACCAATAGAACGAAAATGAATGAAAAAAAAAAAAGAATATCCAATAATGATACTGTGTGCGCTGTAATCGAATTTGGTATTTTCAGTTGATTTGTTTGTTTCATCATATTGTTTCAAATCTTCAAATGATACTGTTGTCAGCGTTATTCCAATATCTTCTCACCGCACTTAATTTTCTATCGCCTCGACCATAATCTACTTCAGGTAGTGCCTAAGCTAAAGAACAAGAGGTCGGGTTCGAGCCTGATCGATGGCTTCCAGGTTCACCCATCCTTAATAAATGGGTACTTGATTTTTTTTTTAATGGGAAAGTAAAGCGGCACGGGCGTAATACCGACCACATTACCCTAAAATTAACGTGCTGAAGGTCTGTAAAAATGATGGTCACTGACACCATATTCCCTGTACGCCACTTGCTGTGACGGGCTTCTTTACTTTACTTAATGCCTAAGCGCAGAAAGAGAAAACCAGGGAAATCTCCACCAGCATGACGTTTTCAGCTTGACTAGCAGGGACGATTTTTGATAGAATGACGTTGGCCGCCTGGGTTGTCCATCTCTACGGTCATGTCTGTCTAATGTAGGCTGTACCTCAACCACAGTCAACTATAGCTTAGGCTCGCGGACTGAAAAGAATCACCGAAAACTTGTGACGTTTTAACATTGTGAGCTGGGAGGGGTTTGGGTAAAATGACATGGTTGTCTATAGATCGCATATTTGAAGACGTCACAAGTTTGGGGTGATTTTAAGGAAAACTCTATCAGACGTCGTGACTTATAGTTTTTATCTGTGCCTCTACTACCCCGGCTTGAAACAATACCCCGCGATTTCCTCCCATCTCCTCCTTTTTACACTTTCCCTCCAAACTAGTCAAAACACAGCGGAATTCATTCACGTGCAGATAATATGTCTGTAAACACAGACACCGACCGGCTACAAAAACAAACCTCGTTTTATCCTCGTTACTCAGACCAATCTTTCACACAAGTAATAACCTATTATTCCGCCTTTTCACCGCCGAGGGGCGTTCAAAAAGTAATGCACCACATCGGTTTTCTCAGTAATAATAAACATAGAAGCATGTAATTGTGCAAACTTTAAATATGGCATGTGTCGATTGTGTGCACCAAATTGCACTGGAATCAGCAATATAATACGACTGCCTTAAACCGTAGAAATGGAGATGTTAGCAACTTAAGTTATAAGCAGCGAATCGTGATAGAATTTCTTGTTTTAGAGAAGGAAAGTGTTCTGAACATTCACAAGCGCCTATGTGATGTCTATGAATGTCGTGCAGTTGACAGGAGCATAGTAAGTCGCGGTAGCGGTGATACGGAGCTTCATGATTGGCCACACTCTGAACGGCTTGGCACAGTCATCATGCAGCGCTGAGGGCTTTATTCTTGCTGATAGGCGAGCCTGGAAAAAAAACTTTAGACAAGAAGAGAGTTAATGGAGCGTCATCATCATCATTCACCACGAAGAAAGAAATTGAAAACATCTTCTTTGAGTTGGAATGGTCATGATCACTGTCTTCTGGGAAATTGAAGGTGTGATTCTTGTGGATGTTATGTCAAGAGAATAGGCAATCAATTCGCAAGCTTGTATTAAGACTTTGAAGGTGTGATTCTTGTGTATGTTATGCCAAGAGAAGAGGCAATCAATTCGCAAGCTTGTATTAAGACTTTGAAGGTGTGAGCCTTGTGGCCTTGTGGATGTAATGTCAAGAGAATAGGCAATCAATTCGCAAGCTTGTATTAAGACTTTGAAGGTGTGAGCCTTGTGGATGTTATGCCAAGAGAAGAGGCAATCAATTCGCAAGCTTGTATTAAGACTTTGAAGGTGTGAGCCTTGTGGATGTTATGCCAAGAGAAGAGGCAATCAATTCGCAAGCTTGTATTAAGACTTTGAAGGTGTGATTCTTGTGGATGTTCTGCCAAGAGAAGAGGCAATCAATTCGCAAGCTTGTATTAAGACTTTGAAGGTGTGAGCCTTGTGGATGTTATGCCAAGAGAAGAGACAATCAATTCTCAAGCTTGTATTAAGACTTTGAAAAAAAAAAACTCAATCAACGTTTTCGCAGAGTGCGGTCACACAAGAATCAAGCAGACCTTTTCCTTCACGATAATGCGCGCCCTGAAACAAGTCTGGCAACACGGAAAGCAATCATCAGGTTGGGTTGAACTGTACTCCCCCATCCACCATACAGCCCTGATTTGGCACCCTCTGATTTCCGGATCTTTGGTCCACTAAAATATGCAATTCGTGGAACAAGGTTTAAAATTGATGGAGTGATTCATGCGGCAAAGAAATGGCTACACGATCAAGACAAAGACTAGTACAGGCTATGAATACATACACTTGTTGCGCGTTGGCGTAAAGCTGTACAAATGGATGGGGATTATGTTAAATGATACTGATGTTTACATAATTATATACTTTCTGAATTAGCGGTTCCGAGAAAACTGATGTGGTGCATTACTTTTTGAATACACTAAGTAAAACATTTGGCGTAGTCTTTTGTTCGTTTCGAACGCAAAAGTTAGCCAGAAAGGAAAAAAAAAACACCTCGTATGTTATTCAGCGATTTTAGTTAACACAAATCTCGAGTTCTTAAATGAATTTAGCTAACAGAAATCTCGTTTTTAATGTTATTTTAGCTAATACAAATCTCACATGTGTAAATTATAGAGTTATTTCCGGGTTATCATCATTGCATTCCAAACATGTCCATAAGTGCTCAGATCCCCTTCTCTGCAAATCCCGCAGTGTCCACCGACTGACGACTCCAGTTCTGTGTTGGTTGATAAGTCTTCTTATAGGCCCACTAAGCTTCTCGTTTCTGGTTGTGCCCATCTTAACTCTTTCTCTTTCATCCAAAGGAGTGACGTGGACTCATGGTTGTCGAAGTCCATTGCACTTCCCACATCTCGGAGGGCATTGATGATGTCCGCCCGATCCATTGGTTGACCGTCCACAACGACAGCGCAGCTAGCCAACGTGTCCGCTCTTTCATTTATCAAAACTCTCGCATGCCCAGTGACGTAGACAAAGGTTACTTTACGTATTTTTTACTTTTGCAATGACTCTACCCAGTGCATACGTACAGAGACCGCCTCCACTTCTTTATCATGCTCATCGAATCACTCAGTATGCCGGCGTGGGTGTAATCCTGTAACTCTAACAAGATGAATGCTCTTGTCACTACCATCCCTACCATCCCTACCATCACCTCCATCACCATGCTACTTGTAGTTATATTATATGCACCACTGTCCTCTCTGACAATTCTGTCTGTCGAACGTGAAGTAAATGCCCATACACTCCTTTTGTGTCGTATTATAGATCCGTCTGTACAGATGTCTGCATCTTCTTCATCGGTGTTATCCCTGATGAGACCGTTAATCTCCGCATTGACCACGACTGAGTTATGCTCCCTACATTTCCTGTTGAGTGTGACAATACAAGAGAATGTCTCCCTGAATAATGTAGGCACCAGTATCCAGTCCTCGCCAGTGTTGATAGTGGTAATTGGTAAGCCCACTGACCTGTTTGATGACACCTTCTTCTCGACTCACCCATTATTTGCCTCTATTTAGCCTGTCACCTTTCCCTGTGTTGAGCTCGTGGTGCAATGGATGCTCTTTATCTGCACTAATCTTCAGATATGCTCGTGCCCTCCAGATCTTGATCCTGTCATCCATGGTTGGACTGTTTAAAAGATACCTCATTGCTACACAGGGAGTGTCCCTCGTACACCCCAACAAATATGCGCATAGCTTCATTCTGTATTTTCTTCAGCCTGCCAGTTTACGTCATACTGACAGCGAGAATTGATAGGGCATACTCGATTGGTTGTCTACGTCCCTGGACATGTGGGAGTACGGGGAAATTAAAGAGCGGACAAGTTAGTTAGCTGCTCTGTTGTTGAAGAAGATCAACCAATGGATCGGGCGGACAACGTCAATGTCCTCCGGGAAGTGGGAAGGACACAGGACCTTGACAACAATAAGTCGACGCGTCTCCTTCGGACGAAAGAAATGGGAGTTAAGATGGGCACAGCCAGAAACGAGAAACTTAGTGAGCGTATGAGAAGACTTATCAACCAACACAGAACAGGACTCGAAAGTCGCTGGACACTGCGAGACTTGCTGAGGAGGAGATTTGAACACTTATGGACATGTTCGAAGTGCAATGATGATGACCCGCAAATAACTCAATAACTCAACTCGATTGGTGCGAGGATTAGTCTCTGCAACAGAAGGGTAAGTAGCCTCTGCTCGATGTTGGCAGCTGCCATGACCTTCAAGGCGGCTAATTCTTTGCGGGCTTTTCTTATCACATGGTTGACGTGGTCCTGAAAACACAGGCTGCGATGAAACTTAACTCCGAGATATGTCATGACCCTGTTCCTGGTCACCTCATCAGCTCCCATTCGTACCACCGGTGTTGCCGTGTTAACGATATGATTGTTAAGTGAGAACCATGCAACTGATGCTTTATTAGGATAAACCAAGGCAATTGATACTTCACACCTGGAAGAGATGCGATCGAGTTCGTTGTGCATGTTGGAGGCGATTTCCCGTCTGTCTCTTCCCTTTTGATATACCAGAATGTCATCAGCAAAAGTTATAGTTCTTCCCCTTCCATCCAGCTGCTGTTCTGTAGTCGTTATTGTGTACACGTTAAATAGAACTGGTGACAATGGTGAGCCCTGTGGCAGCCCTGGACAAATGGATGTTGTCTCGGACGACCAACTACCACATTTGAATATCACCTTCCTCTGAAATAGTTTTGCAGCGATCCATCTGATGAGGAAAGGGTGTAACACCAGTTTGAGGAGCATGTGCACATTTTAAAGTGATTGTAGCTATAACAGACCCCGTTGTTTGTGAGTGATTTTAGCCAACATTTTCGTATGTCTACTACTTCCTGTTGTTACAATATTCCTAGAATTTGCCGAACTTGAATTTACAACTCGAATAGTGTCTCTGATGGATATGTTCAAAGATAAGGGCACTGTAATCAAAATACGAGTGCTCCTTTGACAAATATAAACATGCAGTTAATATGCTGTAAGTCAGGCTAAGTGAACCAGAGCTAATCAAGATCCTTAACCCAACATTTCATGAGAGCTCGGGAAAAAGAATTAGTAATCTGTTCAAAGAAGTAAGGATCAAAAGGAGTTTATACTATGCTTTAAGGCGAATGGGGATTATGAGGGGTTTGTGCATTCATTTTTAAACGAGCGGCTGTGCATTTTAAGAGCAATATGGTCATTATTATCCCAGGCAGCCCTGATTTTCCAGAAACATAAGGCATCAAAAAGGGAAACAAATCTGTACATAGAAAGTCTTAATGAAGTATTAGTTCTGCGCGGGAGATTTGCAAATATCTTAGCTCTAAAATTAACCAAATTCCATTCCACGTGTTTTTGAGGACGGACATGACAGATCAGCTGCCATCTTGACCAACGTTCAAAATAAGAATCAAAACAATCATGCAGGGACAAACCAACACTATTCATAGTTTTCAATATTTTCCTGTTACCGTTACACCCAAAATGATGCATGTTATATGTCATCCAAGTGGGCTCAGATTCTGTCCAATACATGACTCTAAAATGGAAACTCTTCGTCTCATTAGTAGATCTGGACGTAAACCATTCAATTCACAAACGATGTGCACGTAATTCCCACAAACAAGATAATAAACGAAAGAAAGAAATGCATACATCTAGAGTGCAAGGGGACAAGTTTGCAGTAATAGAGATACAGTGAATTAATATCAATAGAAAGATATAATAATCATAAGTCGATAAATAGAGTGAACTATACAATTCTCATCAAACAGGTAGCGGTGCAGGTATCTTGTCAGTTTTGTTATTACTACCTGGGGAAGAATGGATGTACCTGCCGACCGGGTGCTCTATATTCTGCTCAGTTTACATTACAATGGACAGTCTATATTACAATGGATTGTCTACATTACAATGAACAGTCAACAGTACAATGGGCAGTCTATATTACAAATGATAGTCTATATTACAATTGATTGTCTACATTACAATGAACAGTCTACATTACAATGGGCAGTCAACAGTACAGTGGACAGTCTATATTACAAAGGATTGTCTACATTACAATGGAGAGTCTACAATATGATGGACAAAGAATGTCGGCTACAAAATTCGTTGGAGGTGGAGACTGAAGTCCATGCACTGATCTATGAAAGAAGTTGGACGGGAGATGGTGCCATCTGTACATATGGATTTGTGGTACGACATCAGCGAAGTTCAAGGGCAATCACAGCTCTGGTTCGAGAGAGAACTATGAAGGAGGATAGCGGTGCATTTGCTGTGATCACAAACAACTTGACTGTGGAAATCAACGTAAGGCAATTATCTGGTTGGAGACACATTCTCCAAGGTCTGTCTTCTCTCGGCGACTAGATAAGTTTGTTCAGGAAGATCGAAATTGCCTAGGTTGTAGACAGTGGCTAGAGTCTTTGGGCAGGACTAGGCTGAAAACGATTTTTTTTTGTATGTCAGGACATGAACATGTAAGTAGAAATGAACATGCGGATAGACTAGCTGGTGTGGCCGCTGTTGGGTGCGGCCAAGCAATGAACCGGACTGGCATTTTCAACGCCCTAAGAGAAACATGCCGAGTAAACGATTCTGCTGCGAATAGTGCATTCGTAACATTAACGAAACTATAAGAAACTTTTCCAGATATGAGAGCTATGTTGGTGGTATAAGAACATTGACCAGTCAATAGAGGACGGTGTTCTCAGCCGTTTTTACGCTGCGGAATTTGCTGAAGAGGAGATTTGAGCATCTACAGACAAATTGTCCCGATATGTAGGGATGATGGTTTGCCAATTAACAATGATGTTGATGAAGAATAGAATGTAGGCCATCTCTTGGGCACATCTAAAGGGTTACGAGAATCAGCTCCCTTTCCGATGACGCCTTCCATCCCTGCCTGATCAAAACATCAGCACTAACTTTGTTTTGTTTATAAATGTCATTTTAAAAAAAAGTAAAGAGCCCCGTCACGACAAGCAGCGTATATGAAATATGGTGTTAGTGACCATAATTTATACAGACCTTTGGCACATGATTTTTGATATAATATGGTCGGTATAACTCCAGTGCCGCTTTACTTTCCCAGAAAAAATACAATACCTACTTAAGGCTGGGTGAACTCGGAAGCCATCGATCAGGATTGTAACCGACCTTTTGACCTTTATAAATGGTACTAAGTGTTATTGTAATTTACTTACAACGCCACACAGTACATGGGGTCACACTGAAGTATCACAGATCACAGGCTGAAAGCCACTGATATAAGTTTTTAAAAAAGAAAACAATTTTCGTAATGGCTATTCTGAACACGTAGAGTCCCAAGGTAATAAAAACACTGACAGATTGGCTTCCAACTGCAGATCTAGTTGGAATATTAATTATTGGCCGAGGAAATCAAAACGAGGTAACACAGTCATCACAGTTTAGAGAATAACCTTCACCAGCGTGTGGACACGGTGATGTGCGATGGGGAGAGGATCTCAGCATTATAGAGTTGTTATCAGATGTGGGTGTTATCAGATGTGCAATGGTTATCATTATGGTTAGTCTAAGGCCCAGGTATCACTGCAAAGGAATTAAAATCCAGAATTGCTCAACCGCCCGTGCCAGTGGAATAATCCGAATGAAAGCTCATAGAAGGATCCAAAGAATGAAAGGCAGCTGCAGTCCCCATCATTGCAGTTACAGCACACGCCAAAAGACACAAGGCCCAGAGGCACCGAAAATGAGCGCAGCTGAACTGTCCTTAGTCATACGATATCATCATTCACCGTAAGGAATCGAAATATTGAAACACAATCTGGATGAAAACACAGCTCACAACGTGCACAGAGCAATAAACTCAGTAGCTCCGGCAGCAATCCGGACTTGAAATATGAGGAAACTGCAACAAGGAACACTTTTCACACTGAACCTCAATGGTTCCTGCCGCCTATCCACCATATTGACTTGGAAGTCCAAGATGTACAATGGTGATGATGATCAGTCAACTAAATTAAACTAGACTGAATCCTCTACTTCTTTGCTTCCTCATTTGCCTTTCAGCGTCGAGGGGAGTTTATGGTCTTTTACTCTTCTGTTAGATTCCTTTGCTGTTATGTTTCCTAGTGTCTCTGATCCATCAATCCTTTTCATTCGTGAGCGACCCTTGAGTCTGGTGTTCTAGTAAAGTTTAATAATACTCGTTGTGTTGTGTTTTGATCCTTTCGTCTCATCACGTGGTGAGACCAATTTATCTGTTGATTCTCTATATGTTCAATGAACAGAATAGCATAATACAATCGAAATGTAATTCTGCGAATGCTGGAATTCCAAATTCTAGTGGCGCGAATAGAAGAGGCTAAATAATAAACTTAATACAGAGTTTATTAAACCAACGAGCAATAGGAACAATGAAGTGTCGAAAGTGTCCTACGTCCGCTGATTGACTAAATAGGACTATTTTCATTTTCTTAACATAAAAAAAGAAAATAAAAGTACCCTCGTCACGCCAAGTGGCGTATCGGGAATATGGTGTTAGTGACCATAAATTGTACAGACCTTCGGCACATGATTTTTGGGGTAATGTGGTCGGTATTACGCCCGTGCCGCTTTACTTTCCCCCAAAAAATCAGGTACCCATTAAAGGCTGGGTGAAACCGCAGCCCGTCGGTTGGGATCGAACCCCACCTCTTGTCCTTTGTAGTCCAGTTCACTAACCACTGAATTTTCTAAACATGGTACTTTTAAAAGATCAACCCGGCTTCAGGGTTCGACCGAACACTAAAAATAGGTACTAAATATCATCTAAAGACAAATAGAACCGCCTGGCGTGATATTGACTATGTCACTAATAAATGTATAGATTGTCGTGAAAAAATATTAACACTAACACCGTATTCCAAAAAAGCCACAAACGTTATAGGCTTTCGCGTCAATGTTTAAACAAGAATAAGAGAAATTAAATCTACCCGTGTCAATCTACTGGAAATAAAGGAATCAATTCTGATACCCTCTAAACATTTCCTTCCACGATTCACCGTATACAGGGCATCGATTCTTTTGATATGTTGACCGTGCCATGTCACCAAGCTATCTTAGTATAGTCTATCTTTGTTGTCCGCGATCTCTCTTTCCCTGTATTCTGCAGTTGTAAGCGAGTATTCCAACTGTTCTCTTCTCATGATGTGCCCGAGAAATGTCTATTGTTTCTATCTGATATATTTTGGTTCTCTTTTTTCATTTTTGAAAATTTCATCCCTGGACGTTTTAATTGCCCAGGGAACAATCCAAATTATTCTGAGAAATCTCACCACTGTGTCAAATCCCCTATCATTTTCGTCTATTATCCATGCTTTGCTTCAATAGATCAGAATTTGCTGCTTAGTACTGATAGCTCTTCTCTCACTCACTCACTCACTCACTCACTCACTCACTCACTCACTCACTCACTCACTCACAGACTTCATGTACAAGGTGACCTTATTTTCTCAGAGGCTATTATTACTATCAATTTGGACATTAACAAGAGCTCCCTGATATTTTCTGTCTGTTGGTGTCTCTTTTAATATTATCCACAAATAATTTGTTTTTATGATCTCTATCTCAAGGCTTCATCCCCTAAGTGTTACAATCTCTTTCCTTTTTCCACTTCCCCTGTGGGTTCCAGGTGAGAGCTTGTCTAGTATTGTTTGTAATGGTAAAAAAAATGACTAATTCAAAATAATTTGTTAACGATATTTTATGTATATATGGCCTTTGGCGTCTTGACAGACGATTGGTAGCAAGCAATCATATTTAGTCAGTAGTTTGATAAAATATTAGTGTCTTATGGTGGATGTTGTTTTACTGAACATTCGTAGTTGAATCAGTTAATATTTGACATCGATACAAAATCGTGCTCTTTTAATTCAATGATTGTTTAATTCAATGATTGTTTAATTCAATGATTGTTTAATTCAATGATTGTTTTGCGTTGGCCAGGTTTTACCTCTGACGAAGTCCCCAGAGACTTGGAACTGAATTTTGCGTGTTAATCCGTTTTTCCCTGACAGCCGTGTGCACAGGGGCCCTCGCCGCACAGGCAGACAACTCCGTCTTCGGAGGTACGCATATTTTTTCCGTCTATGAGTAATTGACGTTTCAGGGCTTCTGAGACTAGGAGTGGTTGCCGCAGAGAGAAATCATAAGGTTTTTAAGATTTCGTACGGCGTCTTGCCTCGAGACTAACCAGTCCCCCATTCAATGACGTGTGAGGTCCTCTGTACTTTTGGAGATAAGCACTGTTAGTTGTAGTTAGTCGAACGACCATGTATCACTGCACACGAACCATAATTACTCAACGGTCCGTACCAGTGGAATCATCCGAAATAACATCTCATCTCATTAAAGTAAGTAAGTAAGTAAGTACCCCCCGTCACGCCAAGTGGCGTATAGGGAAATATGGTGTTAGTGACCCTATATTTTACAGACCTTCAGCACATGATTTTTGGGGTAATGTGGTCGGTATTACGCCCGTGCTGCTTTTACTTTCCCAGAAAAAATCCGGTACCCATTTAAGGCTGGGTGAACCCGGAGCCGTCGGTTGGGATCGAACCCTACCCCTTGTCCGTAGTAGTCCAGTTCACTAACCACTGAGCTATCGCGGCTCCTACTAATTTTTTTTAGGGAATTAGTAAAACCCAGGTGTCCTCGCCAGGATTACGAACCCCGGCTGTTGCCGTGGTAAGCCAACCGCCTATCGATTGCGCTAACCGGACACCCTCATCTCATTAAAGGATCCGAATAAAGAATGGTAACTGCAGTCCCCATCATAGCAGCCACAGCATACGCCGAAAGTCATAAGGCGTAGTCGCACAGAAAGTGAACGCAACTATCTGTCCTTCGTCATACAACATCAAGCAGGGATATACCAGACGTGTTCAAATGAAACCTGTCTCGGTGGCATTATTACAAACATATATAAGGTACATCATCATGTGCCATACCGATTGGCGATCATGTCCTTCCACAATCTTCTATCTACAGTGCATCGTATCAGTTCTGTTGTTGATTGCTTTCCATGCCATGCCACCAAGCCATCCAGTATTTTCTCTCTTTGTCGTCCGCGATCTCTCTTTCCTTTTATTTTGCCAGTTGTAACGAAGTATTCGAACTTTCCTCTTCTCATGATGTGCCAGAAAATGTTGATTGTTTCTTACTGATGTTTTTTTTGGAGCTGCCTTTTTATGAGGTACATCAGTAGGTGTAAAAAAAAAAAATAAACTATCTTTACGACACATAGTACCATTGCTGGTGTATGTCGGGGGGACAACGATAGAACCAGAGGGATAAAGGCCGCTTGGTCAAAGCAGTCGCCACGACGTGTGAGACTCAGGATTTTTATTTCACCCCCGATAGAAAAAATCTTTTCTGTCTACCGCGGGCTTCGAACAACGTACGCCGGCTTTTCAGCCAGCGGTGCAGTGGTTTTAACAGCACAGCCACAGGCACCTTCATCAGTGACAGAAATAAATAAAACAATTGTCATGAAGCAAGTACTCTAGAGGGTTCTTTATGAAAAGTCACTATAGGCACTTATTAAAACACGCATCCCACTATTTTCGAGAAATAAAGTCTCTGGTTGCTCTTTAAACCACTTTGTCACCGAGGCCATGACGTCAGCATCGGAGTCTAAATCGTTGTATCTTTAGAGAATTGTCAAAGGGTCAAAATAAATTAAAGTCACGTGGTGATAGATCAGGACCGTGGGCTCAATGTTGTAGAACTTCCCACCGTTTCCTTGATCACGTTTCCTGCAGAATGTTTGCGAAATGAGGGCGAGCATTGTCGCGTAGCAGAATCACACCACTGGAAAGCATGCTCGGTTTCTTATATTCTTGATGGCTGTATGCATGTTGTCTATTGTGACGTTGTAGCAGATGTCATTGAAGTTCACTTCATGTCAGAATGCGGACGGATTCCCAAACACACCGGATATTTTTCTAACGGTCTGCAGCAAAACCAATTAATACCACGCGGAGAAAGAATGAACACGTACACAAATGACCATTGACGTATGCTTATTACGTCAATGTGACATCATCATGTCTCCCACGCATGTCCGCTTTTGGCAGTACGGGCCGATTTCATTTCAACACGCCTCGTAAAAGTCAGGTTAATGATACCGCTTTCCTCATTACAAAGATCGTAAACATGACATAACGAAGTTGCATATGTTGATAAATATGCTATTGGACCTCGGTAGCCTAGGTAGGAAAACCACCCACCTAGGCTACCAACGTTCGGACAACCCGTATTCGATCCCCGCTGGAAGCAGTGTGGGTTGTACTCATGGGTGGAAAAAAATACCCCCGCGGTCGACCCAGCCGCTGGCAGAAATGGGTACCAGGGTAGTACTCTGGGAAGGTGAGGAATGCCGCCTCGCATCGTGAGTTTCTATGCTTCAAGCGACACTATTCAGAAGTGTTTGGAGACTTCTGGATAGGCGGCCGAGCACATATGGGTGAAAACTCGCGTGCTAAGACGCCAATTCAAGTCTCGTACTTTACTTTACTTTACTTTACTTTACTTTACTTTACTTTACTTTACTTTACTTTACTTTACTTTACTTTACTTTGCTTTATTTACTTTACTTCATCTTTACTTTACTTTACTTTACTTTACTTTACTTTACTTTACTTTACTTTACTTTACTTTACTTCATCTTTACTTTACTTCACTTTTACTTTACTTTACTTTACTTCACCTTTACTTTACTTTACTTCACCTTTACTTTACTTTACTTTACTTTACTTTACTTTACTTTACTTTACTTTACTTTACTTCACCTTTACTTTACTTCACCTTTACTTTATTTTACTTATAGATGTACTGTTTGTGTACCGGATCTTATGTTATATAGTTTTAAATAGTGTACTAGGAGAGTGGGAATTTAAAGAGTTAACAGAAGAATGACCGAGTCGTTAAGCTACTCAGCCACGCCGAGAATTGTTCAGTTGAATGATATCTCGTGATGGTATGATTCGGTCGTCACGTGATGAAGCTGAACAGATCAGGGCTAGGGTGCTGAATATAGTCATTTCTCGCTGGTAGCTAGGAGCGACAAGAAGCAGGCTTTAGATCAGGAATTTGCACCAGCGAGACGAGAAACATCTGGGAGAGAATGGCTGATTATTCTGGGAGAGAATGGCTGATTATTCTGGGAGAGAATGGCTGATTATTCTGGGAGAGAATGGCTGATTATCAGAATTAGTGAGGAATCATCATCATCATGTGTCATACCGGTTGGCGTAGGCGATAATGTCCTTCCACAATCTTCTATCTGCAGTGCATCGTATCAGTTCTATTTTTGATTGATTCCCATGCTATTAGTAAGGAATAGATAGCTAGAAATGAAGTAGAGAGTCAGCAAAACATTTAGAAGAAAGGCAAAGGTAAAGGTATCGGTGTCTTAGCACGCGAGGTTTTTGAAACCACATGTACTCGGCCAATTATCAAGACGTGTTTGGAAACTCACATCTAGTGTCGCCTCAAGCATCCTAACTCACGAGCGAGGCGGTATTCCTCACCTTCGCATTTTTTTTCCAACCACGAGTACAACTCACAAACTGCTTCCATCGAGAATCGAACACGGGTTGTCCGAACGTCGGTAGCTAAAGGGTGGGTTTCCCAACTAGACTACCGATGCTCTCGAAAACATTTAGAAGGGAACAACAATAAATTGCAATGCTGTGGTAAAGCTAGTAACAATGAGCAAGTGGTGGAGTGTGACGTACACTCCTACAAGGTATGGTGACAACCTTACAATAAAGGAACACAACAAAATACTGACGTTTCGTCCTACACGCCGCCTTCCTCAAAAAACGAGAACACAAACGGACAACGAAATAAAGAGAAACTCCACTACTATAGAATCAGCGGGACTAGTATAAATCAGGGAGAAAATAAATAGTGGAAAATGAGTGAAATAATAAAACAAAAAGGAGATGCACGCCATTATAAGAGAATATAAACTAATAATTAATTTACAAATTAGTAAACTAAACAATGTATTTTTAATTAATTAAATAATAAATACTGACCTGAGGAAGAAACTCGAAATTGAACCAGCCATCGAGTACATAAAGAAACAACAGATAAATGGTTCGGTTACCTTAAAAGATAAAAATAACTAACAATGACTCAAAGAGCCATAAACAAACGCTACGAAAACGCCAGATTAAGAGGAAGACCGAGAAAGAGATGGATAAAGGGAATACTAGAGTCACTAGGAATGATAAAACCAGAAGAAGCCAACAGAAGAGCAAAGAATAGCAGATTGCATCTCCCCTCGACGCCAACGGCATTGGAGGAAGGATAGAAGAAGAAGAAGAATAAATAATGCGAGACTTAGATGAGACCCGATCCAGAAGATCCGAGTGTGTGGACTGTAAGTCCAATGCGAAAATGATGAAAAGTGGAGGTGGGGGAAGGGGAACTAGTCACGTGATAAGACGACTGGTCTGAGAGGAGTACGAAGATGATATCAGGGGGTTTCAATGGCTGTCAAGAATTAGATGGGTATCGGCTAAGCTAGTGAAATGTATACTAGGGTGTGAAAAAAATGAGCAAACAAATCCAGTCGTGCCTCTGGTAGCAAGGGGATAAATGCGGCGTAATAGGAGATCGTTGTAAACAGGGAGTGCGATTTGCGAAGATGGATGGGAATTAGTGTGTCTGAAAGAAAGTGTATAAAAACAGATAGGCGGAAATGGGTGAATAATGTGGAAGTTTTGAGTCCATCCTGGACAGTTTTAAAGGGCTTGGAAGTTTCTGTAAGAGACAGGTAGAGGCAACCGAGTAGCAGTTGTAGATTTATAGATTTCGCTCTGGAGTGTGTGAGTTTACTGGGAATTATCATTCACGTATTTGTAATCGTGGGCCTACAATGCTATTCATGATGGCGGAATCATTTAGAGTATTGGCTATTTGTGCTAGACTCTAGAAAATGTCTTGATGGAGTTGTCCTTGATTGTTGATGTCCACAAAGGTTGTATAGTTCTCTATCGCCTAGAGCAGAAGTCAAGGAGAGGTGTTCTGTCTGGTTAGATCCGGCCTTACATCACAGCAGACAGAACGATAACAGCAAGACTCAGCATGAAGAACACAACACTCATCATCATTGTCAGCTAGAAGAATATAATTACCTTAAAGCAACTACCCTGGTTTATCTGGTATCCTGGTTTATGTGTACCTGGCCAATGATAGATCAATCATGAAACAAGCAATAAATGCCGAACTGAAAGAAGATGAATTTAAACTAAGACAAGCTGCCGACACCTAGAGACGGCCCCGAGGAAAGAAACAGAAACCCCTGATATAAAAAAAAAACATGAGGGAAATAAATCTATTACCACTAGAGACTGACAGGGTTTCATATTCACATTTTTGTAAACCGTACTAAGTACACAACTCAAAATATCTGACTGTAAACACGGCCAGCAATGCTTGAAATATATCATTACATATTGCTTGTCATAGAATAATACTTGTGAAAATCAAATAAAATTTCCACTAGTATTAATCAAATTGATTTTGCAAACACTTTAGTGGGATGATAACAGTTTGTCTAAGAAAAGCATAACTGCCGTTATTGATCAAGAAGGTATCTTAGAGCGAGTAAAAATAGGGTGGCAAAATATTATAAGAGTACATAGCTATATAAGAATTTGTAAATTTGTTGTTCCTTGTATAAGAAAAGAGACGATGAAGTCTTAAAACAACTAAAAATGAAAAGAGAACTACTAAATACAATTCAAACAAGACAAATGCGATTTTTGGGCCATGTTAAAAGACACAACAGCCTACTAAAAGTAATATTGAGGGGGAAATACAAGGTAAACGAGGCAGAAGCAAACCACGACTAACGTGAACGAGTGACATCAAAAGATGGACAAGTCAGCCTAAGACAACCTGCGCCATCAAAGCAAGAGACAGGGCAGAATAGCTCTCCTTGGTAGCTAACCTTCGATGCAGTGACGGCACTCAATGATGATGATGTCCCTTGTACTGCATCTGACGATGCTCTTTGCCTAAACATCACAGTTTATCTTGTCTCTCTATAGGTTTAGCCCGTTCATACCGTTATATGCTGATTTATCGTTTTCCACAGCTTAACTCGCAGCCCTGCACGATATTTTATTTCGTACAATGGACACTGCAAGAGGGCCAACAGAAGACTAGCAATAGCAACACAAAAACTACGCGCCACGAAGAACCGTACTTCCAGCTCAGCACTAGGAAGACTAAAAGGTTAAACAATTCAGGACATGCATCTTTTCGATAGCAACGTTTGGTTTTGAATCAAAGACAATCTCGCAAACAACAATGAAGAAGTTTGCTTCATTTGAAACAAAATGCTGCAGACAAATAGTCAGGAATCATTGGTTAATGAAAAGTAGCAATGATGACATAATAAATGATCTAATCATTGGAAAGAACTGACTTACAAACAATATCTTACTGAGGAAATTAAAATACTATAGCCACGTTAAAAAGACACAGTTGGCTTGAAAGAACACTATTAGTTACGCAAAGACAAGACAGGGTCACACCAAGAAGAAGGGGATTCAAAACTTCAAGACATCAAAGAGACCTTGAACTTGACAACATAATAAGATCTGATTAGAGACATATATTCAGATTCCTTGAAGCAGATTTTGATGAGTGGAATGTTCTGTAAAGGACACATGATCAGATTCTACCTACCTACCTACCTACTTACCCGCCCACCCACTCACCTACCTACCTGCCTACCTGCCTGCCAACCCACCCACTCACCTACCTACCTACCTACCTACTTACATAAAAAAAAAAAAAAGTAAAGTACCCCCGTCATGCCAAGTGGCGTATCGGGAATATGGTGTTAGTGACCATAAATTTTACAGACCTTCGGCGCATGATTTTTGGGGTAATGTGGTCGGTATTACGCCCGTGCCGCTTCACTTTCCCAGAAAAAAAAATCCGGTACCCATTTAAGGCTGGGTGTACCCGGATCCCGTCGGTTGGGATCGAACCCTACCCCTTGCCCTTTGTAGTCCAGTTCACTAACCACTGAGCTATCGCGGCTCCCTCACCTACTTACATACATACATATGATTTATCTACTTACTTACTACCTGCCTACCTACCTTCCCACCTACCTGCATACATACATAACTACCTACCTACCCACCTACCTAGCTATCTATCTACAAACCAGCCAACCTACATACCCACCCACTTATGGATCTATCAATCTATCTACTCACCTACCGATCAACATACCTGTTTACTCGCCTACCCGCCTGGCTACCTGTCTGTCTGTCTGTCCGTGTGTCTGTCTGTCTGTCAAGTGTCAGCAGACCTTGCACATGTGAGGGAGTTGATGCCGATTATTGCCTCCCGTCTCAATATTCTCTTTAGTGTTTCTCTAGGTCGGCCTCTTTTTCTTTTACCCTCAGCTTCCCATTCGAAGGCCTTCTTATGGATTCTTTTGTTGTTTTCTCATCACATTTCCTTGTATGACCGCCTTCTGTTCCTGATTATAGGTACTATTTTTGAATACTTTATCATGTCTCTTTTTTTCTGCACCAATTCATGAATTCATTCCACGGTATACGAAGTATTTTAAAGTTATCATTATACATATAGAAATTATGCTGAGGCGCATACTCGAGGTCTTAAGGAGAGTCAATCATGGAAGTGCTAAATCGTAATGTTATTTAAACTTGATCAATTTTTCCCAATAAGCTTGCAGTAGCTCGACTTGTGCCATACAAACAGCCAACATTCTAAACCATATATATGTTTATATATTAAAGAGTATATATACAGTTTTTTTCTAAATAAAGATTTACATTAACTCTGTCATCTCACCCCATAAAACGAGAAAATCGTGTTATATCAGGTCTCTGAAGTTCTAATGTATTTACTTTTGTCGAATGGATATTCAGTTTATCAAACTATATTTTATTATATTTCTATTAGATTTATCAAATTGTAATTAATAACAAGCAGTAAGTTAGTTCTAAAAATTTACTTATATTTAGAGTTATTAACATTTCGAAAATTAAAATACTAGGATTAGCGGACACCAATGTAAAAGGACAACATATAAAGAAAACATGCATGAACTACACTATAATATTCTCAGGAGTTGACAACACAGAAAGAGGAAGGAACACACGGAGTAGGCTTTATTATCGACCCAGAACACGCAAACTCCTCGAAGCTGAAAAGCAAAGGAGGAAGGAAAGAAGAAAAAAACAAGACGTTTAACGGGACGCGTTCCGGTCAGTTCCGGCTGAAAAAAAAAAAATCCATACGCGCATGCTTACAAATATACAGAAGCATGGTAGCTGAATGGCTAATGTGCTCGCCTGCCAGTCAGAAAAGTTCAGATTCCATATTTTCTCTGACCGGCAGGGTCCACGGGTTTACCCAGCCTCTAACATTTTTTGTGGGAAGTAAAAGCGGCCTGGTGTGATACCGACCATAGCACTCAGAATGTGCCGTGGTCACGGGAAAATATGGCCACTAACACGTTTTTCTTCATACTTCTAGCAAGGCGATGAGGGAACTGTTACATTTAATTACGGGAAATTCTGAACCTTCATTTCTTGTTACTCTCCACGACCATAATCTAGTTTTTTGTTTGTTTGTTTTTTTTTTGCGTTCGCCAGCTTTCACCTCTGGCAAAGACTAGGAACCGAGGAACGTGTTAATCCGTTTTTCCCTGGCAGCCAAGCGAACATGGGTTCCTCGACGCACAGGCAGATAACTATGTCTTCGGAGGTACTCATATTTTTTCCGTCGATGATTAATTTACACTTCAAGCAGGGCATCGCTGCTGAGACCAGGGGTGGTTGCCGCAGAGAGAAATCAAGACACAAGTGCAGTCGGGATTTGAACTCACAACCTTTCTGTCTCAAGACCGGATTCTTGCCCCCAGACCAACCAGTTCCATCATAACATGACAACATAATATAACAATGTGTTATTGTTGTCTAGTATACACAGGGTGAGGATATGAACACTTTGGCGAAATAATTCCGTTGTGTTATGAAGATGTTTTATCGACTAAACTAAACTAAACTAAACTAAACTAAACTAAACACAGAAAGAGAGAAAGAGAGAGAGAGAGAGGGGGGGGGAATAGGTGGGTAAAGAATGGAAATCAATATGGAGTTTAAAAGAATTGCTGTCAGAGCGGAGAACGTGGATCCGAATCATCGTAGGTCAAAGTTTTCTCAATCGGAGTTGAAATAAAAACTCAGACCTGAACATCGCACGGCGACTACACTGGGCAAGCGGTCTTTATTCTGTAGTCCTATAAATCCCCAGGCAGACCTAATAATGGGAAGATGTCATAAAGATGGTAAAAGATGTCGATAAAACGACGTGTGCAGCCAGGAAGAAATCCAAACAATGATACTAGACTTAATTAACGCAAGAGCCAGATACAGCACGTGCTGAGAATAGAAGTTATCCCGAAACAATCACAAGAATCGCTGTGTAGCGCACCCCGGAAGCAGGACGAAAGAGAGGCAGCCTATAATCATCATCAAGTACAAGGCCTGCTGGCGTAGGTAATCATATCTCTCCACAACTTTCGATCTCGACAGTTATTTATCATTTCTGCTGTTGACCTTCTGCCAAGCCATTTTCTTGTCTAGTATCTTTTCTCTTTGCTTCCCTCTAACTCTTCGTCCCTCAATTTTCCCAGCTGTTACAATATATTCCAGTTGTTCTCTTCTCATAACGTGCCCAAAAACAATGATAATTGTTTCTTCCTAATATTGGAAATTAGCTGTCCTTTTGCTTTGGTGTCTTTCATTACTCTTCTTAGCTGTCCATGCTATTCTCAACATTCTTCTGTAAAACCTCATTTCTACAGGGTAGAGAAATTTTCTTGTCTGTTGTCCTATTCTCCATGATTCACATCCATATGTTAAGACTGGCTCTACATAACATTTAAGAACTCTTTTTTCTTGTTTCTATTGTCAAAAATGGATTGCATAGTATTTTCCTCATTTTTTGGAATGCTGCTTTTGTCTGAGCCATTCTGCATCTCACCTCTCGTGCACATCTACCGTCTGAGGTTAACAAAGTTCCCAAATACTTAAATTCATTTACCTGTTTTATTATTGTTCTACTTATCTTTACTTTGCACTGAGGTGATGTCTTTTTCTTTATTGCTACCATTACTTCTGTCTTTTTGCTATTAAGGCTGAGTCCTTTATTTAAACAATATGATTAAAAACTAGTTGAAGCAGAGATGCTTAATAGTTACCAAACTTTAGTGTTCTCATGAAAAATGGTAACTGACCAGAAATATAAATCACGAGATTTTGCTGCTGAAATGTTGTTTTTGAAAATTTGTTTTTGACAATTTTGCCATGAAAAGAATAAATCAGACGTGATTACTTCAACAAATGGTGGCCTAGTTCCAATTAAGGTGGAGAGTTTTCTGCCCCTCATGCAAAACACCATGAGTGATGCTCACCATTTTCTGCCCCTCATGCAAAACACCATGAGTGATGCTCACCATTTTCTGCCCAAGTCAGTAATCAAAGAACATACAAACTAAAGAGAATACCCTATATAAATGCGAATAAACGAAGAGAGCTACAATCTGCGTAGCGTAAACAAAGACTGAAGCGGCTATAAATAATAAAGAAGCGTAAGTGTTGAATTAGCTCTCGGAAATGCAAACAGCACAAAAGACAGAATAATTAAGTCTGTTCAATAGTGTGCCGCGTGTTTGTCTGAGTGCTGGTTCTATACCTGTGTCTTTCACTCCTCTGTTTTGTTTCGTTTCGAGTTTCAATTATTTATTTACGATTTTCAATGCGTAAATGATTTTTTTTTAAATTTACGTATTATTAATATTATTTCGCATGCGCATATTCCCATTTATTTACGTGTGTGTGTGTGTGTGTGTGTGTGTGTTTGAGCGTGCGCGCGTGTTTACCGCATGCTAATTGTTCTTGGCCTGATCTTGACATATGAAAGTGAATTCTGGACAACAGGAAAATAAACACAAAAACCGTCAGAGGTTATATAAATGTTTGATAAGAATTTATAAAATAGAAATAATAAATGGGATTGATCAACAAATCATCTTCATTGCATAATGGAACCCCTCAAAGTGTTCAGAACCCCCTCTTCAGTGCGTTCCCCACTATGAAGTTGTGTAAAGAAGATTGATTTATCGACTAAACTAAACTAAACTAAGCACCGAGAGAGAGAGAGAGAGAGAGAGAGAGAGAGAGACAGAGAGAGAGATAGGTAGGGAAAGAAAAGACACGCTAGAGAAAGTGCTAAAGATGGATTCTGCTCAAATGCGAGAACTCTGTAGCGCTGGTCAAAACCCTATCCCAAACCCCTTTAGTCGCCGCTTACGTTACGTGTGGCAGGTAACAGTGGCTCTATTCTTCCTGGAATATAAGGTGACAACTGGAATATAATGTAACAACTGGAATATAATGTGACAACTGGAATATAATGTGACAACTGGAATATAATGTGACAACTGGAATATAATGTGACAACTGGAATATAAGGTGAAAACTGGAACATAAGGTGAAAACTGGAATATAATGTGTGACTGGAATATAATGTGACAACTGGAATCTGGAATATAGGGTGACAACTGGAATATAATGTGACAAATGGAATATAATGTGACAACTGGAATCTGGAATATAAGGTGATAACTGGAATATAAGGTGACAACTGGAATATAATGTGGCAACTGTAATCTGGAATATAAGGTGACAATTGGAATATAAGGTGACAAATGAAATATAAGGTGACAACTGAAATATAAGGTGACAGATGGAAACATTGTGGTAAGAAGGGAACGAGGGAACTAAAGAAAAAAAAAAGGGATAGCAGACAATTTAAGAGAATGGTTTAGTTGGAAGTCAATAACAGATAAAGATAAAGATAAAGTACGAGACTTGAATCGGCGACTTAGCACGCGAGTTTCCACTCATATATGCTCGGCCGCCTATCCAGAAGTGTTCGGAGGCTTCTGAATAGTGTCGCTTTAAGCATCGAAACTCACGATGCATACATTCCTCACAGTCTTAGAGTACTATAGCCTGGTACCCATTTCTGCCTGCGACAGGGTCGACCACGGGGGTGTTTTTTTTTCCCAACCACGAGTACAATTCACACTGCTTCCAGCGGGAATCGAACACGGGTTGTCCGAACGTCGGGAGGCCAATCGGGTGGTTTTCCTAACTAGGCTACCGAGGCCCCCAAATAACAGATCTGAGAGGCAGCTATCGAGTTAGAAAGTTGTGGAGAGACATGATCACCTACGTAGACAGACATAATTCTTGATGGTGATAATTGATTATTATTGGTCATCATATATGGTGTAGAAACGTGGACATTAGACAAGAAAACAGAACAGAGAATTGAATCCTTTGAAATGTGGACATATAGAAGAATAGGTAGAATTGGATGGAAGGAAAAGAAAACAAACGATGAAGTCTTAAAACAACTAAAAATGAAAAGAGAACTACTAAACACAATTCAAATAAGACAAATGCGATTTTTCGGCATGTTAAAAGACACAACAGCCTACTAAAAGTAATCCTGGAGGGGAAAATACAACGTAAAAGAGGCAGAGGCAGACCAAGACTAACATGGACGAGTAACATCAAAAGATGGACAAACCAGCCTATGACAACCTGCACCATCAAACCAAGAGACAGGGCAGAATTGCGCTCCATGGTAGCCAACCTTCGTTGCGGAGATGGCACTCGATGATAATGATTGGTCATCAAATGTTCACCGGGAGCTCAAAACTACCAAACTATTTTCTGATAGTAATCATAACTCAACATTTCGACACCTATGACTAGTCGTAACCTCGTGTAAGTCGTCAAGTGCTTTGTTGCGGGATTTTCTGAGTTTGAAAGCTCTATGGAGTGTGTTGTCTTATGGTGAATGCACGATCAATGAAACGATCGTTAAAATGTCATTATGGCAAGACAATAACGACAATTTGAGACATATAGATTGGCAAATTCAACAAATACAAAGGCTGTATGAACCGGAATACAATCAGGAGTTGCGTGGTCTGAAGTAGGGCTCTCGTCTAGAAAGAACCCAGTTTTAAACCCGCCGTGAATGGTGGTAATTTGACTTTTTCGAATCCGTGGCTTCTTGATGACTTTACCCTCTCATGGTCTCAGGGTAGTGAGATCTGGTTTCCATCTCTCTCGGATACAGGCGAAAATCAGCAGTTCCCGTGTGCACTATGCACACGTTAGAGAGAAATAACCTCATAATCCTTTTGACAGTTAAAAGTAGAAAAGAATCGCGGACTCCACAAAGTTATTATTAACCTACCCGTAATGCCAAAGATGGATGTCGGACTGAAATGGCCAGATATCGCGGCTTGTCGTAAAGTAGCGACACAACGAACCCATGTCTGCTTAAATGGGTGAACACTGAAGAAGAAAAAGTAAAAAAAGAAGAGGAACAGAAGATTAAGTAAGAGAAGAAGAAGAAGAAGAAGAGGAAGAAGAGAAGATCAAGTAAGAGTGTGCCTAAATTAGGAAGCATCGTGGACATGTGCAGCTTGCACGTTCATTACTGCTTTCCTCATTAACTAATCTCACAATTTTATTTTTTTAAAATTAGTTCATTCATTTTATATGTTAATGATGTATGATTCCTTACCATACAAAGCGTATTAGAAGAGGAGAAGAAAGAAGAGCAAAAGGCAGACCAAGAGTAAAATGGACAAAGTCAAAGAAACGACACAACTTCAATTTTGTTGGCACTGGTTTAAGCAGCCAAAAGTATAGGGTACACGGCGAAAGATATAACTTTGTATCTGTCTTGACACTCGAATAGGGTACATAGCGATAGATATAACTTTGTATCTGCCTCGACACTCGAATAGGGTATACGGCGAGAGACAGAATCTTGTATCTGTCTCGACACTCGAATAGGGTACACGGCGAGAGATAGAACTTTGTATCTGTCTCGACACTCGAATAGGGTACACGGCGAGAGATAGAACTTTGTATCTGTCTCGACACTCGAATAGGGTACACGGTGAGAGATAGAACTTTGTATCTGTCTCGACACTCGAACAGGGTACATAGCGAGAGATATAACTTTGTATCTGTCTCGACACTCGAATAGGGTACACGGCGAGAGATATAACTTTGTATCTGTCTCGACACTCGAATAGGGTACGCGGCGAGAGAAATAACTTTGTATCTGTCTCGACACTCGAATAGGGTACGCGGCGAGAGATATAAATTTGTATCTATAGGGTACGCGGCGAGAGATATAAATTTGTATCTGTCTCAACACTCGAATAGGGTACACGGCGAGAAATATAACTTTGCATCTGTCTCGACACTCGAATAAGGTACACGGGAAGAGATATAACTTTGTATCTGTCTCGAAACTCGAATAGGGTACACGGCGAGAGATATAACTTTGTATCTGTCTCGACACTCGAATAGGGTACACGGCGAGAGATATAACTTTGTATCTGTCTCGACACTCGAATAAGGTACACGTGAAAGTGAAGAAAGAAGGGCAGATTTTTAATGCTCCACGTTGCAGGGATATTATATATACATATTTAATATTAAATACCTGTCATGTCTTCCGGAGTATTGGTAATACGGAGTTAATACCCATGTTTGTTTCAGCCATCATCACATATGTTCTTGTAGTTTGGCAAACATTAGCCTAGTAACGGCTTTTCTTTACATAAAAATGTCATTGATCATCATTTAAGGCTGGGAGAATCTACCTTTCTTATGCAGATCGCACAGTCCTAATAGGAGAGACGGAGAATGAACTACAAGATCAGATAGACATAATGGTAAAAGAAAGCCACAAGAGAGGCCTCAAGAGGTCTGAAAATTAAAAAAAAACAGAAGTAATGGTTGTATCGAAGAAACAATAATCAACTCCATGCATCTTACATATAAACGGGATAAAAATGAAACGAGTGCAAAACGTCAAATACTTGGGCACAATAATAACATCAGATGGAAGATGCACCACAGAAGCAAAATAGCAGTATAGCTCAGGCCAAAATAACATTTAAGAAAATAATAAAAATATTTTGTGCATCGACTTAGAGCCAATTCTGACCAATGGAAGCGAATCATGGACAAAAGACAAACAAATGAAAAGACGATTAGAGACCACAGAGATGGGATTTCTCATAAGGATATGAAAATTCCCTGGACAGCTAAAAAGACCAACGAGGAAATTCACAAGAGCATCACAAAAAAGGGAGCTCCTAATAAACATCAAAAACAATCGACATTTTCGGGCACATCTTGAGAAGAAGAAATTTGGAATACTTGGTTACAGCTGGCAAGATACAGGGAATGAGGGATTGCGGACGACAAAGAAAGAAAATACTGGATAGCTTGGTGTTGTGGCATGAAAAGCAGTCAACAACAGAAGTGATATTATGCACTATGGACAGAAAATTGTGGAAGGACATGATCGCCTACGCCAACCGAAATGGCATACACTGATGAATCAACCTCTTGGCTTCACCCCCAGCTCACTAACCACTTCGCTACCTCCATGACCGAACAAGCCGGAGATAAATTGATGATCATTTCGAGAAGATTAATATGGTTTTGTGAGTGCAGTGGAAGTAAGTTGAAAGGAAATAAATACTGAAGACAAAAAATACCTGTACAACTAATTATAGGGATGAAAAAAGCTAAGAGTGAAAGCGAGAGATAGAGAGAGAGAGGGAGAGAGAGAGGGAGGTAGAGAGAGAGAGGGAGATGTTAATAAAGAAGGGAATTACCTGGAACGAAGCGACAAAGTTAATGGGGGAAACTGTCATGTGAAGTACTGAAATATTTACAAAAAAGGCTACAGATTTAATTTGATGTCAAATTAACAACTGTCGATAATAACGATGTGCGCAAAAAAAGGATTAATTTGATGTCAAATCAACAACTGTCGATAATAAGGATGTGCGCAAAAAAAGAATTAATTTGATGTCAAATCAACAACTGTCGATAATAACGATGCGCGCAAAAAAAGAATTATTTTGATGTCAAATCAACAACTGTCGATAATAACGATGCGCGCAAAAAAAGAATTATTTTGATGTCAAATCAACAACTGTCGATAATAACGATGCGCGCAAAAAAAGAATTATTTTGATGTCAAATCAACAACTGTCGATAATAACGATGCGCGCAAAAAAAGAATTAATTTGATGTCAAATTAACAACTGCCGATAGTGACGATGCACACAAAAAAAAACCCCATTAATTTTAGCTGCTTGATGTGTAGATCAGATTTTTTGATAGTTTATAACATTCTTATACATGTTTATTTCTTTCTATATGCGTGTTCATTTTTTTAATATTCCATTTCTCCTCCAATTTCACAGATCTCCTTCATGAGCTATATTCAAAGGATAAACTCTGCCAAATTATTCATGAAACTCAACAAAAACAGTGATATCTACGCACTTATTTATGTGCAAAATATAGACGGCCCTAATCTGAGCTCTTTTCAAAGAAAGTAAAATAAAATTAACCAGTGGAAAGAAAAGAACCCATAAAACGTATGAACTAAGAACAGTAATTTCTTTTAGACCATGACCATATTTTTTAAGGAAATTAGAAAAAAAAAATAGAAATAATGGTATGTTAGAAGCTAGACAGCGTTCCCCACACTCGTGTATTTTTAGAACCCTTCACCTGACCTGAGTTTGGTATAATTACAGGCACACTCGGGTTACTATTCCCTTTTGACTCTGATCCACGGTCCGAGTAACACAGGACACGCAGGGAAGACATTTGTATTTTCTTTAACATATTTCGATTATTTTTGTTTTGGATGTTTCGTTACTGGTTAGCTATGTACGATTAGTTTCACTTACATATCTGTGCGTGTGTGTTTTTTGTTTGTTCCTGCTGAAGGCCTATTGGGCCGAAACGTCGTTCAAATCTGTGTCGTCTACTAATCACGTAAAGCTTCTAACATACCATTTTTTCTATTTCTTTTCTAATTTCCTTCACAATCAGCTTTACTGCAGCTTCGCATTTTTTTTATTCATTTGCATTTCTTTGCCTTAACCCCATATTTTTTTATCCTATCTGACTTTATATCTTTTTGGGCAGCTTCTTTATTTGTTTAGGTTAATCTTCTTTTAATTTTGAATGTTTCTTTTCTCTCTCTCTCTCTCTCTCTCTCTCTCTCTTTGGTTTATTTTTGCTGGCCGCTTTCACTTCTCTGTATTTCTGTGTCCTTGGCATATTGAAATGTTTATATTTATATATACATATATACATCTTTTCTTCTTCTTCTTTCCTTCCTCATCCGCCTTTCAGCGTCGAGGGGAGATATAATTTGAGGTCTTTTGCTTTTCTGTTCGCCTCTGCTGCTGTTATGTTTCCTAGTGCTTCTAATATTCCGTCGACCCATCTTTTTACAGTACTAAGGTACAGTAATAAGGATGCTATAGTGCTACGGGTGAAGTAAAGTAATAAGGATGCTATAGGTACGGTAATAAGGATGCTATAGGTACAGTAATAAGGATGCTATAGGGACAGTAATAAGGATGCTATATGCATAGAAATAAGGATGTTATAGTGATAGAGTTGAAGCAAAGAAATGAGGATGCTATAGTCCTACGGGTGAGGCAAAGAAATAAGGATGGTATAGGTAAAGAAATAATGATGCTATATGCAAAGAAATAAAGATTCTATAGTGCTAGGGGTGAGGCAAACAAATAAGAATGCTACAGTGCTAGGGAGAGGCTAAGAAATAAAGATGCTATTGTGCCAGGGGTGTGGCAACACAATAAGGATGCTATAGTCCTATGGGTGAGGCAAAGAAATTAGGATTCTACGGTGCCAGTAGTGAGGTAAAGAAATAAAAAATTCTACAATGCCTGGGATGAGGCAAAGAAATAAGGATGCTATAGTGCCAGGGGTGAGGCAAAAAAATAAGAATTCTACAGTGTTAGGGGTGAGGCAAAGAAATAGGGATTCTACAGTGTTAGGGGTGAGGCAAAGAAATAGGGATTCTACAGTGTTAGGGGTGAGGCAAAGAAATAGGGATTCTACAGTGTTAGGGGTGAGGCAAAGAAATAGGGATTCTACAGTGTTAGGGGTGAGGCAAAGAAATAGGGATTCTACAGTGTTAGGGGTGAGGCAAAGAAATAGGGATTCTACAGTGTTAGGGGTGAGACAACGAAATAAGGATGCTATAGTGAAAAGGGTAGGGGGCAAAGAAATAAAGATGCTATAGTGCTAGGGGTGAGGCAAAGAAATAAGGATGCTATAGTGCTAGGGGTGAGGCAACGAAATAAGGATGCTATAGTGCTAGGGGTGAGGCAACGAAATAAGTATGCTATAGTGCTAGGGGTGAGGCAACGAAATAAGGATGCTATAGTGCTAGGGGTGAGGCAACGAAACAAGGATGCTATAGTGCTAGGGGTTGGGGCTTATATTGGGTAGAAGGAGGACTCCTATTTGTCGCGAGGTCGATATCTGGAGTAGGGATATCGAATGACTGACAGTGATGTAAACTGAAAGGAAGCCATTTTCACGAGTACAGATGACTAAACACTAATTGCAAAACACGAGAGAAGGTCGAGTTTATAGATTGTTAGAATCAAGAGCGAGGTAGGAAAATTTGAAAAAAAATGACAACTACAATATGAAATTATGAGATATTTGCACATTAGGAATGAAGAAAAAAAAACAGTTGCAGAAGAATCGCATCAATCATTTGAAATTAAAACAAGAGTGCTACCAGAGCGATCGTTCTCCTATTGTCTCTTATAATTTGCGTTATGAAACAGACAACAGAAGACATTCTTATAGAAATAATATTTGAGATTGATAATGCTCTCTGCACTGGAAGACTTGAATTATGCTGATAATATTGCATTATTATCCCGTTTCTAACATTGCGCTCAAGTAAAAACAGGCTTTGCACATCAGTAAAACAAGATGGATTAAATATAACCATTAAAAAAAATTATCGAAATTAGTTATTTCCTTAAATAATAAAAAAAAAACAGTCAAAATAAAAAAAAATAGAAGCTTTTATCATCAAACATTTTCATGTAATTAGGAAGCACAGTAAAACCAGATTGGAGACAAGTGTTGGGATTGTTCAATTACTGCTACTAGTAATACTACTACTACTATTACTACTGCTACTAGTAATATTGCTGCTACTACTACTACTACTACTAACAGACTACAACGACTATTATTACTATTACTATTACTACTACTACTACTACTGCTACTACTACTGCTACTACTACTAACAGACTACAACGACTATTACTACTACTACGACTACTACTACTACTACTACTGCTACTACTAACAGACTACAACGCCTATTACTACAACTACTACTACTGCTACTACTACTAACAGACTACAACGACTATTATTACTACTACTACTACTGCTGCTACTACTACTACTACTAACAGACTACAACGACTATTATTACTACTACTACTACTGCCGCTACTACTAATACTGCTGCTTCTGCTACTACTACTACTAACATACTACAACGACTATTTATAACTGCTACTACTACTACCACTACTACCGCTGCTACCAATACTACAGCTACTACTACTACTACTGCTACTAATACTACTGCTACTACTACTACTGCTACTACTACTACTACTGCTACAGCTACTACTACTAATGCTAGTAATGCTACTACTACAACTACTACTACTGCTACTAATACTACTGCTACTACTACTGCTACTGCTACTACTGCTACAGCTACTATTACTAATGCTACTAATGCTACTACTACAACTACTACTACTGCTCTATGATTACTACTACTACTACTACTAATGCTGCACCTACTACTGGTACTATTACTACTACTTCAGCTACTACTACAACTACTACTACTAACAACAACTGCTACTAATATTGCTACTATTAATACTAGTACTGTTACTATTACTACTACTGTTGCTACTATTACTACTACTACTGACAATACTACTGCTACTACTACTGCTACTATTACTACTACTACTGCTACAACTACTATTGATACTATTACTACTACTACAGCTACTACTGCTACTACTACTAACAACTACTGCTACTACTACTGCTACTACTACTACTGCTACTACTACTACTACTACAGCTACAACTACTACTGCTACTACTACTACTGCTACTACTAATACTAATACTGCTACTACTACTACTACTGCTACTACTACTACTACTATTACTACTACTTCTACTGCTACTAATAGTTCTACTGGTACTAATACTACTACTGCTACAACTACTACTACTACTACTACTACTGCTGGTGCTGCTGCTACTACTACTACTACTGCTGTTACTACTACCACTACTACTATTACTACTACTACTACTCCTACTACTACTGCTACTACTACTACTACTACTACTAATACTACTGCTACTACTACTGCTACTACTGCTACTGCAACTACTGCTACAGCTACTACTACTACTGCTACTAATGCTACTACTACAACTACTACTACTGCTACTATGATTACTACTACTACTGCTGCTAATACTACTTGTACTATTACTACTACTTCAGCTACTACTACAACAACTACTAATAACAACAACTGCTACTACTACTGCTACTATTACTACTACTACTGTTACTATTACTACTACTGCTGCTACTATTACTACTACTACTGCCAATATTACTGCTACTACTACTGCTACTAATACTACTACTACTGCTACAACTACTAATGCTACTATTACTACTACTACTGCTACTACTACTAAGAACTACTGCTACTGCTACTGCTACTATTACTATTACTACTGCTACTACTACTGCTACTACTACTACTACTACTAACAACTACTGCTACTACTATTGCTACTATTACTACTGCTAATGCTACTACTACTGCTACTACTACTACTGCTACTACTACTACTAATACTGCTATTACTGCTACTACTACTACTGCTACTAATACTACTGCTGCTACTACTAATACTGCTACTACTACTACTACTGCTACTACTACTACTGCTACAACTACTACTGCTACAACTTCTACTACTACTACTAATACTGCTACTACTACTACTGCTACTAATACTACTGCTGCTACTACTAATACTGCTACTACTACTAATACTGCTACTACTACTACTGCTACAACTACTACTGCTACTACTACTACTACTACTACTACTGCTACTACTACTACTGCTACAACTACTACTGCTACTACAACTGCTGCTACAACTACTACTGCTACTACTACTACTGTTACTACTACTTCTACTGCTACTAATAATTCTACTGGTACTACTACTACTACTGCTACTACTACTACTACTACTACTGCTGGTGCTGCTGCTGCTACTACTACTACTGCTGTTACTACTACCACTACTACTATTACTACTGCTACTACTACTACTCCTACTACTACTGCTACTACTACTACTACTGCTACTACTACTACTCCTACTACTACTGCTACTACTACTACTACTACTACTACTGCTACTACTACTAATACTACAACTGCTACTACTATTACTACTACTACTAATGCTACTACTACTACTACTAATTGTACTACTACTACTATGGCTAAAACTACTACTACTACTACTATTACTACTACTGCTACTACTGCTACTACTACTGCTAATACTGCTACTACTACTACTACTACTGCTACTCCTACTACTACTACTACTCCTACTACTACTACTATTACTACTACTTCTACTGCTACTACTACTACTACTACGACTACTACTACTGCTTCTACTACTTCTACTATTACTACTACTACTCTGTCTACTACTTCTACTACTACTGATGCAACTACTACTGCTACTACTACTAACAGACTACAACGACTATTATTACTACTACTACTACTACTGCTGCTACTACTACTACTACTACTAACAGACTACAACGACTATTATTACTACTACTACTACTGCCGCTACTACTAATACTGCTGCTTCTCCTACTACTACTACTAACATACTACAACGACTATTTATAACTGCTACTACTACTACCACTACTACCGCTGCTACCAATACTAAAGCTACTACTACTACTACTGCTACTAATACTACTGCTACTACTACTACTGCTACTACTACTACTGCTACAGCTACTAGTACTAATGCTAGTAATGCTACTACTACAACTACTACTACTGCTACTAATACTACTGCTACTACTACTGCTACTGCTACTACTGCTACAGCTACTATTACTAATGCTACTAATGCTACTAATGCTACTACTACAACTACTACTACTGCTCTATGATTACTACTACTACTACTACTACTGCTGCACCTACTACTGGTACTATTACTACTACTTCAGCTACAACTACAACTACTACTACTAACAACAACTGCTACTACTATTGCTACTATTACTACCAGTACTGTTACTATTACTACTACTGTTGCTACTATTACTACTACGACTGACAATGCTACTTCTACTACTACTGCTACTATTACTACTACTACTGCTACAACTACTATTGCTACTATTACTACTACTACAGCTACTACTGCTACTACTACTAACAACTACTGCTACTACTACTGCTACTATTACTATTACTACTGCTACTACTACTACTACTACTACTAACAACTACTGCTACTACTACTGCTACTATTACTACTGCTACTACTACTACTACTGCTACAACTACTACTGCTACTACTACTACTACTGCTACTACTAATACTAATACTGCTACTACTACTACTACTGCTACTACTACTACTACTACTGCTACTAATACTCATGCTACTAATACTACTAATACTGCTACTACTACTACTACTACTGCTACTACTACTATTGCTACAACTACTACTGCTACTACTACTACTACTATTACTACTACTTCTACTGCTACTAATAGTTCTACTGGTACTAATACTACTACTGCTACAACTACTACTACTACTACTACTGCTGGTGCTGCTGCTACTACTACTACTGCTGTTACTACTACCACTACTACTATTACTACTACTACTCCTACTACTACTGCTACTACTACTGCTACTACTACTAATACTACTGCTACTACTACTGCTACTACTGCTACTGCTACTACTGCTACAGCTACTACTACTACTGCTACTAATGCTACTACTACAATTACTACTACTGCTACTATGATTACTACTGCTACTGCTGCTAATACTACTTGTACTATTACTACTACTTCAGCTACTACTACAACTACTACTAATAACAACAACTGCTACTACTACTGCTACTATTACTACTACTACTGTTACTATTACTACTACTGCTGCTACTATTACTACTACTACTGCCAATACTACTGCTACTACTACTGCTACTAATACTACTACTACTGCTACAACTACTAATGCTACTATTACTACTACTACTGCTACTACTACTAAGAACTACTGCTACTACTACTGCTACTATTACTATTACTACTGCTACTACTACTGCTACTACTACTACTACTACTACTACTACTACTACGACTACTACTACTGCTGCTGCTACTACTGCTTCTACTACTTCTACTATTACTACTACTACTACCACTACTGGTACTACTACTAATACTGCCCTGTCTCATGACCACTCTCTCTCTCTTTCTCTCTCCCTCTCTCTCTCTCTCTCTCTCTCATTCTACAATGTCCATAACTGTAAATTTGCTCTAGATGTATAACCTTTGAATTTCGCTAGGTTTAACATGAGTGACTGAAAGTATTTTGGGACTAAGTAAATATAATTAAAATGTTAAAACACTGGAAATTTTTAAAAAAATATATCATGGAAGTATTTTAAAAAATAATGACAATATTATAATATAGTGAGGATGTAAATACATACTGGTTGTAAAAGTCACAGCCATATCTATGTGCAGATTGTTATAGATTGACTTGCCCATCTTTTGATGTTACTCGTCCATGTTAGTCTTGGTGTGCCTCTGCCTGTTTTACCTTGTATTTTCCCTTCCACTATTACTTTTCATAAACTGTTGTGTCTTTTAACATGCCCCCAAAAAATGTCATTTGCCTTGTTCTAATTGTGTTTAGTAGTTCTGTTTTCATTTTTAGTTGTTTTAAAACTTCATCGTTTGTTTTCTTTTCTTTCCATTCAATTCTACCTGTTCTTCTATAAATCCACATTTCAAAGGCTTCAATACGGAACTACGTAAGCGTAATATTCATTTTAATGCTATATTTTATGTGCTGCAACTGAACATGTAGTTAAAAACGATCTGTAGATCAGATTTTTTGATAGTTTATAACATTCTTGTACATGCTTATTTCTTTCTGTATGCGTCTTCATTTTTTTTTATCTCCATTTCTCCTCCAATTTCACAGATCTCCTTCATGAGCTATATTCAAAGGATAAACTCTGCCAAATTATTCATGAAACTCAACAAAAACAGTGATACCTATGCACTTATTTATGTGCAAAATATAGACGGCCCCTAATCTGAGCTCTTTTCAAAGAAAGTAAAATAAAATTAACCAGTGGAAAGAAAAGAACACATAAAACGTTTGAACTAAGAAAATTAATTTCTTTTAAACCATGACCATATTTTTTGGGATCCTATCTGACTTTATATCTTTTTGGGCAGCTTCTTTATTTGTTTAGGTTCATCTCCTTACAATTTTGAGTATTTCTTTCTTTCTTTCTCTCTCTCTCTCTCTTTGGTTTACTTTATCACTTCTCTGTATTTCTGTATCCTTGGCATATTTAAATGTTATATATATATATATATATATATATATATATATATATATATATATATATATACATATATGCAAATATTCATACGTGTTGCAACGTGGCAACAATTCAACCGCTACCTCAAAATAAACAAGCTGAAGTTCACTACTTCATACCGTTGCTGTTTCTTTTTACTCAAAGTTTCTAGTATTCTAAAATCTCGATTCCTCAAACTTCCCACACAGAAAAATCAATTCAAGAACACGTAAATACCACCTGAAAACAAACAGTCAGCTTTCCCACCAGCAAGGGCAAGTACACGTGGCACGACATTTCCTGTTGATACATGCCTCGCAACTTTTAATGAATATTAGATATGTCAGCATTTTGAAAAGAAATGGATGTAGGAAGAGACAATGACAAGATGACGCAATAACAAGCGGACTACAGATTAAAAGTTACAACCATTGTCGTTATGTGAGATCATAAAATGAGCAGAAAAAGGCTTTAGAAATATCAGAACGATATACTTAGAATAACAAAATAGAAAAGATAGTTGCAAAGTAGTATGACGATTTTAATAAAAGTATTCTGACCTATGGAAGCGAATCATGGACAGTAGACAAACAAATGAAAAGACGATTGGAGGCCACAGAGATGGGAATTCTCAGAAGAATGTTGAAAATCCCCTGGACAGCTAAAAAGACCAATGAGGAAGTTCTCAAAGAGGCCAACACAGAAAGGGAGCTCTTAAAAAACATCAGAAAGAAGCAATCAACATTTTTCAGGCACATCATGAGAAGAGGAAAGTTGGAATACATTGTTACAAGTGGCAAAATAACAAAATAAAAGGAAAGAGAGATCGCGGGCGACAAAGTGAGAAAATACTGGATAGCTTGGTGTCATTACATGGAAAACAGTCAACAACAGAACTGATACGATGCACTGTAGATAGAAGATTGTGGAGGGACATGATCACCTACGCCAACCGGTATGGCACATGATGATGATGATGAAAGTACGAGACTTGAGTCGGCGTCTTAGCAAGCGAGTTTTCACCCATATATGCTCTGCTGCCTATCCATAAGTGTTCGGAGACTTCTGGATAGTGTCACTTCAAGCATCGAAACTCACGATGCGAAGCGATATTCTTCACCTTGGCAAAATAATACCTTGGAACCCATTTCTGACAGCGGCTGGGTCGACCGCAGGGGTAACTTTTTTTTTTTCAACGAGTACAACTCACACTACTTCCAGCGGGAATCGAACACGGGTTGTCCGAACGTCGGTAGCCCAATCGGGTGGCTTTCCCAACTAGGTTACCGAGGCCCCCAGTTCCTCAATATCTTGTTTATCTCCTAAGATATATATATTTATATATATAATGGGATTTTCATCCCAACGTTGTGCTACCAATGCCAGACCTGGTCCCTAGATGCAAGAACAATAAGAAAAATAACCTCTACTGAGATGAAATGTGTTAGACGAATGACAGGAAACAGTCTGAGAGATAAGATTTGAAATGAAGAACTGAGAAAAAAGCTAGGAATAGCCTCCGCCATAGAATATATAACGAAACAACAGATAAAATGGTTTTGTCATGTGACAAGGCAGAAAGATCAAAACACAACACAACGAGTCTTCAGCAAACGTTGAGAGAACACCAGACCCAAGGGTCGACCACGAAAAGATGGATCGATGGAATATTAGAAGCACTAGGAAACATAACAGCAGCAGACGCGAACAGAAGAGCAAAAGACCGCAAATTATATCTCCCCTCGACGCTGTAAGGCAGATGAGGAAGGAAAGAAGAAGACGAAGATATATAATGGGTATTCTGCGTATAGACAGATGTGGTTATTTTGATTGAATATTCCACGTTAACTGACTTCAATGTCTGTTTAGTGGTTGTAGTTCATGAAGAAATCCTTCATGTCTTGGTCTTATGACTTCTATGCCGCCTCCTTCTCCAGTTTTCGAATACTCTACCCTCCATTATTTGTCTTTCAGTGACTTTATATAGCGTTTGATCTGACCAAAAAGCGTCAGACGTCTTTGTTTGATAGCATTCTCTAGGTAGTTCCCGTTCATTTCCAACTTTGTCAAGATCATCATCATCATCATCATCAAATATTATGCCTGCTGGCGTAGGTGATCATGCTTCTCCACAACTTTTGATCTCGACAGTTATTTATCATTTCTGTTGTTGACCTTCTGTTAAAGTCATTCTCCTGCTGCTGTTACTACTACTACTACTACTGCTACTACTACTACTACTACTGCTACTACTACTACTACTACTACTACTACTACTACTGCTACTACTACTACTACTACTACTACTACTACTACTATTACTGTTACTGTTGGAACTTCTACTTCTAATGCCATAACTACGACTATTACTACTACCACTACCACTACTACTACTCCTACAACTACTACCACTACTACTACTGCGGCTACGCTACTACTATTACAATTACAACTATTACAACTATTGATAATATTTATACTCATCATCATCATCGGGTGCCATCACCGCAACGAAGGTTGGCTACCATGGAGTGCCATTCTGCTCTGTCTCTTGCATTTGTGATGCAGGTTATCATAGACTGATTTATCCATCTTTTGATGTTATTCGTTCACGCTAGTCTTGGTCTGCTTCTACCTCTTTTATCTTGTATTTTCCCCTTTCATATTACGTTTATTAGGCTGTTGTGTCTTTTAACGTGCCCAAAAAATATCATTTGTCTTGTTCTAATTGTGTTTAGTAGTTCTTTTTTCATTTTTAGTTGTTTTAGAACTTCATCGTTTATTTTTTTTTCTTTCCGTCCAATTCTACCTATTCTTCTATAGATCCACATTACAAAGGCTTCAATTTTCCTATATGTTTTCTGGTCTAATGTCCATGTTTCTGCACCATACAGGAAAATTGAAAAGATGTAACATTTTGCTATTCTTTGTTTTAGCTCTGGTGTTATTTGTTTTGATGTTAGTATGTCCTTCATGCCATTAAAATTACTTTTTGTCATTCCTATTCTTTTGTTTATTTCAGTTGTACATTTTCCATCACTGGTTATAGTATGTCCAAGGTAGTTCTAGTTCTGGACTGTCTCCAGGTCTATTCCTTCAATTTTGATATCCACTTGTGGGTTTTGATTATTTTCTTTGTTTATGATCATAGCTTTTGTCTTTTTAATATTCATATCCAGTCCATAATTTTTACTTGCAATGTTTATTTCATTAAGTAATTGTTGTAGATCTTTAGGATTCTCTGCTAATAGTACAGTATCATCAGCTTATTTTAGGCTATTGATTATCTTTCCTTTAATGTTTAGGCCTGGCATCTCTGTGATGTTTTTAAAGATTTGCTCAATGTATAGATTGAACAAGCTTGGTGATATGATGCATCCCTGTCTTACTCCTCTTTTTATGTCAATGGTTGTAGAGTTCTCTTTGTTATATTTTATTATTGCTGTTTTCTCGCAGTATAGATTACATATTAGTCGTATGTTCATGTTATCTAGATGTATCTCTTTTAGGTATTCTATAACTTTTTTGTGGTATATTCTATCATAAGCTTCGATGTAGTCTATGAAGCAAGCATATGTTGGTTTGTTTACTTCTGTGTACTTTTCGATTATTGTTCTCATGTAGAGATCTTTACTATGGAGA
The DNA here is from genome assembly GCA_032433765.1 of Megaustenia siamemsis. Taxonomy (NCBI): domain Eukaryota; kingdom Metazoa; phylum Mollusca; class Gastropoda; order Stylommatophora; family Ariophantidae; genus Megaustenia; species Megaustenia siamemsis. Next base: position 27,839,871 of record JAVIAB010000001.1, read on the forward strand.
GAAAGTTATTACTTATACTACTAATACTATAATTACGACTATTACTACTACAGTTGCTACTACTACTACTTCTACTGTTATTACCACTGCTGCTAGTTTAACTACTACTGCTGTTACAATTACCACTATTATTGCTACTTCGACAACTGCTACTTCTCCTACTGCTACTACCACAATTACTACTACTTCTTCTTCTTCTTACTCGTCCACACCCCCCCCACCCCCACTTTAACAGATCAGGTCTTGCTATGCATGCAAACGTCTCGACCGACACGCGTAAAGACCAGGACGGCACGTATAAGGTCTTTATTGGTTCCCCGTAATTTATCTTTCTGGGTTACTTTTGCAGGGAATATTTTCATTCTTTTAGTACGCGGAGCAATACAGTACTGTAACTTGTGCTCTGATGGCTGTTTCGTTACGTCGCAATTATGCATGTGCATTTCGCGCCTCTTGTGAGTTTATAGTATGCACTTTTTTTTTAAAAGAAAGACGGATGTATACCTCATAGTCTACGTGTACCTTCAAAAGATATTATTATCGGCTGTTATAATTTTTATTTGGTTGCTTACGTCTAGATTTGTCAGCCGCTTTCGATTTGATTGCATTGAGTGCTTATTTGAGTGTCTCCGATCAGCACTTTTTGACTGCTTTGAGCAACATCTAATTTTAGCAGCCTTTTTCAAATCAGTGTTGTTTTCATGTAAAGCGTCATTATTTAAAGTTTACAGACGTCTTTGTAGCTTAAGAGGGGTCTTACTATTGCTGTTGTTTTTTTTTTCTACGAAGCTATCTTTGTATGGGATTTAAAAATAAAATCTTCTCAGGACAATAAACCCAGGACCGGCGATATGAAGGACAGCTGTTGCTCATGCACGAGCGTAAAAAAAGGAAAAAGCGGTATGGTAACAGCTTTACGTAGGTGAGAAACAAAAGAAAAGAAGAACGACGTTTCGGCCGAGTAGAATTTCAGCTCGAACAATAAACAACAACACAAACATATATAAGGATATACACAGAAATGGGGGCCTCGGTAGCCTAGTTGAAAAAAAAAACCATCCGACTAGGCTACCAACTTTCGTACAAACCGTGTTCGATTCCCGCTGGAAGCAGTGTCTCATCATGTCTCTCCACAATTTTCAAATAATTCGATTCAGAAGAGTCATATATATATAAAAAAATAAACTGGACTTGGAAAAGTTCACAAAAGCTACAGCATGATGATTTAACGGACTTAATGGCGACTACCAGCAAAGCTCTGTGGACCATGATCAGCACCGAATGACTCGTAGAAAACGCTGATCATTCATTGTATCCATGAGTCCACACCCAAAGGACTTGTTTTGTTTTGCCACCAAAATGAGATATACACCAGCAGGAGAGTAAGGTCAACTTTTCCTCACTTTAATTAACCCACTTTACCACGCATGTCACTCTTTCATTCCCCGTTTGCGGGTTACATTTCTGAATGAGCAAAGGAACTAAAATATCCGTGATAAACGGCTGTGGGCCGGCCTCATTATTGAGAAATCGTTCACTAGAAAGCACGGCTGATCGACAGATACCGGCCCATATCTTTCTTTCAGTCTACCTTTCTTACAATAGTCGCTTGCGTATAATAAGGAATAATAGAACAAAGAAGTATGTGTTAGCACTCGGAGTTCCCTATATAATAATATTTATGTATTATTATTTGTATCTAGTATATAATAAGGAATAATAGAACAAAGAAGTATGTGTTAGCACTCGGAGTTCCCTATATAATAATATTTATGTATTATTATTCGTATCTAGTATATAATAAGGAATAATAGAACAAAGAAGTATGTGTTAGCACTCGGAGTTCCCTATATAATAATATTTATGTATTATTATTTGTATCTAGTATATAATAACCAATACGAAAATCACTGGAGTTTGTAGAAATGTGGTTTTACAGAAGAATGTTGAGAATACCATGGACAGCTAAGAAGAGTAATGAAAATGTTCTGAAAGAGGCCTGAGCATAAAGAAAATTTCCAATACTAGGAAAAAACACTCATAATTTTTGCCCATGTTATGAGAAGGGAACAGCTAAAATATATTGTAACAACTGGGAAAATTGGGCCACGAAGAGATAGAGGGAAGCAAAGAGAAAAAATACCAGACAACTTAAGAGAATGACTTAGTCGAAGGTCAACAATAGAAATGATAAATAACTGTCGAGATTGAAAATTGTGGACAGACATGACCACCTACGCCAGCAGGCATGGTACTTGATGATGATGATGATGATGAATATGGACTTCCGTTTCAAAATGGTGGAACGCTTCACGTTCTCTCGATCGCTGTAGAAAATGCATCTGGGGTTTGATTAATTTCGGCTCTCTGATGCAATTTTCTGTGTTGAAATCAAAATGATGTTCTACTTACCAAATCTGCGCCGGCGAGCACACACAACAATGTTCCTTTTTGACAAGTCAAGTTGTAAAAGCGACCTTCACCGTCTAGTGTTGACATGCGGTTTACGTCACATTGAGCCACTTTATTTAGATTTAATCTCAAAGTTTAATGTGGACTGCTCCGTCAAGTCGACCGAAGATTTTCCTCTTTTGGGAATTTGCACCGTGTTTCGTTCATTGTACGCTAACCGTAGGGTCTGTTGTTTGATGTGTGACGGGGATAATTCGACGACTGTGTTTATATGTTCGGTTGGAGCCAAGAAAGATGTCCTAACCTCATGAAGCGCTATACATTTTTTGTTCTCAATATGACAATCATCATTTTCGGGAGGACGTGAATTTCCGGTATATGGTGGATCGCGGGCAGGAACCATTGAAGGTTATGTCTGAAAAGTGTTCCTTGTTGCAGTTTCCTCATATTCCAAGTCCGGCTTGTTGCAGGAGCTACTGAGTTAAGTGCTCTGTGCACACCGTGAGCAGTGTGTCTCATCCGTTTTGATCATGTTTCGATATTCCAATTGTTTACGATGAATGATGATATCGTATGACAGGGAACAGTTGGGTGTGTTCACTTTCTGCGCGGTTTCGTCCTATGTCTTTTGGCGTGTGCTGAGACTGCTACGATGGGGACTACAGTTACCTTTCTTTGTTTGGGAGATGAGTTAGTAATTCGGATGATTCCACTTGCACGGGCGGTTGAGCGATTATGGATATTAATTCGTTTGCAGTGATACCGAGGCCTTCCATAACCAATAGAACCAATAGATGAATACGAAACGAGTTGTCCAACGATATATTTAATCACAGTTGTTTGCCACTGATACTTTAGTTGATTTGTTTATGTGTGCTTTTTCAGAAAGATTAAATAAACGTTTTTTTTTTAAATAATAATCACTCTAATTGATTAGAAGCGGCTGCATCTGAAAGTTTAAATATTCTTGTGGTTAAAAATGAACTTTGCATCCCCAGGAAATCTCAGATTTGTCAATCTTTGATCTTTTTGTTACAAGCATTAACTACTAAAATATAATCCATTCTTTACGTCATGGGACGCACTAAAATGGCAGCTTATTTACATTCGAGCTATGGACTAAGCAATGTTTTCTTTGAATACCACGATATATGTTATTGCAGCGAGTTGGCAGATTTTTGAAAATGTATTCAGGGGTTTGAACATAAATGTTTGTTCACAGTTCGTTAACCTTCGCTGTAGATAAAGTCGTTAATTTGATGGCTTAGTTTGTGACCTTGGTAGCTAAGGACCTAACTTGTGCAAACGGATGGCATTGGCAAGGATCATTTTGAATCTATGAAGTGGGCTCATTTTGTGTTTAACTCAAAAGCATATGTGCTTTTTAACCAAAGACTTCTTTTTTTGGGACTCAATGAAGATATCCCCGATGGAAGAATAAATTGTACTATTAGTCCCATAAATGATTCGCTTCCAGAGGTTTATGATGTAAACAAAGCAGTTTTGTCATTGCAAGTGAATAATATCCACACCTATAATTGGTCAGGATTGGGTAGCAGCAGCAGCTTTATAGCGAACACAGAAAACATCACAGGATTGTGCTGTTCTGAAACAGCTATGCCATGCTACCCTAGAATTGCCTTTAATGGGATTACTGTGACCACAAACCACTCTCCATGTGTGTGCCACATATTTACACCCCAGAAAGAAATACTGAATATAACAACATCATGTGCCGTCTGTGATATTAATGACCACAGACCAGGAGCCTCCAGTATGATTGATACAACTGTTGCACCAAGCACTTCATCAGCAAAGCCATATCTATGGAATGTTCATCTGACATTGTTCTTGAATGATGTCCAAGTTAATGAGACATCAGAATCGTGTGACGGCAGCTACAAGAAGGGAGCGGAGAACATCATCAATTGTGTTTTTGCTAACTACAGGTCATGTGGCTTCTGTTGGATTGGAAATGATAACTTACCACCACTGTGTGTTTATATGTTTGGAATTGGAGTCATCAATGATGGCCTAACATCATCAAGTGCTACGACGATAATCATTTCCGGGAGGACGTAAACTCCCATGGTATATGGTGGATAGGCGGCAGGAACCATTGAAGGCTATGTCTGCAAAGTGTTCCTTCTTGCAGTTTCCTCATATTCCAAGTCCGGCTTGTTGCAGGAGCTACTGAGTTAAGTGCTCTGTGCACACCGTGAGCTGTGTGTCTCATCCGTTTTGATCCTGCTTCGATATCCTGCTTGTTTACGATGAATGATGATATCGTATGACGGGGAACAGTTGTCTGTGTTCACTTTCTGCGCGGTTTCGCCTTATGTCTTTTGGCGTGTGCTGAGACTGCTACGATGGGGACTACAGTTACCTTTCTTTGTTTGGGAGATGAGTTAGTAATTCGGATGATTCCACTGGCACGGGCGGTTGAGCAATTATGGATTTTAATTCGTTTGCTGTGATACCGAGGCCTTCCATAACCAATAACCAATCCATTCTTGAATATTACATTCTAGCTTCCTGTGTGGCGTCAAAAATGAAAACTACTTCCAAAAAGTATATTTCATATCTTCTTCCAAAAACGTCACAAATACTAATATAACACTTTGAGATTAAATCTACTATATTACTTTGAGATTTAATCTAAAATGTATGGCCCTTTTTATCTTGTCAGACGGTCTAGTGGAGCTAATTGTGTAATTTTTTTTGAGGTTTTACTTTTGTTGAACGACTTTTCTCGTGGCTAATTCTACCAATGTTTGACAAACACACACGGTCACAGAATGAACAAGTCAGGCCCACTGATCCACAGGGTTTTCCATCCTTTTTAATGAGTCTTTTCTCTTCTAAGTTTTGCCTTAGCACAGTCTCAAATGATGTTATACCATTCCTTATACAAGTTCTCCATGATGTGTGATCACTTGCCAGATGTTCCCATTCATTTTCACATATGGAGAAGTCTTTCAGAGATGATTTACAGATATCTCTATATCGTAGTTTAGGTCTGCCGATTGTCTTTTTCCGTGTGTTAGTTTACCAGTTCACCATATAGTATCTGTTTGGGGATTCGTTTTTCTTCCATTCGCTGGACGTTATTGGTTATTGGTTATTGAAGGCCTCGGTATCACAGCAAACGAATTAAAATCCATAATTGCTCAACCGCCCGTGCCAGTGGAATCATCCGAATTACTAACTCATCTCCCAAACAAAGAAAGGTAACTGTAGTCCCCATCGTAGCAGTCTCAGCACACGCCAAAAGACATAAGGCGAAACCGCGCAGAAAGTGAACACAGACAACTGTTCCCCGTCATACGATATCATCATTCATCGTAAACAAGCGGGATATCGAAGCAGGATCAAAACGGATAAGACACACAGCTCACGGTGTGCACAGAGCACTTAACTCATTAGCTCCTGCAACAAGCCGGACTTGGAATATGAGGAAACTGCAAGAAGGAACACTTTTCAGACATAGCCTTCAATGGTTCCTGTCGCCTATCCAGTATATACCATGGGAGTTCACGTCCTCCCGAAAATGATGATCGTCATAGCACTTGATGATGGTCTGCCATCATTGATGACTCCAATTCCAAACATATAGACACACAGTGGTGGTAAGTTATCATTTCCAATCCAACAGAAGCCACATGACCTGTAGTTAGTAAAACCACAGAGAGAATATGATTTTGTGACCTTCACTGATTCACTCTTGGATGTGAATGTGTAATTTACACAAAAGGAGAAGTTTTCAACTACAGGGATCCCATTTAAGGCAATTCTGGAATAGCAAGTCAAGTCTCCTTTATAGCAGCAGAAATTGATGATGTTCTCCGCTCCCTTCTTGTTGCTGCCGTCACACGATTCTGATGTCTCATTAACTTGGACATCATTCAAGAACAATGTCAGATTAACATTCCATAGATATGGCTCTGCTGATGAAGTGCTTGGTGCAACAGTTGTATCAATCATACAGGAGGCTCCTGGTCTGTGGTCATTAATATCACAGACGGCATATGATGTTGTTATATTCAGTATTTCTTTCTGGGGTGTAAATATGTGGCACACACATGGAAAGTGGTTTGTGGTCACAGTAATCCCATTAAAGGCAATTCTAGGGTAGCATGGCATAGCTGTTTCAGAACAGCACAATCCTGTGATGTTTTCTGTGTTCGCTATAAAGCTGCTGCTGCTACACAATCCTGATCAATTATAGGTGTGGACATTATTCACTTGCAATGACAAAACTGCTTTGTTTACATCATAAACCTCTGGAAGCGAATCATTTATGGGACTAATAGTACAATTTATTCTTCCATCGGGGATATTTTCATTGAGTCCCCAAAAAAAGGTATTTGGTTAAAAAGCACATATGCTTTTGAGTTAAACACAAAATGAGCCCACTTCATAGATTCAAAATGATCCTTGCCAATGCCATCCGTTTGCACAAGTTAGATCCTTAGCTACCAAGGTCACAAATGTCCGAAACGAAGCCATCGAATTAACGATTTTATCTACAGCGAAGGTTAACGAACTGTGAACAAACATTTATGTTCAAACCCTTGAATACATTTTCAAAATTCTGCCAACTCGCTGCAATAACATACATCGTGGTGTTCAATGTTAACATTGCTTAGGTTTATGTTTATTATTAGTCCATAGCTCGAATATAAATAAGCTGTCATTTCGCTGGACGTGCCCCAATCATCTTAGTCTTCGACACCTGAGTATCGACGTGATTGTTGGGGTCTTAAGCACGTTGCTAGACCGTTAAGTTGGTTATTTTGCCCTGCCATTTGATGTGCATTATTCTGCGGAGAGATCGCATGTGGAAGACATTTAGTCTTTTTTCGTGATTTGGGTATGTCGTCCAGGTTTCAGAACCATATGCCAGCTAATATATCACGTTGAGATTAAAACGACAATATCACGTTGAGATTAAAATGACAATATCACGTTGATATTAAAACGACAATATCACGTTAAGATTAAAACAACAATATCACGTTCAGATTAAAACGACAATATCACGTTGAGATTAAAACAAACATCTGCATGTTGTATAAAATAAAGCCAATCCTTTTATATAGAAATGAATTATGGAAGACTCGAGAGTAAAGCAGAAGGCATTTGAGGTCACAGATATGACGTTTTACAGAAGAATGTTAAGAATACCCGATGAAGAAGTCAAAAGGAAGAATAGAAAACAAAGAAAGATTATAGATGGACTTCCGGTCAATATGGTGGATACACGGCAGGAACTATTCAGGTTTAGTCTGAAAAGTGTTCATTGTTGCAGTTTCCTCATATTCCAAGTCTGGCTGGCCGGCTGGACCTACTGAATTTAGTGTGATGCGCACACCCTGTTAGCTGCGTTTTTCATCCGGATCGTGTTTCGATATTCCGATTGATTACAATGAATGAAGATATCGTATGACGTAGGACAGTTTCGCTGCGTTCACTTTCGGTGCCGTTTGGCCTTGTCTTTTGGTGCGTGCTGTAGCTGCTATGAAGTGTACTGCAGCTGTCTTTCTTTCTTTGAAATATTCAATGCGTTGAGATGTTCATTCGGATAATTCCACTGGCACGGGCGGTTGAACAATTATAGATTTTAATTCGTTTGCAGTGATACCGGGGCCTTCGACTAACCATAACTAACTATAACAAAGAAAGGTTATAGACTCAATCAGAAAAAAATAATTCCACTTCTTTAGGTATTTGATAGGAAGACATTAAACATAGCTTTATAGAACACCGAGTTATAAAACAAGTAGCAAGCTTTTAAGTCTCTAGGAACAACACACACTAAAGGTGGTCAAATCGATAAAGAAATAGATAACCGATGCAACAAGTCCAAATAAAATATTTTGCCAGCTATCCCCTATGCTTTACAACATAGCAATGCTTATCACCATCAAGAAACATGTTAAAAAGTGTCTATACATTCCCATATTGTTCTATTACTATGAAACATGGCCATTACGACTAAATGTAAACGGAAGATTAGATTGTCGCCACAGCGATGGCATGTCTGAGACAAACGCTTGGAATGAATCTCCTTCTTCTTCTCCTTCTTTTTCCTCCTCATCTTCATCTTCCTCCTTCTCTTCATCTTTCTCCTCCTCTTCCGCGTTCACTTTTTCATCAGCTTCTTATTTCCTTCCTCAGTTGCTTTTCAGCGTCGACAGGAGATACAATTTACGGTTTTTTGCTCTTCTGTTCGCCTCTGCTGCTGTTGTTTCCTAACGCTTCTAATATTCCTTCGATCCATCTTTTTCGTGGCCGGCCTTTGGGTGGAATGAAGAGAATAGGCAATCAGAAATGATGTCACAAGAGAAAGAGACTAGACATTGAATTAATCCTAAAATAAAAACAGAAACAACAAATAGACAAGTCTCCCCGTCTAGCGTGCCTTGCGATTCTTTAGCAACAAACAATATATATAGAGAGAAGGGTGCAGAACTATAACAGAGAGGACGATGGGCCGACAACATGAAATAAACGCTACAACAATATCAAATAAACGCTACGACATCAAATAAACGCTACAACAACATCAAATTAACGCTACAACAACATCAAATTAACGCTACAACAACATCAAATTAACGCTACAACAATATCAAATAAACGCTACAACGACATAAAATAAATGCTACGACATCAAATAAACGCTACAACAACATCAAATTAACGCTACAACAACATCAAATTAACGCTACAACAATATCAAATTAACGCTACAACAATATCAAATTAACGCTACAACAATATCAAATAAACGCTACAACGACATAAAATAAATGCTACGACATCAAATAAACGCTACAACAACATCAAATAAACGCTACAACAACATCAAATAAACGCTACAACAACATCAAATTAACACTACAACAATATCGAATAAACGCTACAACGACATCAAATAAATGCTACAACATCGAATTAACGCTACAACAATATCAAATAAACGGTACAATAATATCAATTAGCGCTACAATACTATCAAATAAATGCTACAACATCGAATTAAGGCTACAACAATATCAAATAAACGGTACAATAATATCAATTAGCGCTACAATAATATCAAATAAACGCTACAACGACATCAACAGGCAATGGTTGTAACTGCCGGAAGAGTGAAAACCAGAAGGTTAATCTCCCTCGACACCCGAATAGGAACAAGAGAAAGTGAAGAAGGAGATAATGATAGGGGATCTAGACATAGTTGTGACCACAGGAAAAGATTGATGGAAAACGAGGCAGAGGAAAGTCTAGAGATAAACTTTAATATTCTTTTTTTTTTTTTTAACATAGCACATATATCAATCAGCAGTGTGATTGATATGTAGCTTTGGGGTCAAGAGAGAAATGCCTAGACATGATCGCCAGCGCTTCAGGGCACGGCACCAAATACTCCTTGTCCACAAATTTATTTTATATGATCACGTGATCAAATTAGATGTAATTTCCGTTTATTTTTATTTCTTTTTTTTTTTTTTAAAGTTATAACATTCTAAATTCCGAAACGAACTATATCAACAAATGAAATACACATGAAACTGCGGGTTCACAAACATGGGTGATCTACATATCATCCATCATGAGTGACATCGCACAAGCTCACACGACTTGTCCCTCTGGCTTTAGCCTGCGCTGCATGTTTTCTTGCAGTCTGCGTGTGTTTATTTTAGATAAATCTGTCTGCCCATCCAATCATTACAAAACAACAGAGAATGGGATACGGTAAAGTATCAGGTGCTGGTTGGGAGGGAGGGGCGTATTGTAAAGAAGAGAATGAGAAGTTTAATTTAACAACATAGAGACGAGTTTATATATATATATATATATATATATATATATATATATATATATATATATATATATATTTATTTTATTTTTTATTTTTTTATATGATTTTTTTAGCATGTAACAACAAAGGAAAATCACTAATTCAGACAGTTCGAGCAGCTCAAGAACGACAAATGATATGAACCACGACACCTTTTAGGTATCAGTTAAAAGATAAAAGAGGAAGATTTATTTTTTTGTGTGCGTGTTACGTCATCGGGTCTGCTAGCGTAGGTGATCATGTCTCTCCACAACTTTCGATCTCGACAGTCATTTATCATTTCTGTTGTTGACCTTCTGCCAAGCCATTCTCTTAAGCGGTCTGGTATCTTTTCTCTTTGCTTCCCTCTATCTCTTCGTCCCTCAATTTTCCAGGTTGTTACAATATATTCCAGCTGTTCCCTTTTCATTACATGGCCAAAAAAAAAAGATGTTTGTTTCTTCCTAATATTGGAAATTAGCTCTCTTTTTTCTTTGGCTTTTTTTCAGAACGTTTTCATTAATCTTCTTAGCTATCCAAGGTACTCTCAACATTCTTCTGTAAAACCACATTTCTACATACTCCAGTGATTTTCGTGTCTGTTGTCCTATTGTCCATGATTCATATCCTTATGTTAAGACTGGCTCTACGTAACATTTAAGAACTCTTTTTCTTGTTTCTGTTGTCAAAAATGGATTGCACAGTATCTTCCTCTTTTTTTGGAAAGCTGCTTTTACCTGAGCCATTCTGCATCTCACCTCTATTATGCATCTTCCATCCGGGGTTAGCAATGTTCCCAGATATTTAAATTCATGTACCTGTTTTAATATTGTTCCACTTGTCTTTATTTTGCACTGAGGTGATGCCTTTTTCTGCATGTATAGAAGAGTAAAATGAGATGATAGAGATAGGGAGTTAAAATAAAAAATAAGTGTAGACGGTCAGACAGATATGCGATTAGGTGGGTATGTGAGTGGGTGGGTTGATAGGTAGGTAGAAGTAGGTACATAGATTAGACAGACAGATAGAGAGATAGGCAGGCAGGCAGGAAGACGGACAGACAGACAGATAGAGAGATAGACAGACAGACAGACAGACAGATAGATAGATAGGTGGTTGGTGGTTGGGTGGGTGGTAGAGTGGATGGATAGATAGATAAGATGGACGGACGGATCCTATGTAGGTAGAGCGAACATGTAAACCAGATAAAGCATACATAAGAAAGTGTATGACAAACTGTTAAAGCGGGTGTTTCTTCTCTCGTGGAAGGGAATGAACTAAGGAGAACAGAACAGTTAATGATAAGATAACGAAAATGTGGCCGTGATTATAGTATTCCAATGACAATTCATCTGATGAAAAGCTGTCAAGAAGAGATTCACACAGGTATAGTAGGAAAACAATGGAGCTGGATAGGTACCGTGCCATGGATAAATCTAGAAACAATCATAATAACTGAAATGTTGATGGACTGGAGAGAAAGAAAAGCCGATAAAGAAAACTTGCCACAGGACAGATGGCGCAGGCATAGTTTTTTCATGGGACACTTAGCAAAAAAAAAGCTATGAACTGAGCTATAAAAGACAAAATAACATTAAGAGATACCCAATAACAGACTGTTGTGTTTTTCCAGGAAAATACTACAAAAATAGAGCTATCAAGGAGAGATATATAGAGAGAGAAAGAGAGAGAGAGAGAGTAGCATCAAGAGATGTTAGAATAGCAGCTTTGAGAATTGAACAATATTTATTTTGGTTATGAGAGTCAAATCAAGAGATAAACCAGGGTAATAAAAACAGTCTGTTAAAATATAGGAGGCAAGCTAACGAACCTCTAAAGATGAAAGACTAACGTCAAACAAAATGTAATTATTGTGGAGTATCAAAATGTAGATAAGAAAAATAAAACATAAAAAAATCGGTTAGTAGTTGCGCAAAAAATAACATGGTTGAAAAGCGCTGTAGACGAGAAAGTAAAAATCAAGATATTGATGAATATATAACTAATACATTAAACAAGTAAGTGGGAGAAGAAAATCAAGAGATCGATGAGCAGATGCGTGTTGGATAGCAGCATTAGATTGGAAAGTAACAGTAAACGATCGATAAGTAAATTTATGTTAGATTTTGTCAAATATGGAAACATTAATCTGTTTTCTTTCCTGTTTTCTCGTGTGAGCAACATCAACAGATGAATCAATATATTCTTACATTAATAATTGATGGGAGAATAAAATCAAGTGATGGGTCATCTGTCAGAATATTTAAGTAGACGGTTGAGCAAAAGCATGAAAGGGATCAAGACTGCTGTGACTTTGAGTTTAAAATGGAACAGCTTTCTGCAGGCTGGACATTAACATATCTGCTCAGCCTCCGCTGCAGCAACCACTAAAGTGTCCATCTCTATCATTCATGTTGTTCCAGTGGACGCGTTGCGTTCCGTGAAAATCGTGCGCTTAGACGTTCACACTGTTAACTTTTGAGCGTGCTGCACTCTGTTCTGTACAAATTGCGCACAGATCAAAGTGGACACTCCCGGGTCGCTGTAATGGCCGTCACAAGCAGCATAGTCTCCATGCACCCGCGCCAAATCCTCGTGGACTTGAATGAGTGGAATGTTCTAGACTCAATACATGTTCATCCATAAATCTTAAGAATGAGTGGGATGTTCTAGACTCAATACATGTTCATCCATAAATCTTAAGAATGAGTGGAATGTTCTAGACTCAATTCATGTTCATCCATAAACCTTAAGAATGAGTGGAATGTTCTAGACTCAATACATGTTCATCCATAAATCTTAAGAATGAGTGGAATGTTCTAGACTCAGTACATGTTCATCCATAAATCTTAAGAATGAGTGGAATGTTCTAGACTCAATTCATGTTCATCCATAAATCTTAAGAATGAGTGGAATGTTCTAGACTCAATACATGTTCATCCATAAATCTTAAGAATGAGTGGAATGTTCTAGACTCAATACATGTTCATCCATAAATCTTAAGAATGAGTGGAATGTTCTAGACTCAATTCATGTTCATCCATAAACCTTAAGAATGAGTGGAATGTTCTAGACTCAATACATGTTCATCCATAAATCTTAAGAATGAGTGGAATGTTCTAGACTCAATACATGTTCATCCATAAATCTTAAGAATGAGTGGAATGTTCTAGACTCAATTCATGTTCATCCATAAATCTTAAGAATGAGTGGAATGTTCTAGACTCAATACATGTTCATCCATAAATCTTAAGAATGAGTGGAATGTTCTAGACTCAATACATGTTCATCCATAAATGTACACAATTTCTTACATTGTAATTAAAATGCCACTTTGGGATGAAGATAACCAGTTTATGTGTTCCTTTTTGTTTTTCTGTGTCTACATGGTCTAGGCGACCATCGTTTAAGAATTTATAACCCCCGTGTGACGACCGGGCCGCCGACCAGGAGATTAAAGAATAGAGTCACTATTACCTACCCTCATCATCATCATTATCATCATCAAGTACAAAGCATGCTGGCGTAGGTGATCATGTCTCTCCACAACTTTCGGTCTCGACAGTTATTTATCATTTCTGTTGTTGACCTTCTGCCAAGCCATTCTCTTAAGCTGTCTGGTATCTTTTCTCTATGTTTCCCTCTATGTCTTCGTCATTCAATTTTAGCAGTTGTTAAAGTATATTCCACCTGTTCCCTTCTCATAACATACCCGAAAATGAATAATACAAAGCGTAAAAGGCGACTAAGGAGATTGGAGTCTAGGTCTTTGCCAGTGCTATGGAGTTCGTGCATCTGAGGTGAAGCTTATTTCTGTGCTTTCGCTAGTGAGTTGTAGGCACGATTCATACTGAAGAAAATGCAGAGGTGGGGATCTCACGACTATGGAGTTGTCCGTTGTGCAATGAAAATTAAATATCAACTAAACAACGCTAATAAGCAACCACTAATATCTTCAGTAATAAAGAGAAGACGATGGTCATATGTTGGACATGTGATGAGAAGAGATAATAACTGAATAGCAAAGCAGGCCCTCATGTGGGAAACAACAGGTAAGAGACACTGAGAAGAACATTGATGAGAGAGGCAAGAGCAGCAGGAATCGGCTCCCTCATTGAGATAGAGCTGATTGCACAGAACAGAGACAAATGGCGAGATTTGATAAAATATCTTTAACAGAATTGAAAACTGCTAAAATAAAAATTTAGATAAGAGAAGGAATATTTTGGTCTACGCCCTATGAGCCGGCTACGGCTCGAAAGGTCAATAGAAACTACGCTACTAATTCATTTGATGATAAAGTTTCGACACCATGAATTAGATTTTAAATCTAATGACAAACGATAATTCTCAAACAGCAGAGATAGAATCAAGATGCAACAAAGCTTGTCAAATCATTGGACAGTTATCACTACTATTGTCCAACAAGGAAATAACTCTGGAGACAAAACGAGCACTATACAATACAATCTTCATCCCAACGTTGTGCTACCAATGCCAGACCTGGACCCTAGATGCAAGAAAAATAACCTCAACGGAGATGAAATGTGTTAGACGAATGACAGGAAACAGTCTGAGAGATAAGATCAGAAATGAAGAACTGAGAAAAAAGCTAGGAATAGTCCCCCGCCATAGAATATATAAGGAAACAACAGATAAAATAGTTTGGCCACGAGACAAGGCAGAAAGAACAAAACACAACACAACGAGTCTTCAACAAACGTTGTGAGAACACCAGACCCAAGGGTCGACCACGAAAAAGATGGGTCGATGGAATATTAGAAGCACTAGGAAACATAACAGCAGCAGTGGCGAACAGAAGAGCAAGAGACCGCACATTATATCTCCCCTCGACGCTGAAAGGCAGATGAGGAAGGAAAGAAGATGAAGAAGTAGATTTAAGCGAGGTAGAGTTGCGCAACGCCAGATTCACTCTTCCGTCCATGATCCCTTGATCCATGGCATAACAGTGTTAAGGCGACTCGTCGATATCGACGTGCTGTCGATAACCAGGGCTTACTTCGAGTATAGCCAGGCTCTCTGCGTAGAAACGCTTTGGGATCCGCGATAACTCAGTGATAAGTGAACTGGACAACAACGGACAAGAGGTCGGGTTCGATCCTGATCGACGAGTTCCGGGTTCACTCAGTCTTAAATGGGTACCTGATTTTTTTCTGGGAAAGTGAAGCGGCACGGACGCAATACCGACCACATTATCACAAAAATCATGTTCTGAAGATCTATACAAATTATGATCACTAACACCATATTCCCTATACGCCACTTGACGCGATGGGGTTTTTTACTTTACTTAATAGAAACGCTTCTCCAAAACAGAACTTTTACAGTTTCTTCTGCGCAGTTCCGTAGCTCACTGGTTACTTAACTGCACAACTAATGATAAGAAGATGAATTCTCTTTGGCTCGACAGTTCCTAATTTTACGAGTAATAGGTACAGGGATTTTTCTGGGAGAGTCTGGCGTGATACCACATCGGTAATCACATTTGTTGTTTTAAAAAACATAAGGTCACTAACATCATATTCTCGATACGCCTCAAATCGGTGATGGAACCCTTGCCTTTTTTTGACGCAGTCCGCCGAATTTTAAAAATGGAAATAAATATGTTAGATGCAGCACATGAAACAGCTTGAGAAATAAAGAAACATAGGTCATAATAAATAGAGAGCAGAGAAAAAAAAAACCTAGGAATAACTCCCGCCACATAAATATAAAAGCATGTGAGATGCGATGCTTGAGATAATAATTGAAGTAACAAACAACACAAGAAGAGATAGAATACCAAATGAAACCATAAGAAAAATAGTAGGAACATAACCCTGCCAAGAATATATAGAACAACAACTTAAATGGTTTGGCCACCTGGTCAGAATGAATCCTTACCAATCACCATCAAGGGCGTTCTTCTCGAGAATGCATGGAAACAGACCAAGAGGAAGACCCAGAAGAAGATGGATAGATGCAGTGACATAGACATGTAACAACAAAGGGAAATTACTAATTCAGACAGTTTGAGCAGCTCAAGAACGACAAATGATATAAACCACGACACCCTTTAGGTATCAGTGAAAAGAGAAAAGAAGAAAGAATATAAAGAAACAATAGATAGAATGGTTTCGTCACGTGATAAGACAGAAAGACCAAAACACAACAACACAACGAACATAAACGCTATTAAGAACACCAGAACCAGGGGCTGACCGCGAACAATACGGTTTGTTAGAATATTAGAAACACTAGGAAACAAAACAGCAGAAGCCAACAGAAAAGCAAGACATCGCAAACTGTACCTTCCCTCGACGCTGAAGTCAAATAAGGAAGGAAAGAAGAAGTTCACCGAATCTAGGCTTCGCATGCCTTGCGAGGCATCTCACCGAATCTAGGCTTCGTATGCCTTGCGAGGCATCTCACCGAATCTAGGCTTCGCATGCCTTGCGAGGCATCTCACCGAATCTAGGCTTCACATGCCTTGCGTGGCATCTCACCGAAGTTTAAAACAAAAAAAAAAAAAAAAAAAGAACAGTCAGCACCTCTTACCTAATTTAACCAATCGATATGGTTTTCCGGAGTGTGGCCGTTGAGCTGCAGCATTTTGGAACCATATTTGAAGAGCTGAGAGTCAAGTGGAAAGCAAAGATGGATGAGCAACTTTGTAGAGTTTTACAATTTTAATATAATCAATATGATAGACAGTCAATCGACATGTTAATAATGAAGAAACGTTAAAACGTTAAAATCAAAGTGGCAGAAACGTAATGATGATACTCGAAAAGCTAGCGTAAATACAAACTAATGGCATGCAACAGTTACTAGCAGTTTATAACTTAGATAAACATGCCATATAATGACGAAGCATTTTGAGACAAATAAAATAAAGCCAAATCCTTCACGATGATTTCAAACTTAATGAAGCGTGAATTTCATGCCAGATTCCGGCTAGCGGAGGCCATCGATCGTAATAACTCTGCAAACGTTAAAAAAAACATGGAAGCCGTTGTTAATCTTTTCATGTTGAAGTTGAGTTGTCAATTTGGATATCAAGAACAGTTCTCAGAACGTTGTCAAGTTGAAGTGACGGAAGATGGACACGATAACGACATTTTGGCAGACGCGAATAGGAAATCTGCCCGGAAAAAAACCATTTTGATTTGTCGCCGAAACGTTTGTCTGGTGATTGGGAATGATTTATGTACGTTATATTATCATTAATAAATGTAACATTACAGCATTTCTTTTTAAAGATAATATTATCGGTGTTATCATTTATATAACGTGAAATAAAAATAAAAATAAAAAGATTGATGTGTTTGCTATAATATCTAAATTCTTAAATACCTTTGAATGTGGGCACTTAACCAAGAGTGCATTAGAGAATAAAATGCACAGAAATTAGTCGTGCTCTCTCTCTCTCCCTCTCTAATTTTCATTTCGAATCCATCCTGGTTTCTTCATGGTTTTTTTTTCCCATGGTTTCTGGGTAGCGAGATCAGAAAAAAAAAGAAAAAAAAACAGGTGTTCCGTGTACACGCGCGCACGTAAAAGAACCCTTAGCAGTAAACAATCAAAATGAGTAGGTCAAAGATGGTCGCTGCACGGGTATAAATGTTAAGCAAAATCTACCGATGCCAAAAGACGGATGTGTCGCACCGATAGGCACAAAAATAGCTGTTTAGCGTAAACTAGCGACACACACAGCAACACCTACTTAACGAGTTAACGCTAAGAGCAACATGTATGCATATATCTGTGTATGTGTGTATATATTTTATTCATTGGGTGCCGCGTCCACATCGAAGGTAGCTACCATGGAGCGCCACTTTTCTATGTCTCTTATCTTGATGGTGCACATTGTTATAGGTTCACCTGTCGACTTTTTGATGTTGTCAGTCCACTTCAGTCGTGGTCTGCCTTTATTTCAACTCCCTTGTACCTCTCCTCCCAAGTTGAAGAATTTATCCTTTTAAATCGATCATTTTAAAGAATCCTTTTGAAAGGGATGTCTCTTCACATGTCCTAAACATTTCAGTTGTCTTTTTCGAATTGTAAGTAAAGTAAAGTACCCCCGTCACGCCAAGTGGCGTATAGGGAATATGGTGTTAGTGACCATAAATTTTACAGACACATGATTTTTGGGGTAATGTGGTCGGTATTACGACCGTGCCGGTTTACTTTCCCAGAAAAAAAATCCAGTACCCATTAAAGGATGGGTGAACCCGGAAGCCGTCGGTTGTGATCTCTTGTCCTTTGTATTTTTCGAATTGTGCTAAGTATTTTTATTTTTCATTCTCAGATGATTCAGAACTTCCTTGTCTTCTTTTCCTTCCACCTAATTCTCCCAATTTTCTTAAAGATTCAAAGTTCAAAGGTTTCAATTAATTTTTCTGCTCTGTTTTCTGATTTCAAGACCATATTTCTGCACTATACAGGAATGTTGAGTAAATATTGCGTTTTGCTATACCCAGTTTTAGATTTGATGCCTCAGTATATCTTTCACGTTGTTAAAATTGCATACTACCATTCCTATTCTTTTGTTGATTTCTGTCTGACATTTCCCACCATTTGTTATAATATATCCTAGATAGCCACAATATTGAACTCGCGTGCGTGCGCGTGAGTTTGCGTGTGCGTGTGTGTATATTAAAAATATGTTAGACATTATGGTGCAGGAAAGCATAAAGGACTCAGCCTTAGTAAAAAGACAGAAGTAATTGTTTCAGCAAAGAAAAAGACATCACCGCAGTGCACAATAAAGACAAGAGGAACAATATTGAAACAGGTAAATGAATTTAAAAATCTGGGAACAATGTTAACATCAGACGGTAGATGTACAACAGAAGTGAGATGCAGAATGCCTCAGGCAAAAGCAGCTTTCCAAATTATGAGGAAGATACCGTGCAATCAATTTTTGACAACAGAAACAAGAAAATGAGTTCTTAAATGTTATGTAGAGCTAGTCTTAACATATGTATGTGAAACATGGACAATGGGACAACAGACACGAAAATCACTAGAGGCAGTAGAAATGTGGTTTTACAGAAGACTGTTGAGAATAACATGGATAACTTAGAACGGTACTGAAAACGTTCTTAAAGAGGTCAGAGCAAAGAGAAAGTTTATTTCCAATATTAGGAAGAAACAACCATTATTTTTCAGCCATGTAATGAGAATGGAACAGCTGGAATATATTGTGACAACTGGGAAAATTGAGGGACGAAGAGATAAAGGGAAGCAAAGAGAAAAGATGCAAGACAGCTTAAGATAATTTCTTGGCAGAAGATCAACAACAGAAATGATAAATAACTGTCGAGATTGAAAGTTGTGGAGAGACATAATCACCTACGCCAGCAGGCTTGGTACTTGATCATGATTATTATTATGATATATATATATATATAAGGGAGCCGCGACAGCTCAGTGGTTAGTGAACTGGACAACAAAGGACGTTCGATCCTGATCGACGGCGTCCGGGTTCACCCAGCCCTAGATGGGTACCGGATTTGTTTTCTGGGAAAGTAAAGCTGCACGGGTGTAATACCGACCACATTACCCCAACAATCCTGTGCTGAAGGTCTGTAAAATGTATGGTCACTAACACCGTATTCCCTATATGCCACTTGGTGTGACGGGGCACTTTACATATATATATATATATTGGCACAGTAACCTTCGAGGCATTGTTGTGATATCAAATTTAGAAGACAAAAGGCGCAGGAGATAGGATACGAGACTGGGCACCACGAATAGATCCTGTTTGTTATGTGGATAGATCTGTCTGTCCAAAATTGGTAGATTCAGTTTCACGACAGAAGCTATTCAACATAGCAGCATCCAGCACAAGACACTAATACTTTTACCTCACTATTGACTTATCATGATTGCTTTTGACTTGTTGTCACCATCTATATTTTCAATTTGAAATGATAACACATCCCCGGGCAAATACTATATGGTGAACTAATACACGGAAAAAGACAAATCGGCAGACCTAAACTACGATATAGAGATATCTGTAAATCATCTCTGAACGACTACTCCATCTGTAAAGGTGACTGGGAACATCTGGCAAGTAAGTGATCGCACATCATTGAGAGCATGTATAAGGAATGGTATAACATCATTTGTGACTGTGCTACGGCAAAACATTTAGAGAAAAGACTCATGAAAAAGGATGGTAAACTCTGTGGATCAGTGGGCCTGACTTGTTCAATCCGTGGCCGCGTGTGTTTGTCAAACATTGGTAGAATTAGTCACGAGAGAAGCTGTTCGACAAAAACAAAACCTCAAAAAAATACACAATAGCCTCCACTAGACCCTCTTACAAGAATAAAAGGACCATATACATATATATATATATATATATATATATATATATATATATATATATAGTTGACTTGTTGTGTATGTATAATACTGTATTACATTTTGTTTATTAATTAATTATTTTTTTAAGCCCAAGGAATGGACTATATAGTAATATTTTAAGTCAAGGGCAAGGGCCGGTCAAAATAGCTTGGCGGGCTAATTCTGGCCTGCGGGTCGTAGATTGCCCACCTCTGCTCTTCAGTTTCACGAAACCATCCTTCTTGTACATCTTAGACATGTCATACATGGTGAAACAAAAAAATATTGTTAACGAGCTCCAATCAATACTGAAGGCTTTCTTCAATTCCCTCACGCTGCCGTGTTCTATAGACTCATCATTATCCCTCAAACTCCCAGATTATTTTAATGATTTCAACATAATTATCAGAATTTCAATTGGGACAATTCTAATGTCACAAAGTTTAAAATCATGTATACATTTTACTCTAACTTAAAAGCTACTACGAATTGTAAAAGGCTATATTTACTCAACATTCATGTATGGTGCAGAAACATGGACATTAAATAAGAAATCTGAGGAGAAAATTGAAGCCCCTGAAATGTGGATCTACCGAAAAATGGGGGAGAATTGCGTGGAAGGAAAATAAGACAAACAAAGAAGTTCTAAATCAGTTGAAAATGAAAAAAAAAGAACTACTTTACACAATTCGGAAAAAGACAATTGAAATTTTGGGGGCATGTGAAAGACACGATACACCACTAAGAGTTGTCATGGTAGGAAAGGTACAGGGTAGTCGAGGCAGAGGCAGACCAAAACTTTAAGTGGACTGATAACATCAAAAGATATATATGTGAACCTATAACAACATGCACCGTTAAGACAAAAGAGTAAAATCGCGCTCCGTGGTAGTCAACCCTCGATGAGCATGCGGCTCGCAATGAAAAAAGTATAAAGCAAAATAATGCAACAAAAGTGTTTCACAACGTGAAATTACAAATAACATGCGATATAACTATATGAGATATAACTAAATATAATATGCGATATAACTATATGAGATATAACTAAATATAATATGCGATATAACTATATTAGATATAACTAAATATAATATGCGATATAACTATATGAGATATAACTCAATATAATATGCGATATAACTATATGAGATATAACTCAATATAATATGCGATATAACTATATGATATATAACTAAATATAACATGCGATATAACTATATGAGATATAACTAAATATAACATGCGATATAACTATATGAGCTAATGAATAATGATAATAATATTTGAACAAACTTGAGGTCAAAAAGTAATGCACACCAATTTTTTTCTCGGAAACTATTCGGGCAAAATGTGTGAAATTTTCACAGATTGTAGCTGAACATCCCCTTGACACTACCTATTTGTCAACATAATCTCCGTCCAAGCGTATTGCCTTACGCCAACGCGAAACTAGGTCATGAATGCCTCGCTTGTACCAAGTTTTGTCCTGCTCGCGTAGCCATTTTTTAACTGCAAGGATCACACCCTCATTATTGTCAAAGTGTGTCCCACGCAGGAATTTTTTGAGTGGTCCAAACAGATGGAAATCTGAGGGAGCCAGATCAGGGCTGTAAGGAGGATGGGGCAGTACAGTCCAACCAAATTTGTTGATTGCTTCCCGTGTTACCAGACTTGTGTGAGGGCGTGCATTGTCATGTTGAAGCAACAAATCTGCAGATGGCTTATTAGGCCGAACTCTGTGAAACCGATTTTTGAGTTTTGTCAGTGTATTGATGTAAGCTGTCGAGTTGATTGTCTCACCTCTTGTCATTACATCAACAAGAATCACACCATCAATGTCCCAGAAGACAGTGATCATCACCTTTCCGGCTGATGGAGATGTTTTGAATTTTTTTCTTTTTGGTGACTGCGGATGATGCCATTCCATTGACTGCATTTTTGTTTCAGGCTCATAATAATGTGCCCACGTTTCGTCACCGGTAACAATTTTTGACAAAAACATTTCTCCTTCAACACCGAAACGCTCCAACAATTCAGAACAGAATGTTTTCCTTTGAACTCTGTGATCATTTGTTAGGCACCGAGGAACCCATCGAGCGCAAATCTTTGAATATCCGAGAGTTTTAAAAATTGCGATTGCACTTCCCTTGCTGACTGTAAGCTGCAATGCCAATTGCTGACTAGTGATACGCCTATCCTTACGAATAATGGCATCAGCCCGGTTTAACATGTCTGTGCTGGTAGCCGAGGCAACACGTCCAGAACGCGGTAAATCATGCAGCTCCACTCGTACACTTTCTGTAGCTTTAATTCTCTGAACCCAGCGACTAACTGTGCTCCTATCGACTGCAGAACATTTGTACACTGCACACAGTCGTTTATGAATGTTTGCCACAGTTTCTTTTTCCGCAACCAGAAATTCTATGACAATTCGCTGTTTGTAACGGACATTGTTGACAAGCTCCATTTTAACGGTTCATAGATTGCGTAATATTTATCAGAATGCTGTGCAATTTGGTACACATAATTGGAACATGTCATATTCCAAGTGTGCAAAATTTCATATTCCTATCTTTATTATTAGCCGAGAAAAAAATTGGTGTGCATTACTTTTTGACCTCCCTTTAGTACTTTGTAGTTGCAAGGAGGAATGCTGGTAGGTAGTAGAAGCTGTTATCATCCAATCTTGATTTTTCGAATCTATGAAACGATTCGTGAATGCAAGTTTCCTTCTTCTAAATGATCGTATATGCTATTTTCTTAGCTTATTATGAATTGAACAAAACTAATTTGATTTTCAACTTGATAATTTCAATTTGTGTCAATTTTCTTTCTTTGGTTAGCCGTTGTAGTAGTAGTAGTAGCAGCAGTAGTAATAGTAGTAGTAGTAGTAGTAGTAGTAGCATTAGTAGCAGTAGTAGTACATGTAGTAGTAGTAATAGTAAGTGATAGTAACAGCAGTATTAGAAGCTCCTGCAGCAGTAGTAGCAACAGTAGGTATAAAAGGTATTAGTAGTCGCCCGTGCTCTACCGGGGCCCGAAAGGGGAGTAAAGAATAATGGCGCTATACCCTACCAGGCATGTTCGTAAGAGGCGAGAAAGGAGGATTGGGCATGGAACTGGCTATCCCATACTGTAAAAAAATCAGCCGAAAAAACTTCACAAACATGGACAAGTCAAAAAGAGAAAACATTAATCCGCCATCCAGGAAAGAGAAGGGCTCTCTGTCTAAGAGACATATGACGCAAGCCAGAGAAAGCCGCATGGAGTCCGGGTTGCCGAATTCTTGGAGAAGACAGATAGAAGCAGAGATGAAGATGATGGGGAAGACATGGAATGATCTGAAAAGAATGGCAAAAAACAGAACGACATGGAAAGTGTTTGTTGAAGACCTATGCTCCACTGGGAGCTAAAAGGTAGAAAAAAAGTAGGAGTAATAGTAGGTATATAAGCAGTAGTAATAATAGTAGGTATATAAGTAGTAGTATTAGTAGTAGTAACAGTAGGTATATAGATGGTAGTAGTGGTAGTAATGGTAGGTATATAAGTAGTAGTATTAGTAGTAGTAACAGTAGGTATATAGATGGTAGTAGTGGTAGTAATAGTAGGTATATAAGTAGTAGTATTAGTAGTAGTAACAGTAGGTATATAAGTGGTAGTAGTGGTAGTAATAGTAGGTATATAAGTAGTAGTATTAGTAGTAGTAACAGTAGGTATATAAGTGGTAGTAGTGGTAGTAATAGTAGGTATATAAGTAGTAGTAATAATAGTAGGTATATAAGTAGTAGTAGAAGTATCAGTAGTAACAGTAGGTATAGAAGTAGTAGTAGGTATAGAAGTAGTAGTGTAGTAGTAGTAGTAGTAGTAGGTATATAAGTAGTAGTAGTAGTAGTAGTAGTAGGTATATAAGTAGTAGTAGTAGTAGAAGTAGCAGTAGTAACAGTAGGTATAGAAGTTGCCGCAGCAGCAGCAGCAGCAGTAGTAGTAGTAGTTCTTCTTCTTGTCTTCCTCATATGCCTTTCAGTGTCGGGGGGGGGGAATAGAAATATTTTGCTTTTTTCGTTCTCCTGCTGTTATGTCTCATTGTATTAGTGTTGACTTTTTTCTTAATCTGATCACTGGTAAAACTATTTAATCTGTTGTTTCTTTATGTAATCTACGGCGGGCAAAACTCCTAACTTTTTTCCCCCTAGTTTTTAATTTCTGATCTTATCTCTCAGATTGTTTACAGTCATGCATCTAACACATTTTATTTGGGTAGCAGTTATTTTGCTTATTGTTCTTGAGTTCAACTCCCAAGTCAGAGATCACATATTGGTAGGACACATTATGAGTGAAGTAAATATTAGTATTAGCATTACCCCAAAGACAATAAATGTGTATCTGTTTTTAAGTAAAACATTGCAATGGAGGTAATACAATAGACGTGTAAGATATGAAGATGGCACTGGAGAATGCACCCAAAAGTTCTACCAAGACTCTTCATTGTGACCTTGATAATATAAGAAATAAAAGAGTCACACAGTTCAGTATTAACAGGTCGTTAGAGGTCTTCCGTAAGCTGAGGTAAGTGTTCTTACTTATAGTAAATGTCGATCAGTTTGTAGATAGGAAGTTCCAGTGTTGGGATTTTCACCGGTGTAGCGAAGTACGTGCATGTGATCTGAAATCCGCTACAGTGTGCGCAATAGTGTGTTCTGTGTTGATTGCAATATACGTCATCACTGGAATACCGGTGAATACGGCGGATAGGCGACAGGAACCATTGAGGCTCAGACAGAAAAGTGTTCATTGTTGCAGTTTCCTCATATTCCAAGTCTGGCTTGCTGCCGGAGCTACTGAGTATGGTGCTTTGTGCACACCGTGAGCTGTGTTTTTCATCCGGGTCGTGTTTCGATATTCCGATAGCTTACGATGAAGATGACATCATATGACGAGGGACAGTTTCGCTGCGTTCACTTTCGGTGCCGCTTGGCTTGAATTCTTTTGGCGTGTGCAGTAGCTGCTATGAAGGGGACTGCAGCTGCCTTTCTTTGTTTGGATCCTTCAATAAGTTGAGTTTTAATTCGGATGATTCCACTGGCACGGGCGGTTGAGCAATCATGGATTTAATTCGTTTGCAGTGATACCGGTGCGTTCGACTAACCATAACCATAACTTACACTAATTTGACATTGAAATTTTACCACGAATGCTTTCAATACCTATTTATTTTCATGCGGTTTCAGGAGTTACAGGTAACTTGGTTATTATAAATTGGGAATCACAGAATTTTCTTCTTCTATCTTTTTAGCTCCCTGTGGAGCATAGGTCTTCAACAAACACTTACCAAGTCGTTCTATTTTTTGCCATTCTTTTAAGATCATTCGATGTCTTTCCCATCATCTTCATCTCTGCTTCTATCTGTCTGCTCCCAGAATTCTTTGGTCTTCCTCTTTGTCTTTTCCCCCTGGGGATTCCAAAAAAGGGCCTGTTGTGTAATACTCTCAGTTGGTTTCCGCAGTGTGTGTCCTATCCAGCGCCATCGTCTTCGCTGTGGAATCACAGAATAGTTAGTTATTATGAATTGGAGTCATAGGTTACCTGGCTATTATACACGGGAGATGAGTTAAGGTACGCGTAAACCTTTGTCAATAAAAGTCCCCTTTTTTTCTTGACGCTGTCATGTTTTAGAACGCTGAAAATAGAACAAAAGAGAAGACAAACGGTCTAAAACATTAACTGCAGCAACAGATGCGGGTGTTCTCAAAAGAATGGCGTTCAACCTTTGGACATTAATAATTAATTATTGCAACTCAGCAGCACTAAGACTCAAACGACGACAAACAATATTAATTAATTATTGCAACTCAGCAGCACTAAGACTCAAACGACGACAAACAATATTAATTAATTATTGCAACTCAGCAGCACTAAGACTCAAACGACGACAAACAATATTAATTAATTATTGCAACTCAGCAGCACTAAGACTCAAACGACGACAAACAATATTAATTAATTATTGCAACTCAGCAGCACTAAGACTCAAGCGACGACAAACAATATTAATTAATTATTGCAACTCAGCAGCACTAAGACTCAAGCGACGACAAACAATATTAATTGAACGTATGGGAAGAGTTGAAAGTATAGTGCGTCTAACATCTACATTTTTTTTTTTTTATGTCAAAGGGACTTAAATGGGGAAAGAAAGTAAAGATTGACATCGAAGTGAAACGTATTTTGAAAACCTAGACTATGCAAAATAATGATAAATGTATGTAGGCATATTCGAGCGAAAATCTTTACAAATGTGAAGAAATCTAAACAGTTTCCAAATACGTCTAAGAGCATTATGTAAATACATACAAAATGAGACGTCATATTTCAACAAAGACGTAAGAGTATGTGGTTTTGAAACCCTGAATAGAAAGGACACCAAGAACGTGTAAATTTTCTTCTTCTTCTTCTTTCCTTCCTCATTTGCCTTTCGCGTCGAGGGGAGACATAATTTGCGATATTTTGCTCTTCAATTCGCCTCTGCTGTTGTTATGTTTCTTAGTGCTTCTAATACTCCATCGATCCATCTTTTTCGTGGTCGACCCTTGGGTCTGGTGTTCTCACAACGTTTGCTGAAGGCTCGTTGTGTTTTGATCTTTCTGCCTTGTCACCTGGCCAAACCATTTTATCTGTTGTTTCTTTATATATTCTATGGCGGGGGCTATTCTTAGCTTTTTTCTCAGTTCTTCATATCTAATCCTGTCTCTCATGCTGTTTCCTGTCATTTATCTAACACATTTAATCTCAGTAGAGGTTACATTTCTTATTGTTCTTGCATCTAGGGTCCAGGTCTGGCATTGCTAGCACAACGTTGGGATGAAGATAGCGTGTAAATAAAGTGTGAAAAGAAACGAACATGACTAACTTTTTTCTCTTCTGTTCTTGGAATCAGTTTCACTGCAGTTAAGAGTTCCCCATATCCGCACCACCGCATGTAACAGCACACGCCAAAGGTGCTCAAAGCGGCAGTTCAGTTGGCAAGGTCGACGACTTTGAAGCCATATTCGGCTGCAAAGGGGACGATTCCAAACGACTTTCTTCGAAAAAAAATATTGCAGAGTCACTTGCTCACTCCGACTGGACTACAAAGGACAAGAGGTAGGGTTCGATCACAATCGAAGGCCCTCGGTTCACGCAGCCTTTAATTGGTACCGGATTTTTTTCTGAGAAAGTAAAGCGGCACGGGGCGTAATACCGACCACATCCCCCCCCCCCCCCAAAAAAAAAAAAAAAAATAAATAAATAAATAAAATAAAATAAAATAAAAAATGTGCCGAAGGTCTGTAAAATTCATGGTCACTAACACCATATTCTCTATACGCCACTTGGCGTGACGGGGTACTTTACTTTTTTTTTTTTTTTACTTCCTCACTCGTTTTCACGAAAACCCCCATTTAAAACAAGCAAAGCAACTGAAATGGTTTAAGCAACTACGTTAGTTTCTGCAAAAACAGGGCGACATACAAACATTTTGCATTGTAGGTTATGACGTCAGCAAGGTCGGACTCCAGTGAGAGCCAAGTCGGCTGAGTGGGAGACAAATGTAGGCAACATCACCGAGAAGAGAGTCGCCATATTCACTTCCTTCTCAAAATCAAACGAAGAAATCGATAGAAGCACACCAAGGACTGTTAAAATAAAAAAATTAAAAAAAGAAAAATAATTAATCCCATTTGTGATTAAAGAATCAAAGCGAATTATGAAACGCTTTTCTAAAGTTAACTAAACATGTTCTTCCGATTAGCATGAGATCATGTCAATAAATGTCGTCAGCGCCAGAATGGTCGCAGACATTTAAATGGACTCCACTGGAGTAATATATTAAGTGAGATGCCATGAGGATACTTCAGGAAACCGACTGTCACTTAAATGTCCACCTGTCATACGAACGTAGATCTTTCGGCAGCATTAAGATCATAAGATATCAACATCATCATCATCATCATCATCATCATCACCATTGAGTGCCGTCTCGGCATCGAAAGAGAGCCATTCCGCTCTGTCTCTTGCTTTGATGGTGTTGTCATAGCCTGGCTTGTCCATCTTTTGATGTTTATCATCCATGTTAATATTGGTCTGCCTCTGCCTCTTTTACTTTCATTTTCCCTTCAAAGATTTCTTTTAATAGGTTGTTGTGTCTTTAAACATGCCCCAAAGTTGTTGTCTTGTTCTAATTGTGTTTAGTAGTTCTCGTTTAATTTTTAGTTGTTTTAAGACTTCATCGCTGTTTTCTTTTCTTTCCATCCAATTCTTCCTATTCTTCTATAAATCCACATTTCAATGGCTTCAATTTTCTGTTCTGTTTCCTTGCTTAATATCCATGTGCCTGCACCATACCGGAATGTTGGGAAGAAATAAGATAACATGGTAACATATATAACATTGTGCGAACAACAGGTAAATTCATCCCTTAACAACGAAACTACAATTAGGGAAGTTAGTCTTAAGCACATTCTGGCATGTGCTACAAACTGAGAGTCTACATGGCACTATTCAACGGTAACGATGAGTAGAGCTCTCAACACGACTACGAATCAAGTGTTGTTGGTGCATATCAAGATTAAACGCATCTAATGAGGATTAGAGAAGAGAAGTCGTGCGACAAGTTCAGGACCGTGAATGGACAAGTAGCACATTATGATTCTGTGTGTAGCTAAATTGTGAGGAGGACACATAGTTTTCTTGTTACTTGCCTTCTCCGCCAGCTTGAAATCTCTAGTGAAGTTCCGAGAAACTGAATTTTAGAGTAAATTTCATTTTCCCTTATTTTTTCCCATCGGCAGCCATGTGCCCACGTGTCCCTCACCTGTATGGCAGACATTCTCCAACTTCAAAAGCGTTCTTATTTTTGTTATTATCGCCGAGAGTTTGTGCATATTTGGTTAGATTTATTCCTATCAATCTTGGCCTGTAAGAGGATATTTTTGGTTATTATTTTCGACTTTTATTACCAAGGTTGCTTTAACGTGCGCAGAGTGCACACGGGATCTCCTATTTTTTTACCGTTATCAGAGAGGGCTCAACATCTGATATCACTACCCAGAGACCAGTGGAGGGTAAAGCCACGAAGAAACTACAGATTCAATTTTTCACAAATTCTCACCGTCTGTGGGGGCATTCGAACCCGTGACCTTCTTGTCCTGGGCCATCCAGGCGTCCCGGGTAACAGGTTAAAAACAAGGACAGTTCTTTGAAAGAACAGTGGAATGAGGCGGGTTATTGCAATTCAACCAGAAATAGAAAGAAACCGTTAGAAAGGAGAATTGACGTCGTTTCGGGTACAAGAGACGGCAATGGAATTCTAACAAAATTAGCTTGATGCAAGAAGTCATCATTTCGGTCAGAAATACGACGGAGTCGTTATCACGTTTGACCGCCTTTACCTCCAAGAAAAATCTCTGATAACAATTTTCTTTGAGTCTGCATGAACCCCGAACCATTGTCGGTTCGAAAAAAAAAATTAAAAAATTAACTACCTTTTTTGGGAACTTAGCCCGAACTTTCCTGATCTGGAATCGAGCGCACTAACCACTCAGCCACCGAGGTTCCAACCTGTCCAAAGTTAGATCACTCTCCATTAGACCTTCATGAAAAAGTGTTACTCTTCTTTATATATCGTATGGACTTTATCTCTGTTGAGATTTGTTGAAGTTAAGTCAAGCAGGTGTTTTGTGCGGATACAGTGAAGCACTTAAGTCATAATAATCACCAAGTCATATCAGGAATAAGGAAGTGCTAACAACAGTTTGCGTTTAAACGCCTGTTAATCCTGACAAGAAAAGAGTCCACTGCGTAGCTGATAAGGAACACTAGCAACATGAATATTTGTAGAGAACGATTGTCGTCTACGACTGCGGCACGGCGCAAGATGATGATTATCGCAAAAAGGATCTATATCTTGTTTTCACTTATTAGTTTAAATGAACGCTTTGGGGTGGGGAGGTACCCAGTGCAGCAACAGGATCGGTGATCCATCAACTGACCATGACCTCTCCTAGACATTCAAATCGGGTTCTCTGGTATTCGCCTGCGTCAAACAAGGTGGCTAACAGAAGCTAAGATAGCAGTGTTTCGGCAGCAGTGGAGTTTACTGATGTATTAGACCTAGTACTGCAGTGCCTCTAGGCATATTAGGTGTCAACGTCTCCAGTAATACTCGGAAATTCAAAAGCCATTCAGCCCGTCACATACCATCTTGGGTCCAAGATCGTGTGCTTTTCAAATCGAGGCATTAAAGTCAATTCAAACTCACTTTCATTCACAGACAAAAAAGATATTATTCCATCATCATTATCATAGAAAACCTTCAAGAAAGCGTGGAAGAAAATTTGAGCAAAGTTAGACTATACTGGTTAACAATTCTGCATCAAATAATAATAATACAAGTAAAATGGAATGGAATTAATATCTTCAGGGAAAGATAGAACATCACAATAAAGTAGAGGATATTCAGAGAATGATAGAACATCACAACAAAGTAGAGGATATTCAGAGAATGATAGAACATCACAATAAAGTGTAGAAGATATTCAGAGAATGATAGAACATCACAATAAAGTAGAGGATATTCAGAGAATGATAGAACATCACAATAAAGTAGAAGATATTCAGAGAATGATAGAACATCACAATAAAGTAGAAGATATTCAGAGAATGATAGAACATCACAATAAAGTAGAGGATATTCAGAGAATGATAGAACATCACAATAAAGTAGAAGCTATTCAGAGAATGATAGAAGATCACACTAAAGTAGAAGATATACAGAGAATGATAGAAGAACACAATAAAGCAAAGTGATAAACAACTAAAGCAGTAGATGAATACCGAACAGTTTTCTGGCAACAGCGAAAATAAGTGTCTCAATAAACAGTAAAACACCCTTCGTCCCTTCTTACTGTTTCTAACACCTTGGTCCCGCTCTGTAGGCGCGACATATCAATTTCAATCCAGTCATTTCCTGACCAAGCTCTGTGGTTGACCAAGTGACTTATTTCCCTTTTTTCGAGAGTCTAGAATATTATCGCCATGTAGTTAGATTTCTATATATATCTTTATATATTTTTGTGTTGTGTGATTTGTTGCTTCTGCTGAAGGTCTTTTGGCCGAAACGTTGTTCTACTTGGGCTTTGTTTCTCACCTACGTATAGCTGTTACCATACCACGTTTCCCTTTATCATCAGCTTTACAACAGGTTTGTATTTGTATACATCTTGATGCCTTTACCCATTTACAGTAAAACATGGCAGACTGTTAACTTTGTGTCATCATTGTTGGCCAAGAAACAACTATAAAGAAAAGAGACACGAGCGATCGTTAACACGATAGTCATCCCACTTGAGTTATTGAGTTATTGAGTTATTTACGGGTCATCATCATAGCACTCCGAACATGGTCATAGGTGCTCAGATCCCCTCCTCAGTTATTGAGTTATTGAGTTATTTACGGGTCATCATTATTGCACTCCGAACATGTCCATAGGTGCTCAGATCCTCTCCTCAGCAAGTCCCGCAGTGTCCAGCGACTGACGACTTCAGTTCTGTGTTGGTTGATATGTATTCTTACACGGCCACTACGTTTCTCATTTCTGGCTGTGCCCATCTTAACTCGCATCTCTATCATCCGAAGAAGTAAAGTGGATTTGTGTTTGGTCGAAGTCCTGTGCTCTTCCCACATCTCGGAGGGCATTGATGATGTCACCCGATCAGTTGGTTGCCCGTCCTCAACGACAGCGAGAGCTATCCAGCCTGTCCTCTCTTTCATTTCTCCGTACTCCCGCATGTCCAGGGACATAGACAAAAATGACCTTACGAATTTTTGACTTCTGCAATGACTCTAACCATTGCATGCGTACAGAGCACGCCTCCACTTTTTTATCATGCTCATCGAATCACTCAGTATACATGCTATGGTGTAGTCTTGTGACTAACCAGTTGAATGCCCTGGTCACTGCCATCACTCCATCTTCACGCTACTCGTGGTCATGACGTATGCACCACTGTCTTCTTTGACTATTCTGCCTGCCGAGCGTGCTGTAAATGCCCATGTACTTCTTTGGTGTCGTATTACAGATCCGTCTGTAAAGATGACTGCATCCCACTTTTGTGTCGTCATTATCACAATTGGACGCCATATTCCGGAACAATCAGTAAAACATATACCAGTGAAATTAAATGGGCCCAACGTACAAAAACTGAAAAAATGTGAAGGTGAAGAACTGAAAAAAACAATTAGGGAGTAATCTCACAGTAGAATACAAAATCATAATGTGTCATACCGGTTGGGGTAGGCAATCATTTCCTTTGATAATTTGTCCACAGTGCATCGTATTAATTCTGTCAGTTGTATTAGTTGTGGTTAGTCGAGTACCCTGGTATCACTGCAAACGAAATAATTCCATAATTTCTCAACCGCCCGTGCCAGTGGAATCATCAGAATTAACATCTCATTGCACTGAAGGATCCAAACAAAGAAGGGTAGGTGTAGTCCCCATCATAGCAGCTACAGCACAAAAAAGACATTAGGCATAAAAGCATCGAAAGTGAACCCAGCAAAAATGTCCTTCGTCATACGATATCATCATTCATCGTAAGCATTCGGAATATCGAAACACGATTCGGATGAAAAACACAGTTCACAGTGTGCACAGAGCACTAAACTCAGTAGATCCTGCAGCAAGCCGAGCTTTGAATATGAGGAAGCTGCAACAAGGAACATTTTTCAAACAGAGACTCAACGGTTCCTCTCGCCCATCTGCCATATTGACCGGAAGTCCAAATCTGCTGTTAACTGTTTACCAAGCACAACAACAGGCTATCTAGTATCTTCTCTCTTTGTCCTTTGCGATCTCTCTTTCCCTAAATTTTGTCAGTAGTAACCAAGTACTCCAACTTTCCTCGTATGATGTGCCAGAAAATTATCGATTATCTCTTTCTTATGTTTAGGAGCTCTTTTGTTGTGATCGTTGATCTTTTCAGCCGTCCAGGGAATACTTAACATTCTCGTGAAAAATTACATCTAATCGTCTTTTCATTTGTTTGTTTACTGTCCATGATTCACTTACATAGCACAGAATTGGCTCTGTATACCACCGATGATCTTTCTCACTTCTATTCACATACATGTTGAACAAGATGTTTTTCGTTTTCAGAAATAAAACTTGGGTTGTACGCATGCACAAAATAACCAAACAATATGTTTATATCAATGGTTCAGACACGTTATAAAAACAACTAATCAGAATTAGCAGATATGAAGAAACGCTACAAAAACAACTGAACGAGAGCATCCTAAAAGAAGATAGATAGATGGCGCACTAGAAGCATTCTGGAGCATGACAGCAGAAGAAGCCATCCAAGCAGCAAAGGCTGCCAGCTATTTATTCTTCTTTTTGACGAAAATGATGAACGAAAGAAGAAAAAGAATTATTCTTTGTCCAATCGCTCAAGCAAGGAGCCGCGATAGCTCAGTGGTTAGTGAACTGGACTACAAAGGACAAGGGGTAGGGTTCGATCCCAACCGACGGCTTCCGGGTTCACCCAGCCTTAAATGTGTACCGGGTTTTTTTTTCTGGGAAAGTAAAGCAGCACGGGCGTAATACCGACCACATTACCCCAAAAATCCTGTGCTGAAGGTCTGTAAAATATAGGGTCACTAACACCATATTTCCCTATACGCCACTTGGCGTGACGGGGTACTTTACTTGCTATTCACTTAAGCTCTAATTCTTTTTCTCTAAATCTAGAGGTCCGGTGTAGAGTTATTTTTGGCAGAGGTTCGTTAAAAATTCTAAGAAAATCATCATCATCATTGAGTGCCGTCTCCGCATCAAAGATTGACTACCATGGAACGCTATTCCACTCTGTCTCGTGCTTTGATGGTGCAGATTGTCATAGGTTGACTTGTCCATCTTTTGATGTTACTCCTCCATGTTAGTCTTGGTCTGCCTCTGCCTCTTTTACCTTGTATTTTCCTTTCCAATATTACTTTTATTAGGCTGTTGCATCTTTTAACATGTCCCAAACATTTCATTTGTCTTGTTCTAATTGTGTTTAGTAGTTCTCTTTTTCATGTTTAGTTGTTTTAGAACTTCAACGTTTTTCTTTTCTTTTCTTCCTATCAAATTCTACATATTCTTCTATAGATCCACATTTCAAGGCTTCAATTTTTTTGTTGTTTTCTGGTCTAATGTCCATGTTTCTGCACCATACAGGAATATTGAGAAGATGTAACATTTTGCTATTCTTAGTTTTAGTCCTGGTGTTATTTGTTTTGATGTTAGTATACTTTTCATGGCATTAAAATTACTTCTTGTCATACCTATTCTTTGTAATATAGATAAAGAGGGAGGAACAGAAAATGATACTAAAATAAGGATATCAAAAGCAAGAGCAGCTTTCTTTGCACTGGGAAACATATGGAAATCCAAAGAAATTAGGTTAAATACAAAAATAAAAATTTTCAACTCAAATGTTAAGGCGGTCCTATTATATGGCTGTGAAACATGGAGAACAACAAAATTGACAATTACGAGGATACGGACTTTCATTGATGGATGCTTGCGCAGGATGAAGGGATGGAAATGGCAGGACAAAGTCCCTGGCATGGAGTTGTGGAAATGTGTCGGTCAAACGCCAGTGGATAGGGAGATACAGCGGGGACGATGGCGCTGGATAGGACACACACTACGGAAGCCAACTGAGAGTATTGCACAACAGGCCCTTTTTTGGAATCCCCAGGGGAAGAGACAAAGAGGAAGACAAAGGAATTCTTGGAGAGGACGGATGGAAGCGGAGATGGCGATGGTGGGGAAGACATGGAATAATCTTTAAAAAATGGCAAGAGACAGAACGACTTGGAAAGTGTTTGTTGAAGACCTATGCTCCACTGGGAGCTAAAAAGGTAGAAGAAGAGGAAGAAGATACTTATTCTTTTGTTTATAAGAAAATAGCTCAACAATACAATAATGGCATATTTATATATTAGCTAACTCATCCAATGCCTCTTTTAGTCCAGGAAATAAAAAGGGGAAAGTTGGACGTAGAGCCAGCAACCCAACTTTGTTTAAAAAGAAAGATAGCAATAAAAAAGCTCAGTTACAGAAATACCAAAAAAAAAAAAACGATACGAAATAAAGATGAGGAGCAAACATTGCGAGATGTGGGGAAGAACCATCTCCAAGGAAGGTCTATAACGCGCTACGGTAAACACCCGTTGTGTCGACCACCACACTTGCAACTGTTAGCATCGAGATATCGTTCATCCAGGCAATGTTTTGACAACTTTACAAATTAACGCCTGGAGTTGTATAGAATAAATCAGCAAAGGGTAGAAATGATGGAAGATTTCTTGTCCATGGTCTATACACAATAAAGAATAGAATAGAATAGAATAGAATAGAATACTAGAAAAGACAGCACAGGACAGAAAGGTTTAAACTTTTCTTGGTAATTGTCAATGTCGTTGAAGGGTAAAACGGAGACCAGAATAGAATAGAATAGAATAAAATAGTCAACATTAGACATTTAGGTTCAGAGAGCTCTTCTTGATGATATATGTCTCAAATGAAGGATAAAATAAAGCAAGAATAGTATAGAATAAAATATAATAGAATAGAATAGAATAGAATAGAATAGAATAGAATAGAATAGAATAGAATAGTCAGCATTAGACATTTAGAATCAGATAGCTCTTCTTTGTGATATATGTCTCAAATGAGGATAGAATAAAGTAAGAGTAGAATAGAAGAGAATATAATATTAGAAAGTCAGCATCCGACATATAGGATCAGAGATCTCTTCTTGGTGTATGTCCCAATTGATGATAAAATAAAGCAAGAATGGAATAGAATACAACAGAATAGAACAGAATAGAAACTAGCTCCCGTATCAGACTCAAGAGGATAATATAGTAACTTTGAATTGAGGTGTGCCAGCAATAACTGTGGACACTATACCTATATTCCCTTTCGAACTGCTCCTTATTACCTGAGATATATGTTGCTGCTTGGTATCAAATGACGGGGCACGGTGTAGACACTAATAGCACGCAGCTAACGAACCATAGATTTGCTTGCCTAGTCTCACAGTTTCGCCACCAAAGTAAGACCTATGATTACCCAGCTTCACTGCTACACTAAAATATTAAATTTATGTTTGTCTAGTCTCAAAGTTGTACCGTAATAATTTATTTATGACTGTTTAGTCTCAAATGTGGCTGACAACCATGCAAGAGATTGGAGCCTCTCATGTACAATTCCAGAGAAAGTGATGGCGAGGAATTCTAACTACTGTCGGGGGGAATATCTTAAATTAACTACAAGGAATGTTATGACTCTTTACTCAAAATAATCTTGGAAGGGAAAATACAAGGTAAAAGAGGCAGAGGCGCACCAAGACTAACATGAACAAGTAACATCAAAAGATGGACAAGTCAGCCTATGAATACCTGCACCATCAAAGGAAGAGACAGCGGTATGGCGCTCCATGGTAGCCAACCTTCTATGCCGAGACGGTACCCAATAAATCATTGAGTTTCAAAGCGTCACTATAATAATTTATTTACGTTTGTTTAGCTGCAAAGCTACACGGCGATAATTTATTTATGTTTGTTTAGTCTCAAAGCGTCACTATAATAATGTATTTATGTTTGTCTAGTCTCGTAGCGTTACTATAATAATTTATTTATGTTTGTTTAGTCTCAAAGCGTCACTATAATAATGTATTTATGTTTGTCTAGTCTCGTAGCGTCACTATAATAATTTATTTATGTTTGTTTAGTCTCAAAGCGTCACTATAATAATGTATTTATGTTTGTCTAGTCTCGTAGCGTTACTATAATAATTTATTTATGTTTGTTTAGTCTCAAAGCATCACTATAATAATTTATTTATGTTTGTCTAGTCTCGAAGCGTCACTATAATAATTTATTTATGTTTTGTCTAGTCTCAAAGCGTCACTATAATAATTTATTTATGTTTTGTCTAGTCTCGAAGCGTCACTATAATAATTTATTTATGTTTGTCTAGTCTCGAAGCGTCACTATAATAATTTATTTATGTTTTGTCTAGTCTTGAAGCGTCACTATAATAATTTATTTATGTTTGTCTAGTGTCAAAGTGTCACTATAATAATTTATTTATGTTTGTCTAGTGTCACAGTGTCACTATTATAATTTATTTATGTTTGTCTAGTGTCACAATGTCCCTATAATAATTTATTTATGTTTGTCTAGTCTTGAAGCGTCACTACAATAATTTATTTATGTTTTGTCTAGTCTCGAAGCGTCACTATAATAATGTATTTATGTTTGTTTAGTGTCACAGTGTCCACTATAATAATTTATTTATGTTTGTCTAGTGTCACAGTGTCACTATAATAATTTATTTATGTTTGTCTAGTGTCACAGTGTCACTATAATAATTTATTTATGTTTGTCTAGTGTCACAGTGTCACTATAATGTATTTATGTTTGTTTAGTCTCAAAGCGTCACTATAATAATTTATTTATGTTTGTCTGGTCTCGAAGCGTCACTATAATAATTTATTTATATTTGTTTAGTGTCACAGTGTCACTATACGAATTGATTTATGTTTGTTTAGCTACAAAGCTTCACAGCAATAATTTATTTATGTTTTTCTAGTCTCACAACTTAACCACAACACTCTATCCATGTTTTCCTCATTCACAGCTCCATGAAAATAATATGCTCATTTTCAAGAAAGTTGTAACCAAAAAAAAAAAAAAATCATACTATTTTGGAAAGAACTGATTGCCAGCTAAACACGACACCAGAATATGATGATGACCACGATAGTGAGGCATATGGCACGTCATTACCGCCATGGAAGGAGGGAAAAAAACATGTTAATTTAATTTCATTGATGTTTACGGCCAACTCTTAATGAAGACATAATAAAAACAAAGTCAATATCATGAAAGGAATGAGTGCCCGTCAAATAATCGGTGTCGGGTGAATATGGAGTTAATGCTCGTAAATTTCCCATGACCGCTGGCATATTTATTGAGTTTTGAACTTAAAACTACACAAGACCTTTCGACTTTCTTTGAGGAAATCTTGGTACACATTTCCAGAGATTTAGGGAAACCCCTAAAGAGTATCGGTAGGGGGGGATAACTATTTCGTCATGGATGGAGTCAGCTCCGTACCAACCCAACAGCTTAATCAACAGGCGAGTTGTTATTTGTATAAGGGACAATGAAAGCGTCAACACAGAAAGAAAATAAATTACCCATATTTTAATTACTGTAATCGACATTACTACATTAAAAAATGGCCCATAGGTGCCTGGCTCTTCTAAAAGGATGACGTAATATATGCAGGCACATTTGTTAATTGTGTACACGTTTTACTCGTACCTAGTAAAAGTAAAGTACCCCCGTCACGCCAAGTGGCGTATAGGGAAATATGGTGTTAGTGACCCTATATTTTACAGACCTTCAGCACATGATTTTGGCGTAATGTGGTCGGTATTACGCCCGTGCTGCTTTACTTCCCAGAAAAAAATCCGGTACCCATTTAAGGCTGGGTGAACCCGGAAGCCATCGGTTGGGACTCGTACTTAGCATGGCTCCTATTTCATGGTGTGTCCTGTTTACATCCAAAACAATCGCTGTCCAAAGCTTCAAAAAAATGACTTCAAAATATTGCTATTATTATTAGAGGCTCTACCGACCTTGTTAAGCAGTTTCTCGAAGAAAATATATCAGCTCCTTCAGTGCTACTGGCTTCCGTGTGATCTATTGATACAATTAGATGACGGTATCTGGCCTCCACACAGGAGATCTAAGTAATTAAATGACGGTATTTGGCCTCCACACAGGAGATCTATGTAATTCAATGACGGTATTCGACTACCATATTCGAGATCTAAGTAATTAGATGACGGTATTTGGCCTCCACACAGGAGATCTAAGTAATTAGATGACGGTATTTAGCCTCCACACAGGAGATCTAAGTAATTCAATGACGGTGTTCGACTTCAGTATTCGAGATCTAAGTAATTAGATGACGGTATTTGGCCTCCACACAGGAGATCTAAGTAATTAGATGACGGTATTTGGCCTCCACACAGGAGATCTAAGTAATTAAATGACGGTATTTGACCTCCACACAGGAGATCTAAGTAATTTGATGACGGTATATGGCCTCCACATAGGGGGTCCAAGTAATTCAATGACGGTGTTCGACTTCCAGATTCGAGATTCAAGTAACAGATAAAGTTAAATAGATAAAGTTGCTAGTTCTCCAGCCGGGAGGTCCGTGTAATTTGATGATGGTGTTAGGTCCCTGGTTTAGAGATCCAAGTAATTAGATGACGTCGTTAGACTTCCAGAATGGAGTTACAAGTAATTAAATGACTTTGTTAGGTCTCAAGATTAGAGATCCAGGTAATTAAATGACGGTGTTAGGTCTCCAGATGGGATATCCATGTAATTAGATGGCAGTGTTAGGTCTCCAGATGGGATATCCATGTAATTAGATGGCAGTGTTAGGTCTCCAGATGGGATATCCATGTAATTAGATGGCAGTGTTAGGTCTCCAGATGGGATATCCATGCAATTAGATGGCAGTGTTAGGTCTCCAGATGGGATATCCATGTAATTAGATGGTAGTGTTAGGTCTCCAGATGGGATATCCATGTAATTAGATGACAGTGTTAGGTCTCCAGATGGGATATCCATGTAATTAGATGGCAGTGTTAGGTCTCCAGATGGGATATCCATGTAATTAGATGGCAGTGTTAGGTCTCCAGATCGACGATCTAAGAAATTATATGACGTTGTCAGTCCTCCAGATTGGCGATCTAAGTAATTAGATGGCGGTGTTAGCTTCCAGACTGGAGGTGCAAATAATTAGATGCAGGTGTTATGTCTCCATACTGGAGATCCTCAGCCAATCATTTGTAGCGAGAATCTAAACTCTGATTGAACTATGTGTCAGAAGTGACAAAACAAAACACCATCTTGCCACTTTTTTTAACCCCTAAGTTTCAAAATAACGCTATTATGAACTCTTAATAGTGACATTTATCTCATGAAATTTGACCTGCGTCTGACATTGTTTGTCAACCTAATTTTTAGACATGTTGACTTTCTGGACAGGTTGACGGTTCAAGTCATGGTGTTACATTGATCCCAGCTTCTTTTGCGCTCAAAAGTTGAAAAAATTTGCCATCCACTACTTTTAATTTTCCTAGTCTAAAATGTTTACAGTTCGGTATGTTTACAACTCCGTAACTGCTATATCTCCACTCACAGTTCAGTTATGGGATATCTATTTCACTCTATATACTGTTACAAAGAAAGTATCCAGTTATAACCATTTTTAGAACGAACGTGCGTTGATTTTTTTTTTTTTTCAGTGATCTTTGACCTCGAGATAGGCAGATCAATGACCTAGTCTTACAAGTAGCAGCAGTTAACATGAAGTTCTCGTGTACTAGCTTAGAAGGTAAAAGAATCTTTGACCTCGAGATAGGCAATCAATGACCTAGTCTTACAAGCAGCAGCAGTTAACATGGAGTTCTCGTGTACTAGCTTAGAAGGTAAAAGAATCTTTGACAGTTGAAAATCAACATGAGTAAGCTGTACATTACCCGGACCAAATTTAATTAAAAAAGAAAATAGAAATATACAATTCTTAGAATATTTTATAGTAATTAATCAGTACTAGACAGAGAAATTGACATGAGAATACAAAAAGCAAATGCTGTCACATACCAGCTTTCACCATTGTTA
Organism: Megaustenia siamemsis; assembly: GCA_032433765.1. Lineage (NCBI taxonomy): Eukaryota > Metazoa > Mollusca > Gastropoda > Stylommatophora > Ariophantidae > Megaustenia > Megaustenia siamemsis. The sequence goes on from JAVIAB010000001.1 coordinate 27,881,299, forward strand.
AGACATCCAAACATTTCTATGCCAGCTAAACAACAAATGATAAATAGCATCTTCATACCAACTTTGTGCTATGAAAGTCAAACATGGACCCTTTCTAAATCACATTTAAGAAAGATCAATACATGTGAGATGCGATGCTTGAGAAAAGTAACAAACAACACAAGAAGAGATAGAATACCAAATGAAACCATAAGAAAAATGATAGGAGCAAAACTCTGCCAAGAATATATAGAACAACAACAACTTAAATGGTTCGGCCACCCGGTCAGAATGAATCCTCACCAATCACCATCAAGGGCGTTCTTCTCGAGAATGCATGCAAAAAGACCAAGAGGAAGACCCAGAAGAAGATGGATAGATGCAGTGACAGAGACATGTAACAACAAAGGAAAATCACTAATTCAGACAATTCGAGCAGCACAAGAACGACAAATGATATAAACCACGACACCTTTTAGGTATCAGTGAAAGAAAAAAGTAGAAGAAGAGGAATTAATCAGTATGGAAAGTAAATTGGGAGCCGCGATAGCTCAGTGGTTAGTGAGCTGGACTATAAAGGACACGAGGTAGGGTTCGATTCCAAATGACGGCTTCCGGGTTCACCCAGCCTTAAGTGAGTACCGGATTTTTTTTTCTGGGAAAGTAAAGTGACACGGGCGTAATACCGACCACATTACCCCAAAATTCATGTGCTGAAGGTCTGTAAAATGTATGGTCACTAACACCATATTCCCTATACGCCACTTGGCGTGACGGGGGCTCTTTACTTTTTTTAATGGAAAGTAAATTAAGTGACTAGACTATTTGCTCCAATTTGACACAAATAAAATGTACCACTGAAAAGAAATGAAAGAATTAATGAAGTAGCAGAAATACAATAATCAAGCATAGTGAAGAAACACACTACAGAGAAAGGACCCTAACACTCCATTTGAGCTCTTGAAATAATAATTGGTAGTTGAAAATTGAAAATTATAAGCTGTGTGCCGCTCCCAGGGTTTAATTTCTGAAATAGTAAAAAATATCACTATCCTTGAAATTATAATAACCAACTTGATTAAATGTTTAAGCAAAACTGTTTGTCCACTTGAAAAGAATGTGCTATGACACGAAACAATACAAGGTTCATGACGACTCTCAGTCTGTATACGGAAAAAGACCATCGACTCATAGCTGACTGCTTGCATTAGGATAAGTGTACCACAACTGATCAAGATCTTATACCACATTCTTGTGAGGTGCCTGGAAAGGGAATAACCAGTTAAAGTAAGTAGGGATCGAAGAAGAAAGGCAATCCGGGGCACACAAATACCAAGCTGAAGTCGGATGTGTCGGTCCTATATATATTTTATAGTTTGAATCAGAGCTGCGGTTTATCAACATCCATTTAGTGTGGGCAGAAGCGCCTGCGGGGACCCGCTATAGCTCAGTTGTTAGTGAACCGGAATACAAAGGACAAGAGGTAGGGTTCGATCCCAATCGACGGCTTCCGGTTCACACAGCCTTTAATGGGTACCGGATTTTTTTATTGGAAAGTAAAGCGGCACGGGCGTAATACCGACCACATTACCCCAGAAATCATGCGCCCAGGGTCTGTAAAATTTATGGTCACTAACATCATATTCTCTATATGCCACATGGCGTGACGGGAAAACTTTACTTTTTTTTTTTACAAGTGCCTGCGCCCTGCGGTCGCAACAGCATGGTCGGCGCATTATCAGCCGACCAAGACCAAGCAGTTCTACCACCTCGTGGTCTCCCCTGATAACAGTCTGCGTCAAAACATGCTGGCCAACAGAAGTTAGGATCGCAGTGTTCCCTGTGGTGGTGGTTGTTACTAATATAGAAGACTCAGTATTGCAGTACATCTGAGCTGGACTAGTAGTTTTCCAGCTTAGTCTGGGTTAGATGAACTCCAACCTCTCCAGTAAGAGCCGGGAATGTCAAGAAAGCCATTGCTACCCGCCATATCAATGAGTCAAAGGGCACCCTGTCCGTATCAACTCGTGGCATTCCGTCAACAGCCACAACATCCATTGATTGTTCTTTCAAGGTTAACTGATGAAGAGTTGTGGTCACCAGGCGAACACGGAAGACACGGTTGTTTGTCACTGATACTTTAGTAAATTTAATCATTTGTGTTTTTCAAGTAAGATATAATGCACATACTTCTTTTATTACACATTCGATGTGATTATAAAAAGTTGTAGCTCAACATCAAACAAATTTTTGTCGTTAAAATTGTAATATTGAGTTATTGAGTTATTTGCGGGTCATCATCATTGCACTCCGAACATGTCCATAAGTGCTGTGATCCCTTCCTCAACAAGTCTCGCAGTGCCCAGCGAGTGATGACTCCAGTGGTGTGTTGGTTGATAAGTCTTATTATACGACCACTAAGTTTCTTATTTCTGGCTGCGCCCATCTTAACTCCATTCTCTTTCATCCGAAGGAGTGACATGGACTCATGGCTGTCGAAGTCCTGTGCCCTACCCATATCTCGGAGGGCATTGATGATGCCCACACTATCCATTGGTTGACCGTCTTCAACGACAGCGCAGACAGAATGTGCAAAATATCAAAGACTGTAACTAAAATATCAATTTAAGATTAAAAAACAACTGTGAAGAAGAAGTAGAAATGTAATGCATGGGGGAAAAGATTAAAGAACCGTAGAGAACAATAAAGATGATTGGGACGCAGAGCACGAGGCAGACCGAGGGTTACACGGAATGATAATATCACATACATTTCTACAATAGCATCACATGACAATGGTCGAAGCTGTCATGGGAGGAAAAAAAATACAGTAAAAGTAAAAAAAAAGAAGTAACGACATATATAAACAGCGAATACGAGTTTTCAAAAATCAGTGTAATTCAATGGAAAAATAAAGAGCAAAGAACCACTTAAAGTGGTGAGTGTTTTGAAGGCCGGGCAATTTAAATGTCAGAGGTGATCTAGCGTTCCAAGAGCAGACAACTGGCAGAATTTATCCAGAAGTTTACAACGTCAATTTTACCAGACAAAAAAGATAGAAACACGAAGTGGGTAAGTCAACAAGTCGTGACGTATAAACTCTAGAAACTTCAATGAAATCGTGAAAGTTCTTTGTTTAAAATAAATAAGTGTGTGTGGAGCTGCGATAGCTCAGTGGTTAGTGAACTGGACTACAAAGGACAAGAGGTAGGATTCGATCCCAATCGACGGCTTCCGGGTTCTATCTATCTATTGACCTTTCGAGCCGTAGCCGGCCCATAGGGCGTAGACCAAGATACACCTTCTCCTATCTGAATTTTTATTCTAGCAGTTTTCTTTTAAAGATATTTTATCAAATCTCGCCTTTTGTCTCTGTTCTGTGCAAGCAGCTCTATCTCATTGAGGGAGCCGAATCCTGCTGCTCTTGCCTCTCTCATCAATGTTCTTCTCAGTGTCTCCCTGGGTCTTCCTCTTTGTCTCTTACCTGTTGTTTCCCACATGAGGGTATCAGGTCTACGTTTCATTAACAACATCGTTTTTACGAAAGTGGCTTGTTAAACCTCTGATCAACGGTTCTATACCAAGCCGGAGAAAAATACTTCCTACATTTTGGAAACAACCGGAAACGACCAGCCTTCCGGGTTCACCCAGCCTTAAATGGGTACCGTACATTTTTCTTGGTAAGTAAAGCGGCACGGGCGTAATACCGACCACATTACTCCAAAAATCATGTGCCGAAGGTCTGTAAAGTTCATGGTCTTCTTCTATCCTTCCTCTGCTGCCGTTGGCGTCGAGGGGAGAAACAATCTGCGATTCATTCACTAACACCATATTCCCTATACGCCACTTGGCGTGACGGGGCTCTTTACTTCTTTTTTTTTTACTTTATATGTGTGTGGATGTGTGTTTGCGTGTGTAGTTGTTGTTTTTGTATTTTGGTGGATGCATTGTTCTCACTGGACATCGGACAACTCCTCAATATATCCCTCAACGAGTAACATCTGACAACTCCTCAATATATCCCTCAACGAGTAACATCTGACAACCCGAGTTTTGTGTTGAGTTTACATCGCAGCGCTCTTGACTAGCATAACTTTGTTAGACAAGATGTCTATTCAAAGTTGTAGATTCACATTCATGACACGAACCACCTGCATGTCCTGCTTCCTTGAGGGTATTTAGAATGTCTAGTCGGTCCATTGCTCGTCCATTTTCCACAACAGCTAACCCAGTGAGTTTGTCGATTCCTTCATTTATTCTTACCCCGGAATGTCGTGACACATAAATGAAGAAGTTTGGAATCCACCTTGACCTTTTCAGAAACTTCAACTCAAGCCCAACCCATTTCAATCGTCCCGTGCACTCTCAAAAGGTCACTGATAAATCATATCTGAGTAAAAGATTTTGCCTGTGGATTACTGCCACAACAACCATGATCTTCTTGCACTCAAAGTAAATGTACTTCCTCTTTCTTGGCAATTTACCTGAGCTATGAAAAATCATAAGATTCATCTGTAACAAATAACATACTTATGACCTCCATCTATATCAAACAACATACTTACAACCACTATCTTTATCAAACAACAGACTTACGACCCCCATCTATATAAAAAAACATACTTATGACCTGCATCTATATCAAACATCTGAATCATGACCTCAATCTATATCAAGCAACAGACTCATGACCTCCATCTATATCAAACAATAATAGACTCATGACCTCCATCTATATCAATCAACAGACTCATGACCTCCACCTATATCAAACAACAGACTCATGACCTCCATCCATATCAAACAACAGACTCATGACCTCCATCTATATCAAATAACAAACTCATGACCTCCATCTATATCAAACAACAGTCTTATGACCTCCATCTATCTCAAGCAACAGTCTTATGACCTCCATTTATATCAAACAATGGACTCATGATCTCCTATTATATCTAACAACAAACTCATGACCTTCATTTATATCAAATAACAGACTCATGACCTCCATCTATATCAAACAGCAAACTCATGACCTCCATTTATATCAAACAACAGACTCATGACCTCCATCTATATCAAACAACATACTCATGACCTCCATCTATATCAAACAACAAACTCATGACCTCCATCTATATCTAACAACAGACTTATGGCCTCCATCTATATCAAACAAGAAACTTACGACCTCCATCAATATAAAAAAAAAACATACTTATGACCTTCATCTATATCAAACAACATACTTACAACCTCTATCTTTATCAAACAAAAGACTTACGACCACCATCTATATCAAACAAAATACTTATGACCTCCATATATATCAAACGACAGACGTATTACCTCCATCTATACCAAGCAACAGACTCATGACCTCCGCATATATCAAACAACAAATTCGCGACCTCCATCTATATCAAACAACAAACACATGACCTCCGTCTATATCAAATAACAAACTCATGACCTACGTCTACATCAAACAAACTCATGAACTCCGTCTGTATCACACAACAAACTCATGACCTACGTCTATATCGAGCAAACACATGACCTCCGTCTATATCAAATAACAAACGCATTACCTCCATCTATATCAAACAATAAACTCATGACCTACGTCTATATCAAACAAACTCATGACCTACGTCTATATCAAACAAACTCATGACCTCCATCTGTATCAAGCAACGGACTCATGACTTCCATCTATATCTAACAACACACTCATGACCTCCATCTATATCAAACAACAGACTCATGACCTCCATCTATATCAAACAACAGTTTTATGACCACCATCTATATCAAACAACAGACTCATGACCTCCATCTATATCAACCAACAGACTCATGACTTCCATCTATATCTAATAACACACTCATGACCTCCATCTATATCAAACAACAGACTTATGACATCCATCTATATCAAACAACAGTTTTATGACCACCATCTATATCAAACAGCAGACTCATGACCTCCATCTATATCAAGTAACAGACTCATGACCTTCATCTATATCAAACAACAATTCTCATGACCTCCATCTATATCAAACAACAGACTTATGACCTCCATCTTTATCAAACAACAGACTCATGACCTCTATCTATATCTAACAAAAGACTCATGACCTCCATTTTTATCAAACAATAGACTCATGACCTCCATCTATATCAAACAACAGACTCATGTCCTCCATCTATATGAAATACACAGACTCATGTCCTCCATTTATATCAAACAACAGACTCATGTCCTCCATCTTTATCAAACAACAGACTCATGACCTCTATCTATATCAAACAACAGACTTATGACCTCCATCTTTATCAAACAACAGACTCATGACCTCTTTCTATATCAAACAACAGACGCATGACCTCCATTTATATCAAACAATAGACTCAAAACCTCCATCTATATCAAATACACAGACTCATAACCTCTATCTATATCAAATAACCGACTCATGACCTCCATCTATATCAAACAACAGACTCAATTCCTCCATCTATATCAAATACACAGACTCATGACCTCCATCTATATCAAACAACAGACTCAAAACCACCGTCTATATCAAACAACAGACTCAATTCATCCATCTATATCAATCAACAGACTAAGTCCTCCATCTATATCAAATACACAGACTCATGACCGCCATCTATATCAAATAACAAACTCATGGCCTCCATCTATATCAAACAACATAACTCATGACCTCCATCTATATCAAACAACAGAACTCATGACTTCCATCTATATCAAACAACAGAACTCATGACCTCCATCTTTATCAAGCAACAGATTCATGACATCTATCTATATCAAACAACAGACCCATGACCTCCATATATATCAAACGACAGACGTATTACCTCCATCTATACCAAGCAACAGACTCATGACCTCCGCATATATCAAACAACAAATTCGCGACCTCCATCTATATCAAACAACAAACACATGCCCTCCGTCTATATCAAATAACAAACTCATGACCTACGTCTACATCAAACAAACTCATGAACTCTGTCTATATCACACAACAAACTCATGACCTACGTCTATATCGAGCAAACACATGACCTCCGTCTATATAAAAAAACAAACGCATTACCTCCATCTATATCAAACAATAAACTCATGACCTACGTCTATATCAAACAAACTCATGACCTACGTCTATATCAAACAAACTCATGACCTCCATCTGTATCAAGCAACGGACTCATGACTTCCATCTATATCTAACAACACACTCATGACCTCCATCTATATCAAACAACAGACTCATGACCTCCATCTATATCAAACAACAGTTTTATGACCACTATCTATATCAAACAACAGACTCATGACCTCCATCTATATCAAGCAACAGACTCATGACCTCCATCTATATCAAACAACAGACTCATGACCTTCATCTTTATCAAACAACAGACTCATGACCTCCATCTATATCAACCAACAGACTCATGACTTCCATCTATATCTAATAACACACTCATGACCTCCATCTATATCAAACAACAGACTTATGACATCCATCTATATCAAACAACAGTTTTATGACCACCATCTATATCAAACAGCAGACTCATGACCTCCATCTATATCAAGTAACAGACTCATGACCTTCATCTATATCAAACAACAATTCTCATGACCTCCATCTATATCAAACAACAGACTTATGACCTCCATCTTTATCAAACAACAGACTCATGACCTCTATCTATATCTAACAAAAGACTCATGACCTCCATTTTTATCAAACAATAGACTCATGACCTCCATCTATATCAAACAACAGACTCATGTCCTCCATCTATATGAAATACACAGACTCATGTCCTCCATTTATATCAAACAACAGACTCATGTCCTCCATCTTTATCAAACAACAGACTCATGACCTCTATCTATATCAAACAACAGACTTGTGACCTCCATCTTTATCAAACAACAGACTCATGACCTCTATCTATATCAAACAACAGACTCATGACCTCCATTTATATCAAACAATAGACTCAAAACCTCCATCTATATCAAATACACAGACTCATGACCTCTATCTATATCAAACAACCGACTCATGACCTCCATCTATATCAAACAACAGACTCAATTCCTCCATCTATATCAAATACACAGACTCATGACCTCCATCTATATCAAACAACAGACTCAAAACCACCGTCTATATCAAACAACAGACTCAATTCATCCATCTATATCAAACAACAGACTAAGTCCTCCATCTATATCAAATACACAGACTCATGACCGCCATCTATATCAAATAACAAACTCATGGCCTCCATCTATATCAAACAACATAACTCATGACCTCCATCTATATCAAACAACAGAACTCATGACTTCCATCTATATCAAACAACATAACTCATGACCTCCATCTTTATCAAGCAACAGACTCATGACCTCTATCTATATCAAACAACAGACCCATGACCTCTATCTATATCAAACAACAGACTTATGACCTCCATCTTTATCAAACAACAGACTCATGATCTCTATCTATGTCAAACAACAGACTCATGACCTCCATTTATATCAAATAATAGACTCAAAACCTCCATCCATATCAAATACACAGACTCATGACCTCCATCTATATCAAACAACCGACTCATGACCTCCATCTATATCAAGCAACAGACTCATGACCTCCATCTATATCAAACATCAAACCTAAGTAATCCATCCATATCAAATACACAGACTCATGACCTCCATCTATATCAAACAACAAACTTAAAACCACCGTCTATATCAAATACACAAACTCATGACCTCCATCTATATCAAACAACAGAACTCATGACCTCCATCTATATCAAACAACAGACTCATGACCTTCATCTTTATCAAACAACAGACTCATGACCTCCATCTATATCAACCAACAGACTCATGACTTCCATCTATATCTAATAACACACTCATGACCTCCGTCTACATCAAACAACAGACTTATGACATCCGTCTATATCAAACAACAGTTTTATGACCACCATCTATATCAAACAGAAGACTCATGACCTCCATCTATATCAAGCAACAGACTCATGACCTTCATCTATATCAAACAACAGAACTCATGACCTCCATCTATATCAAACAACAGACTTATGACCTCCATCTTTATCAAGCAACAGACGCATGACCTCTATCTATATCTAACAAAAGACTCATGACCTCCATTTTTATCAAACAATAGACTCATGACCTCCATCTATATCAAACAACAAACTCATGTCCTCCATCTATATGAAATACACAGACTCATGTCCTCCATTTATATCAAACAACAGACTCATGTCCTCCATCTTTATCAAACAACAAACTCATGACCTCCATCATTATCAAACAACAGACTTATGACCTATATCTGTATCAAACAACAGACTTATGACCTCAATCTTTAACAAACAACAGACTTATAACCTCTATCTGTATCAAACAACAGACTCATGACCTCCATCTTTATCAAGCAACAGAATCATGACCTGTATCTATATCAAACAACAGACTCATCACCTCTATCTATATCAAACAACAGACTTATGACCTCCATCTATATCAAACATCAAACTCAAGTCTTCCATCTATATCAAATACACAGACTCATGACCTCCATCTATATCAAACAACCGACTCATGACCTCCATCTATATCAATCAACAGACTCATGACCTCCATCTATATCAAACATCAAACTCAAGTCCTCCATCTATATCAAATACACAGAATCATGACCTCCATCTATATCAAACAACAGACTTAAAACCACCGTCTATATCAAATACACAAACTCATGACCTCCATCTATATCAAACAACAGACTCAAAACCACCGTCTATATCAAATACACAAACTCATGACCTCCATCTATATCAAACAACAAACTCAAAACCACCGTCTATATCAAATACACAAACTCATGACCTCCATCTATATCAAACAACAGACTCAATTCCTCTATCTATATCAAATACACAAACTCATGACCTCCATCTATATCAAACAACAGACTCAATTCCTCTATCTATATCAAATACACAAACTCATGACCTCCATCTATATCAAACAACAGACTCAATTCCTCTATCTATATCAAATACACAGACTCATGACCTCCATCTATGTCAAACAACAGACTCAATTCATCCATCTATATCAAACAACTGACTAAGGCCTCCATCTATATCAAATACACAGACTCATGACCGCCATCTATATCAAATAACAAACTCATGGCCTCCATCTATATAAACCAACAGAACTCATGACCCCCATCTGTATCAAACAACAGAACTCATGACCTCCATCTATATCAAACAACAGAACTCATGACCTCCATCCATATCAAACAACAAACTCATGACCTTCATCTATATCAAACAACAGAACTCATGACCTCCATCTATATCAAACAACAAACTCATGACCTCCATCTATATCAAACAACAGAACTCCTGACCTCCATCTATATCAAACAACAGAACTCATAACCTCCATCTATATCAAACAACAAACTCATGACCTCCATCTATATCAAACAACAGAACTCCTGACCTCCATCTATATCAAACAACAGAACTCCTGACCTCCATCTATCCCCTGGTATCCATTTTGCCTACTAGGCTACCGAGGTATTGAACTTACATTATTTTGATGTGATTTTAATTATTCTCTCATCATCATCATCATCATCATCATCATCATCATCATCATCATCATCATCATCATCATCATCATAAAGTACCGTGCCTGCTAGCGTAGGTAATCAGGTCTCTCAACAACTTTCTATCTGGACAGTTATTTATCATTTCTGTTGTTGGCTTTCTGTCAAGCCATTCTCTTAAGCTGTCTGGTATCTTTTCTCTTTGCTTCCAGCTATCTCTTCGTCCCTCGATTTTTCCAGTTGTCACAATATATTCCAGCTGTTCCCTTCTCATTACACGGCCACAAAATGATGATTGTTTCTTCCTAATATTGGAAATTAGTTGTCTTTTTCCTTTGGCCTATTTCCCTATATATTTTATTCAATTTTATTCCCTATAATTATTTATAAAATACGTACAGGAGTAAATGTTTGAAAATGTATCAAGGTACATACAAATACGAAACTGTTATAAAGCTGGTGTAAAGAACGAAAATATTAAAAAGGGGTATGGTTACAGTGGTTTTGTCCAGGGGTATGGTTAAAGTGGTTTTGTCAAGGGGTATGGTTACAGTGGTTTTGTCAAGGGGTATGGTTACGGGAGTTTTGTCCAGGGGGTATGGTTAAAGTGGTTTTGTCAAAGGGTATGGTTACGGGAGTTTTGTCCAGGGGTATGGTTACAGTGGTTTTGTCAAGGGGTATGGTTAAAGAGGTGAGATGCAGAATGGCTCAGGCAAAAGCAGCTTTCCAAAAAATGAGGAAGATACTATGCAATCCATTTTTTACAATCGAAACAAGAAAAGAGTTCTTAAATGTTATGTAGAGCTAGTCTTAACATATGGATGTGAATCATAGACAATAGGACAACAAACAAGAAAATCACTGGAGTCTGTAGAAATGTGGTTTTACAGAAGAATATTGAGAATACCATGGACAGCTGAGAAGAGTAATGAAAATGTTCTGAAAGAGGCCAAAGCAAAAAGAGAGCTAATTTCCAATATTAGGAAGAAACAATCATCATTTTTTGGCCATGTAATGAGAAGAGAACAGCTGGAATATATTGTAACAACTGGGAAAATTAAGGGACGAAGATATAGAGGAAAGCAAAGAGAAAAAAAAAACGAGACAGCTTAAGAGAATGGCTTGGCAGAAGGTCAACAACAGAAATGATAAAGAACTGTCGAGATCGAAAGTTGTGGAGAGACATGATCACCTACGCCAGCAGGCCCGGTACTTCAGGCACAGGCATTGTGCTAGTAAATCTAAACTATAACGGTCGCCGTTGAGAATGAACGAAATTCTGCAAATTCAGATCTTGGCCGTTGGGCTTTGTTCAAACTCAAATGATTGAAGAAGTACAATAACTCCAAATCATTGAAGAACTATAAGAACTGCAAATCACTGAAAAACTACGAGAATTGAAAAGGGAGCAGCAAGAAATAGCAAGTAGCTGTCTTCACAGGAGGAGGAAGAAATGAGTAAAGGGAGCATTTTTTTTTCACCTGAAAGTCAATAAATGTGTTACTATTTGAAGAAAATAGAGTTCAACAGTAAAAAAAAAACAAAAACTTGTTAACATTGCTGCTGCGCTACATGAGAATCTTGTTGGCTACTTTTAAATATTTCGAAAACCCGTCGAAAGCAGACAAATAATGGATAACTAGAGAACAGTTGGCTGTGTTCACTTTCTAAACGGTTTTGTCTTAAGTATTTTGGCGTGTGCTGAGACTTCTATGATGGGGACTACAGCTACCTTTCTTTGTTTGGGAGATGACATAGTAATTCGGATGATTCCACTGGCACGGGCAGTTGAGCAATTATGGATTTTAATTCGTTTGCAGTGATACCGGTCCACTGGCACGGGCAGTTGAGCAATTATGGATTTTAATTCGTTTGCAGTGATACCGGTCCACGGGCACGGGCAGTTGAGCCATTATGGATTTTAATTCGTTTGCAGTGATACCGGTCCACGGGCACGGGCAGTTGAGCCATTATGGATTTTAATTCGTTTGCAGTGATACCGGTCCACTGGCACGGGCAGTTGAGCCATTATGGATTTTAATTCGTTTGCAGTGATACCGGTCCACTGGTACGGGCAGTTGAGCCATTATGGATTTTAATTCGTTTGCAGTGATACCGGTCCACGGGCACGGGCAGTTGAGCCATTATGGATTTTAATTCGTTTGCAGTGATACCGGTCCACTGGCACGGGCAGTTGAGCAATTATGGATTTTAATTCGTTTGCAGTGATACCGGTCCACTGGCACGGGCAGTTGAGCAATTATGGATTTTAATTCGTTTGCAGTGATACCGGTCCACTGGCAAGGGCAGTTGAGCCATTATGGATTTTAATTCGTTGGCAGTGATACCGGTCCACTGGCACGGGCAGTTGAGCAATTATGGATTTTAATTCGTTGGCAGTGATACCGGTCCACTGGCACGGGCAGTTGAGCAATTATGGATTTTAATTCGTTGGCAGTGATACCGGGGCCTTCCATAACCAAAGAACCAAAGAACTAAAAGGATAACTATTTAAGTATTGAATTCCTAGCCCAAACATATTCATCCCAATCAACGTTTAAACCAGTGAAACAAAAAAAAAAAAAAGATAATGAACACACGAATGATTACCTGATTGCTCTTATCCCCCCTCCCCCACAGCCCCTCTTCGGAGAAATGCACTCGGTGGTCTAGAGGTAAGACTTCGGCCCCTGGACAAGAAGTCTCGAGTCCGAACATCCGTCTGAAGCGGTGGGCAGTTTTCTATTTGAATCCGAGATTCATTTCTTGGTTTTATCTTCCCCTGATCTGTTAGTAGTAAAATTAGATGTCTAGCCCTTTCGGATAACGGTAAAAAAGAAACAGGATGACCTGTGTAAACCCTACGCACGTTAAATAACCCACTCAAGTTGTAAATCGACAGGAGTTGGTCCCAAAAAAGTCGCTACTTAGACAAAATTGATATTTAAAAAAAAAATCTACCAAAAACGTGAAAGCTCTCGACGATAAAAAAAAAATGTAAGTCTTTGAAGTCGGAGCATATCTTCTTGTATATCCAGGGACACCAGAGCACACGGCTGCCAGTGAGAAAGAAAGAGGGGGGGGGGGGGGGGGTGATATCCACATCAATTTTAGCCCCTCGGGATTTTGTTAGAGATATAACGCTGGCACACACAAACACCAAACAAACAATAAACAAACAACAGCCTCATGTTTTTTTTAATGAAAGGGGGCATTCCTTCATAACTGTAACATTTCTTCACCTCTTTAAAAAAAAAAAAATAAAGCGCCCCGTCACCCCAATTGGCGGCGTATAGGGAATGTGGTGTTAGTGACCATACATTTTACAGACCTTCAGCACATGATTTTTTGGGGTAATGTAGTCGGTATACGCCTGTGCCGCTTTACTTTCCCAGAAAAAAATCCGGTACCCATTTAAGGCTGGGTGAACCCGGAAGCCGTCGATTGGGATCGAACCCTACCCCTTGTCCTTTGTAGTCCAGTCCACTAACCACTGAGCTATCGAGTCTTCCTCTTCACCCCTCTACCTACCATTTAATCCATTTGCACTCTTCACTATGGGTAAAGTGCAGTTAAGTGTACTTCCAGCGTTTCATGTACAATGATTGTTTCTTTCAATATATGATTGATGCATTCTGTACTCAATGTGTACGCAGATTTAAATAATGAATAATTTATCTAAGGTCTGGAAAATATTAATCTTCTTCTGCTTCTTTCCTTCCTTATCTGCCTTTCAGCGTCGAGGGGAGATATAATTTGCGGTCTTTTGCTCTTCTGTTCGCCTCTGCTGCTGTTATGTTTCCTAGTGCTTCTAATATTCCATCGATCCATCTTTTTCGTGGTCGACCATTGGGTCTGGTGTTCTCTCAACGTTTGTTGAAGGCTCGTTGTGTTGTGTTTTGTTCTTTCTGTCTTGTCGCGTGGCCAAACCATTGTATCTGTTGTTTCCTTATATATTCTATGGCGGGGGCTATTCCTAGCTTATTTCTCAGTTCTTCATTTCTGATCTTATCTCTCAGACTGTTTCCTGTCATTCGTCTAACACATTTCATCTTTGTAGAGGTTATTTTTCTTATTGTTCTTGCATCTAGGGTCCAGGACTGGCATTGGTAGCACAACGTTGGGATGAAGATTGTATTGTATAGTGCTCGTTTCGCCTCCAGAGTTATTTCCTTGTTGGACAATAGTGGTGATAACTGTCCGATGATTTGACGTGCTTTGTTCCATCTTTATTCTATCTCTGCTGTTTGAGAATTATCGTTTGTCATAAGACTTCCTAGGTATTTGAATTCCTCTACTTGTTTTAGTTGCCTGCCTTCTATAGTTATGTTGATGTTCTGTTTATTTTTGGCGACATTCATGACTTCTGTTTTATGTTGATTTTCATGTTGTATTTTGTGCTGAGATATTGATTTTGTTTAAGTGTTCTTGTAGGTGTTCTATTGTTTCATGTATTAGTGCCTGATCGTCTGCAAATAGAAGCTCGTGGAAAAGATTAATAGAATTTACATAATTTCTTCCAAGAAAAGTTGATTCGATGTTTGTACTAACGGCGATTCAGTGATCATTCAAAGTTATTTCGGACAAATTTATGGAAATAATTGTTTAGTAGTAGTAGTGGACTTCCTCACTATGTTTCATGATGTGTGTATTTCCTGGTGTAATTATATTTATAATTTTGATCAGATCATCAATACTAAACACACTCGTGTAGCTACATACTTTTCCTTGTTGAACTGCTTTAATGACTTTAACTATAGTCTGCTTGTTTCCTTTCTTACTTTCAAAAACGTTTATCTTAACAATTACCAACTACGACTAAAGAACTGTTTGCAAAAATAGACATTGGGCGAATCTCCCACGATCTCTGAAAATGCTTCCGTATTAAACTTCAACACATGTGCCACGAACTATATTTTAACGATTCATCAGCTTTTTCAGCGTGCCCAGTCGTCTCCATGGTGATCTAGCTTGTTATTAGCCAACCCAGGTAGAGCTCATAGAACAAACACAGAAAGTGATGACGCAGACAATGTTGCTGACGTTTGCATTGGAGAAAAAATATCCTGGCAACAAATGTCATAAAAACGCCGATAACTGGGACATTAAATCTTGTCAAAGGAATGTCAGAAACTTTGCATCGATTAAGATAGCAGAACAACATAGATTAGTAGAAGGAAATCCCTTGCAGCGTATAAAGTACATGTTTCAGTGATAAGATTTTTACTCTATTTACTTTGTATAATACTGTCGGCAAATTTTTGTAATACTTGGTCAGCAGTACATAAGTACAGTACTGTATTTTTCCATAAGATAAACATTTTGAACCCAATAAAGGCTAGGTGAACTTAGAAGACCCCGACCAGTATCGAACCCAACCAATTGTTCTCACTGGGCCAGTTCACTACTGCTCTACCGCAGTTTTAAGAAACGAACATTGTGTTGTAACAACGAAGTTATTGGTTATTGGTTATGGAAGGCCTCGGTATCACTGAAAACGAATTAAAATCCATAATTGCTCAACCGCCCGTGCTAGTGGAAACATCCGAATTACTAACACATCTCAAAAACAAAGAAAGACATAACAACGAAGTATGATAAGCAAATACAAAACAATAAAATGTAGGTGACTTGAATAAGATCAAAAGAAGGTCAGATTATAAAATATACCCAATGCAGAAAGGCGAAATGAAACGCGTCATGAAGAAAGAAAAACAAAGACTTCTGTCAGTGGTAAAAGAACAACAGCTGAAATTATACGTACCGGAAAACAAAATTCTTCGTACGTGGCAACTAAAATTATACAGACATGACAACTAAAATTGTACAGACATGACAACTAAAATTGTACAGACATGACAGATAGAATTATACAGACATGACAACTAAAATTGTACAGATATGACAACTAAAATTGTACAGACATGACAGATAGAATTATACAGACATGACAACTAAAATTGTACAGATATGACAACTAAAATTGTACAGACATGACAGATAGAATTATACAGACATGACAACTAAAATTATACAGACATTACAAATAAAATTATACAGACATGACAACTAAAATTATACAGACATGACAACTAAAATTGTACAGACATGACAACTAAAATTATACAGACATGACAGATAGAATTATACAGACATGACAACTAAAATTATACAGACATGACAACTAAAATTATACAGACATGACAAATAAAATTGTACAGACATGACAACTAAAATTGTACAGACATGACAACTAAAATTGTACAGACATGACAACTAAAATTATACAGACATGACAACTAAAATTATACAGACATGACAACTAAAATTATACAGACATTACAAATAAAATTCTACAGACATGACAACTAAAATTATACAGACAATACAAATAAAATTATACAGACATGACAAATAAAATTATACAGGCATTACAAATAAAATTATACAGACATTACAAATATAATTATACAGACATGACAGATAGAATTGTACAGATATGACAACTAAAATTTTACAGACATTACAAATAAAATTATACAGACATTACAAATAAAATTATACAGACATGACAAAAAAAATTATACAGATATCACAACTAAAATTGTACAGACATGACAACTAAAATTGTACAGACATGACAGATAGAATTGTACAGACATGACAACTAAAATTATACAGACATGACAGATATAATTGTACAGACATGACAGATAGAATTGTACAGACATGACAACTAAAATTATACAGACATTACAAATAAAATTATACAGACATGACAGATATAATTATACAGACATTACAAATAAAATTGTACAGACATGACAAATAAAATTATACAGACATGACAGACAGATTTGTACAGACATGACAACTAAAATTATACAGACATGACAGATAGAATTATACAGACATGACAACTAAAATTATACAGACATGACAACTAAAATTATACAGACATTACAAATAAAATTCTACAGACATGACAACTAAAATTATACAGACATTAGAAAAAAAATTATACAGACATGACAAATACAATTATACAGGCATTACAACTAAAATTATACAGACATGACAAATAAAATTATACAGACATGACAAATAGACTTGTACAGACATGACAACTAAAATTATACAGACATGACAGATAGAATTATACAGACATGACAACTAAAATTATACAGACATGACAACTAAAATTATACAGACATGACAGATATAATTGTACAGACATGACAACTAAAATTATACAGACATTACAAATAAAATTATACAGACATGACAGATAGAATTATACAGACATGACAACTAAAATTATACAGACATGACAACTAAAATTATACAGACATGACAACTAAAATTATACAGACATGACAACTAAAATTATACAGACATGACAACTAAAATTATACAGACATGACAACTACAATTATACAGACATGACAGATAGAATTATACAGACATGACAACTAAAATTATACAGACATGACAACTAAAATTATACAGACATGACAAATAAAATTGTACAGACATGACAACTAAAATTGTACAGACATGACAACTAAAATTGTACAGACATGACAACTAAAATTATACAGACATGACAGATAGAATTATACAGACATGACAAATAAAATTGTACAGACAAGACAGATATAATTGTACAGACATGACAAAAAAAATTGTACAGACAAGACAGATGGAATTGTATAGACATGACAAATAAAATTGTACAGACAAGACAACTAGAAATCTAGGGACATGACAACTAAACTTATACGGATATGGTTACACAATCTACAGAGATTTCTCTGATCAATCCCTCAAGACACAGTTGGGGGAAAAACGAAGATAAGCCTTATAAGCTAGAAGCAGGAGAAAAAAATATCAGAGAAAATTATGTCATGTTTTGACAATAAAGCAATAAACAATCACATGTAAACAATACTTCTAATAATTTCCAAGTGTTAAAAGAAATCTCTCTCTCTCTCTCTCTCTCTCTCTCTCTCTCTCTCTCTCTCTCTGTCTCTGCGATCAGGACTCAATCAGAGTAGGGTTCCAGACTCTCACATGAAGTCAGCTGTCAGGTTAAGTGTGTTGATCGCCCCCACAGACAGAACATCACAATTAGAGTCTGCTAGATCCACTCTGATTGAACACCCGTTAAAACGTTGCACTGTGTTCTGCGCCAGTGGCCCAGTGCATCCGATTTCAGCCAGCATTTTATTCAGGTTTGCTTTCCTTAGTCTTTGATTGTCCCCGATCTTCCTGCAAGGCAGAATATTGTCTTTTCTGTAGGGGGATTCTGCACTTAGATGGTCGGCCCTCCCAGGTTTACGGGCACCATCTGCCCGAGTCACTAGAGATGACTAACGCAGACATGCACACACAAAGATATGAGATGTGACTAACACATACATGCACACACAAAGATATGAGAGGTGACTGACACAGACATGCACACACAAAGATATGAGATGTAACTAACACATACATGCACACACAAAGATATGAGAGGTGACTGACACAGACATGCACACACAAAGATATGAGAGGTGACTGACACAGACATGCACACACAAAGATATGAGATGTAACTAACACATACATGCACACACAAAGATATGAGAGGTGACTGACACAGACATGCACACACAAAGATATGAGAGGTGACTGACACAGACATGCACACACAAATATAAGAGATGTGACTAACACAGACATGCACACACAAAGATATGAGATGTGACTAACACAGACATGCACACACAAAGATATGAGATGTGACTAACACATACATGCACACACAAAGATATGAGATGTGACTAACACATACATGCACACACAAAGATATGAGATGTGACTAACACATACATGCACACACAAAGATATGAGATGTGACTAACACATACATGCACACACAAAGATATGAGATGTGACTAACACATACATGCACACACAAAGATATTAGATGTGACTAACACAGACATGCACACACAAAGATATGAGATGTGACTAACACAGACATGCACACACAAAGATATGAGATGTGACTAACACATACATGCACACACAAAGATATGAGATGTGACTAACACATACATGCACACAGTGATACGAGGTATGACTAACTAAACGAGTGTATATACTAAAGGGGCTTGAAACAATCGGAACATATTAATTAAGACGTTGAAGAAGCCGTAATTAACAGCATACAACACTGATCTCTAGACATCTATGGAATAACTCTTTAAGATTCCTTGTTGAGATAGAGATTTAAATGGGTGAATACAACATTAATACATTTAATGGCTGAATACACAATTTTTAGAGATTTTTTATAGATGAATACAATATTTATAGATTCAATGGATGAATATAATATGTATAGATTTAGTGGCTGAATACAATATTTATAGATTTAATGGTTGAATACACATTTTGGAGATTTAAATAGTTGAATACAACATTTGGAGATTTATATGGTTGAATACAATATTTATAGATTTAATAGTTGAAAACAATATTTGAAGATTTAAATGGCTGAATACAATATTTATAGATTTAATAGTTGAAAACAATATTTGAAGATTTAAATGGCTGAATACAATATTTGTCTTGTAGGTACAAGATGCGATACACACCTGGTCGGAATTAGGTATAAGCAATTGAAACCACAGAGCCGCGATAGTTCAGTGGTTACTGAACTGGACTACTAAGGACAAGAGATCGGGTTTGATCTGATCGACGGCTTCCGGGCTCACCCAGTCTAAAATGTGTACCTCATACTTTCTGGAAAAGTAAACCTGCATGGGCATAATGCTGACCACATTACTCCACAACTAATGTGTTGAAGGTCTGTGAACATTATGGTAACTAACACCATATTTTCTATATGCAACTTGGCGTGACGGGGGCACTTTACTTCTATTTTTACTAAAGAAGGTACAAATAAGAGCAAAACAATTCTAGGGGACTTAAAAGCATTTTAAGAATTTGTTTTTGGGACTATGCTCTTTCCAACAGATCTTCTGGTTTTATTTATTTTTTTTAAGCAAAGGTTATCTCCACGCCTTGCTAGGCGTCTGGGGTATATGGTGTTAGTGACCATATTTTTCTATGACCACGGCATATTTTTGGGTGATGTAGTCGGTATCAAGCCAGGTCGCCTTTACTTCAAATAAAAATCTCTGGTACCCACTTTTAGAGGCTGGGTGAACCCCGGAGCCGTGTCAGTCCGAAAAAAAATCCGCCGGACCCGTCTGGTCAGGAAGCGAGCACACTTACCGCTCACCCACCGAAGCTTCTTTTTTAAAAAGTGGATATTAAAATAAGGGGGGGGGGGTGGGAAAGTTCATTTAACTTAGAGCCTCACCAAGTCTTAATCTGGCGTAGAGTACAATGTTGCATGCAGTATTTGTCTTATTACTTCTATGTGGTACACTGTTGCGTACAGTATTTGTCTTATTACTTCTACGTGGTACAATGTTGCATGCAGTATTTGTCTTATTACTTCTATGTGGTACAATGTTGCATGCAGTATTTGTCTTATTACTTCTACGTGGTACAATGTTGCATGCAGTATTTGTCTTATTACTTCTACGTGGTACAATGTTGCATGCAGTATTTGTCTTATTACTTCTACACGGTACAATGTTGCATGCAGTATTTGTCTTATTACTTCTATGTGGTACAATGTTGCGTACAGTATTTGTCTTATCATTTCTATGTGGTACAATGTTGCATGCAGTATTTGTCTTATTACTTCTATGTGGTACAATGTTGCGTACAGTATTTGTCTTATTACTTCTACGTGCTACAATGTCGCATGCAGTATTTGTCTTATTACTTCTACGTGGTACAATATTGCATGCAGTATTTGTCTTATTACTTCTACGTGGTACTATGTTGCATGCAGTATTTGTCTTATTACTTCTACGTGGTACAATGTTGCATGCAGTATTTGTCTTATTACTTCTACGTGGTACAATGTTGCATGCAGTATTTGTCTTATTACTTCTATGTGGTACAATGTTGCATGCAGTATTTGTCTTATTACTTCTATGTGGTACAATGTTGCATGCAGTATTTGTCTTATTACTTCTACGTGGTACAATGTTGCATGCAGTATTTGTCTTATTACTTCTACGTGGTATAATGTTGCATGCAGTATTTGTCTTATTACTTCTACACGGTACAATGTTGCATGCAGTATTTGTCTTATTACTTCTACGTGGTACAATGTTGCATGCAGTATTTGTCTTATTACTTCTACACGGTACAATGTTGCATGCAGTATTTGTCTTATTACTTCTATGTGGTACAATGTTGCGTACAGTATTTGTCTTATTACTTCTACACGGTACAATGTTGCATGCAGTATTTGTCTTATTACTTCTATGTAGTACAATGTTGCATGCAGTATTTGTCTTATTACTTCTATGTAGTACAATGCTGCATACAGTATTTGTCTTATTACCTCTACGTGTTACAATGTTGCATGCAGTATTTGTCTTATCATTTCTATGTGGTACAATGTTGCATGCAGTATTTGTCTTATTACCTCTACGTGCTACAATGTTGCATGCAGTATTTGTCTTATTACCTCTAACCGGTACAATGTTGCATGCAGTATTTGTCTTATTACCTCTACGTGCTACAATGTTGCATGCAGTATTTGTCTTATTACCTCTACGTGCTACAATGCTGCATGCAGTATGTGTCTTATTACCTCTACGTGCTACAATGCTGCATGCAGTATTTGTCTTATTGCCTCTACACGGTACAATGTTGCATGCAGTATTTGTCTTATTACCTCTACACGGTACAATGCTGCATGCAGTATTTGTCTTATTGCCTCTACACGGTACAATGTTGCATGCAGTATTTGTCTTATTACCTCTACGATCTACAATGTCGCATGCAGTATTTGTCTTATTACTTCTACACGGTACAATATTACACGCAATTTTTGTCTTGTTACTCCCACGCCGCAAAATGTTACATACAATATTTGTTCTTATTACTCCCACAATACACATATAATAAGAAAAGAAGAAAGAACGCAGAGACGCAATATCCCCAAAGCAAGATAAAGAAACCCATCAATAATATAAAATGGTAATTAAATTACAGATAAGCTACAAATAGATTATGCATGTCCCTCGACATCGGAAGGGGTAAAAGAAGAAATAAAGAAAATGAGACTAATATTATATTTACATATTACATTTAGCAGATAAGACAGACAGAAAAGCCCTTTTAAAACTTTTGGAAAAAAGCTTCTTGTTTGCTCATTTTGAACACATAAAAATAAAAAGAAGAACAATAAAAACAAGAATACGATATATACAGAGGTGTGTCTATACTAAATCATATTCAGAAACATCAAAATAGACATGAAATTGACGTTGCCTGATGAAGACTTTTGTCGAAACGTCGATGTGTGTCTCGTCTCTAATGATTTAGTTGCTAGATACAATTTTATGTTTATTTTACACGTTCTCTGCAGCTCTAATCGCGGTCCCCGTAGTATTTAATATTTTATATCATCATCAGGAAATGATAAGGCGGATACTTTAGCTAAGAGAGGATCCAGCCAGACACATTCTAACACCGACATCTCATTAAACAAAGCCAAACAAATCATAAACTCCAATAGTAGAGAACATTGGCTGAATAGATGGGCCTTGGGAAAAACAGGGAGAGGTCTTTCTAAATACATGTCAAGGACAAATCCCCATGACAACATTAACATCCTTAAAAAAAAGAGACCAAACTACCATCTTCAACTGGTCATGTACCACTGAACAACCACATCAATAGAATACAACGAAACCAAACCCCAGCATTTCACAAAGATAAAAATCCTGTACCCATTTTAATGATGATACTGTTCTACTAGCAGAAAATCCTAAAGACCTACAACAATTGCTTAATGTAATAAACATAACAAGCAAAAAATATGGACTAGATATGAATATCAAAAAGACTAAAACTATGATCATAAAGAAAGAAAATTCTCAAGACCTACAATTAAATATCACAGTGTAGGGAATACATCTGGTGACAGTCCAGAGCTACAACTACCTGGGACATACTATAACCAATGATGGAAAATGTAAATTTGAAATAAACAAAGGAATAGGTATGGCAAAAAGTAATTTTAATGCCATGAAAAATATACTAACAACAAAACAACATAAAATGTAAGCCTTTGAAATGTGGATTTATAGAAGAATAGGTAGAATTAGATGGAAAGAAAAGAAAACAAACGATGAAGTTTTAAAACAAATGAAAATAAAAAGAGAACTACTAAATACAATTAAGACAAGACAAATGAAATTTTTGGGGCATGTTAAAAGACACAACAGCCTACTAAAAGTAATATTGAAAGGGAAAATACAAGGTAAAAGAGGCAGAGGCAGACCAAGACTAACATGGACGAGTAACATCAAAAGCTGGACAAGTCAATCTATGACAGCCTGCATCATCAAAGCAAGAAACAGAGTAGAATGGCGATCCATGGTAGCCAACCTTCGTTGCGGAGAAGGCACTCGATGATGACGATGATGACCCATTTAAGGCTGGGTGAACCCGGAAGCCGTCGGGTGGGATCGAACCTTTTGTCCTTTGTAGTCCAGTTCACTAACCACTGAGCTATCGCGGCTTCCATCTTTTCTCTTTGCTTCCCTCTATCTCTTCGTCCCTCAATTTTCTCAGTTGTTACAATATATTCCAGCTGTTCTCTTCTCATTACATGGCCAAAAAATGATGATTGTTTCTTCCTAATATTGGAGATTAGTTCTCTTTTTGCTTTGGCCTCTTTCAGAACGTTTACATTACTCTTCTTAGCTGTATTCTCAACATTCTTCTTATGGTAATGGGATTGATAGCTTTTAAAGGTAAACTTTGTTAACGGAAGTAAGGAAAAGGGTTCATCATTCCCCTGTCAGTCCAGACCTATGGAACACGGTTGTTTGTTTTTATCGCAAAGTGGCATTTTAGTTCTAATCTTGGAAATTTTGCAGCGTTTTATTTATGAAGATGTCCCGAGCCTGGTATAATTTTAAAGTTAAATTCGTTCGTTTTCTTCGTTCAATTTTAAAACTGACATTTTATAGAAATCATTGCAGTCTGGGACACTACACAGCATTCAATTTTCAGCTAACGTAAATATTTATGTTGGAAATAATATTTTAGTTCTTAATGCTCCTTGGAAAAAAATATAAAAAATTTGGAAAATTAAAAAGTTCCGGGGGATGTAATAATGAATGTAAACAACGAAGGTTTTTTTTTTAATTTTAAAATACAGCCTAGCCTCTTCTAGTCACCTTGAATATGTAATAAAAGAAGCAAGTGTATTTTATCGCCCTGACAAAAAAATAAACGTGAATGAGGAAAGCAACTAAAGTATCAATGGCAAACAACTGTGGGAAGTGAATCATTGACGATTAAGCAGCTGAGAAGTAAACGGCCGGAGAACAAGGACAGTTTTTTTTTTTTTTTTTAAATAGAAAGAATGTTGATAACGCCATGGACAGATCAACGGTTAATGAGGGCGTTGTGAAAGAGACCAAAGCTTAGTTCCAACACCAGAGGGAACCAATAATTATCTATGTCCATGTGATGAGAAAAGGGAGCCGCGATAGCTGAGTGGTTAGTGAACTGGACTACAAAGGACAAGGGGTAGGGTTCGATCCCAACCGACGGCTGCCGGGTTTACCCAGCCTTAAATGGGTACCGGATTTTTTTCAGGGAAAGTGAAGCGGCACGGGCGTAATACCTACCGACCACATTACCCCAAAATTCATGTGCTGGAGGTCTGTAAAATTTATTGTCACTAACACCATATTCCCTATACGCCACATGGCGTGACGGGGGTACTTTACTTTTCTTTTTATGTGATGAGGAAAAAAAATACTGAATACATCGTAACAATTGGAGAAAAAACCTAAGGGAAGAAGAGATATAAGGAAATAAAAGGGGAAAAAATGAGAAGGTTTGAATGAATGATTTGTAGGAAATTAACAACAAAAAAATATAAACAACTGTATAGATAAAGAGTTGTGGAAAGACATGATCACTTACGTCAACAGACACGCTATTTGATGATGACGATGATTCCTGTTTCTTAATGCCTGGATTTTGTTGTAGAAATGAGTTCAGTGCTCATGTTACGCTCAGAAGTGGCATGTTTGCATCAAGTTAAGAAATACATATAAAGGATTAGAGTGGTACTTCTACGTCTTAATTCATATGGAAAATATGGTGCTAGTTATATAATGTTAATAACCAACACATACCTTACGGGTTATGTGGTCTGTACCACGCCAGGCCGCCCTATGACCTCAAAAAATAAATTTCTGTTACCCAATTTTAGAAACTGAACTCCGAAGCCATGCTGTTTCCAAGAAAATTCGTCACAAAGTTGACTTGAATCTAGAACCTTTTTGTCTATAGCGAGTGCACTATCCATTCAGCCACCAAGACTTAACATCTAATTTAAAGCGATATGCGATGATGTTATATGACGAGAGAGACGGATACCTCCAACTATCAAGGAGGTATTAAGTCATCATATTTCGCCTACGTACTGGCTACAACAGAATGAGAAACCACATGTTCATTAAACTCAAAATAGGAACCACCAGCCAATGTAACTGTACCTTGGAAAAATGACAACAAAAAACGTGCTATAGGATTTCCCCCAGTGCATAGGCATCAGGAAATCAATGTGGTCCACACCCACCTCCCTGGAACAGACACTCTATGGGGCAACCGAATCAGCGAAAAAGACAGCTGTCTTCATAAAATAGTCCGGAGTTCTAATCTGAATGAACCATGATCGTAGAAGTAGAAGAAGATTAAGAAAAATCCAGAACCTTCTTCTCTATAGTGAGCGCACTATCCACTCAGCCGCCAAGACTTAACAACTAATCTGAAGCGACATACGACGATACTAAGTGACCTCTGACCTCAAAATAAGTGAGACCAGTTGTCTTGTCTGATTGTGACGGGCGATGTAACAAAGGACCCCTCTTGAAAATCACCTCGAAAAATACCCTTTGTCAGTTGAAAGTGAACAAATATGCACATGTCAGGGCAGAGGTTGTGTATTATATAAACAAATATAAAAAAAACTCACTAAAAAACTATATATATTTAAAAAAAAACTCACTAAAATGACTGCCATATTTAAAAAAAAAAAACAATATCAACAAACATTCAGAAATTACCTTGAACGAATGAATTCAGTCTCTCGTTCCCCAATCACGTGACTTTGAGATCGGCGTTTGATAGCTTAAGAAAGGAAGTGAAAACAAAAAACATTCTCTGTACATCACGTGGTGACAGCTCATGAGCATGCGGCCTTCACCTCTCAGTCTCGCAGAAATCTGAAACACCCAATCCCTCCCACTCCAGCAGAAAATGTCTTCAATGCTATAATACAGGTCTTCTAATGAAATCGCCCTCAGTAGTTTACAACAGTGCCACATAATACGTGCTTTGTGTTGAGATATTTATTTGTAGTGGATAAACAATTCACAATACAAATAAAGTCCATCTGAGCGCAATGATAAATGTTTCTATGTACAAAAACATGTTTAAAGAAAGCCTGTTCTATTCTATTGTATTGATGGAATCAATTTCACTGCAGTCGAGGATCCCCATATCCGTTCCACCGCCCGTTCCAGCTTTTCTCGAAGCAGATACTGACTTACCGTTTCTTGTAAGGTGTTGATTGTAGATCTGCTTTTCCCACTCTGGATCGACCAGACTTCTTTTCCATCTATATACTTCTCAGCCTCTCAATAAATACACCATTGTCCCACCCAGGTTCCTTCTCGTGTCTTACTGGAGGAACGAAACGATGTCCCATTTGTCTAGGATCAGGACACACTGAAGCCATACAACACTTTTCTAAATTAAAAAAAAAAAATCAAGAAAATCAGTGTCCTCGTGTCGATCAAAAGAAAGTGGCGTATAAGGGAACATGATGTTAGTGCCCAAATTATTAACAGACCTTATGCACATGTTTTTGTGGGAACGTGGTCAGTATTACGCCAGACCCACTTTACTTTCCCTGAAAAAGATGGCACCCATTTACGACTTGGTGAACCTAGAAGCCCTCGATCAGGCTGGAACCCGACCTCTTGTCCTCAGTAGTCTAGTTCACTAACTACTGAGCTATCGCCCCCACCCCATAATCGACCAAGCTAAATAAAAAAGAACGGATATATATTATATATATGTTATGTTTTGGTTATGGAAGGCTCCGGTATCACTGCAAACGAATTAAAATCCATAATTGCTCAACCGCCCGTGCCAGTGGAATCATTCGAATTACTATATCATCTCCCAAACAAAGAAAGGTAGCAGTAGTCCCCATCATAGCAGTCTCAGCACACGTCAAAAGACATAAGGCGAAACCGCACAGAAAGTGAACACAACCGTCTGTTCCATGTCATACGATATCATAATTCATCGTAATCAATCGGAATATTGAAACACGACTAAAACAGATGAAACACACAGCTCGCGGTGTGCACAGAACACTTATCTTGATGGATATATATATATATATATATATATATATATGAATGACTGTATATTGGTACGGTAATAATATCGAGTAAAATGTCTGTTTCAGGTACCCCCACGCCGTCAAATACTGTGACTTAGTACACTAAAATTATAAATACCTCATTACCCAGAGATAATGCACATAACGAAAATTACATAGCGCCTACAAAAGCAAATATTGTTACACGCTCAACATAATTCAGAATGACATGCGTGGGCGTCTGAATTCCCGACTTTTTTTTTTTCTTTTCAAATCTGGTTTCTTGAAAGGGGGCACATGACAGATGAGAAGGACGTATACGTTCCCATACTTGTCACAAGGAAAGAAAAAAAATGACTCGAAAACTCGAATCCCCCGGGATCTGTGAACTAACAAATAATTCTGCATTTGACGTCACGCTGACTCGTTAAATACGTCATTCAATCACCGTTGTGCCCAGTGCCTTATGGGGACAACGTTTTTAATTAAAATCTCCGCTGTTAAAGAAAAAAAAATGATTGTATATTTAGATTTCATGTTGTTATTTTTTCTGTTGTTATCTATTTTTAGTGACTTGTTATATTTAATGGCCAGCTATAACGTGTGGTTAGTTAGCCATTTAATTATTTGTTTGTTTGGGTATGTCGTTTTAACATCACATTTCGGAGTGGTAGTTTACTTTGTTGTCTTTCTTTTCTTTTACATTAATCTCCTTCACCTAAGTTACATTGTTGTTGTTAGGATTATCATCTCTGCACACCGGACGAACTCATAGGTGCTCCAATATCCTCTTCGAGAAAAATCAAAGTAGAAATCCTGGTCTATG
This sequence comes from Megaustenia siamemsis, assembly GCA_032433765.1. Lineage (NCBI taxonomy): Eukaryota > Metazoa > Mollusca > Gastropoda > Stylommatophora > Ariophantidae > Megaustenia > Megaustenia siamemsis. The sequence continues at coordinate 27,910,412 of JAVIAB010000001.1, forward strand.
TGCACGAACTCCTTAGCACGGATTCGCGGTCTCGGTAGATTCTGCTGATTTTTTTTTTCCGAGCAGCGGCCATATTTATGGCCTTTTAGCGACTTCAACAGTCAAATGTTCTTTAACGTGCGCGAGGGCACACGGGACATCTTGTTTATTGCCGTGTTCTGAGAGGGCTAGACATCGGATCTCACTAGTCAAGAGATCAAGGGAAGGGTAACGTCATAAAGAAACCACGAATTAACTTTTTTCTATTTTTAAAAAGAAAACCACCGCTTCCGGTGAGCTTTGAACCCGGGTCCTTCCTGTCCTGAGGCATCCGTCGTACCTCTAGACCACCCAGCCTCCACCCCTCCCACATCCATCCATATTACCTTCTGGCATCCAATACGAATATAAAATGTTTGGAGATTTTCTTAATTTTACTTTCAGCAAAATCCTTTTCAGTACAAATGTTAAGTAACATTCTATCTTTTGTCCTTTCGAGCCGAAGACGACATTTATGGCCAAAAGTTCTAGACACTTTGTGTCCAACGATCTTTGTTATCAAACATCAGACATTCCACTGGACACGCATTGTATCTCTCCACACATGTCAGCTCTGGGCGTGTTGTTTAATCTCAGCGAGTTGTTTAATCTCGGCGAGTTGTTTAATCTCGGCGAGTTGTTTAATCTCGGCGAGTTGTTTAATCTCGGCGAGTTGTTTAATCTCGGCGAGTTGTTTAATCTCGGCGTGTTGTTTAATCTCGGCGAGTTGTTTAATCTCGGCGAGTTGTTTAATCTCGGCGAGTTGTTTAATCTGGGCGAGTTGTTTAATCTCGGCGAGTTGTTTAATCTCGGCGAGTTGTTTAATCTCGGCGAGTTGTTTAATCTCGGCGTGTTGTTTAATCTCGGCGAGTTGTTTAATCTGGGCGAGTTGTTTAATCTCGGCGTGTTGTTTAATCTCGGCGTGTTGTTTAATCTCGGCGAGTTGTTTAATCTGGGCGAGTTGTTTAATCTCGGCGTGTTGTTTAATCTCGGCGAGTTGTTTAATCTGGGCGAGTTGTTTAATCTCGGCGAGTTGTTTAATCTCGGCGAGTTGTTTAATCTGGGCGAGTTGTTTAATCTCGGCGAGTTGTTTAATCTCGGCGAGTTGTTTAATCTCGGCGAGTTGTTTAATCTGGGCGAGTTGTTTAATCTGGGCGAGTTGTTTAATCTCGGCGAGTTGTTTAATCTCGGCGAGTTGTTTAATCTCGGCGAGTTGTTTAATCTCGGCGAGTTGTTTAATCTGGGCGAGTTGTTTAATCTCGGCGAGTTGTTTAATCTCGGCGAGTTGTTTAATCTCGGCGAGTTGTTTAATCTCGGCGATGGAGCTGATACCTGCTGTTGTTGCCTTTCGCCTCAGTGTTTTTGTTTAAAGTGTTTCTCTAGGTCGACCTCTTTTTCTTTTACCATGTGGTTTCCATTTGAGGGCCTGCTTTGAGACTCTCTTAACTCTTTCAGTACGGAAGCTTTTTTATCAACGCAACGGAAGAGATTTCAGAGATAAAACTGTTCATGGTTTTAAAAGTCAATCTACATGTTTATATAACACATAACATGTTATATATGAATTTTTAAATAACTGAAAAAGGTATTCAATTTCACCATGACCAAGATGATACAAGACACGTAAAAAGAATATGGTTTGATAACGGTGTACACTAATCAAATTGAGAGTGACGCACTGTGCGGCGAAACGTTCGGAAAGAGTTAATATCATGACATGTTATTTCATTGGAAAACGTATTGTTATTCTTTATACGGGGGACTGGTTAGTCTCGAGGCAAGGCGTCGGCTTCGAGACAGAGAGGTTGTGGGTTCAAATCTCGGCTACACCGTAATTTTTATCTATGATTTCTCTCTGCGGCAACCACCCCTGGTCCCAGCAGGGAGGCTCGGCTTGAAACGTCAATTACTCATCGACGGAAAAAAATATGAGTACCTCCGGTCGGAGTTATCTGCCTGTTCGGCGAGGGACCCCTGTGCACACGGCTGCCAGGGAAAACACGCAAAATTCAGTTCCTAGTCTATAGGGACTTCGTCAGAGGTCCCAGCTGGCGAACGAAAAAAAAAATCCTTATATTTTCCAGCCACCAACATAAAGTTTGTGACGCTTCACGTCAGACCACCATACTTTCAAAGAAAAATAATTATCTGGTACCTATTTTCAGATGGTTCACGAACCTCGAAGCCGTGATGGTCCGAAAAAAATTATTCGTCATATTTGGTAACTGAACCCGCAACTTTCCAATTAATAGCGGAACGTTAACCACTTCATCATAGTGGCCTATGTTTATGAACACATCTGAATCCTTCCAGCGCTTTTTGACGTCGCATTGGGCCCGTAGTGTCTTTCGCCAACATTTCTATTCATAGCGATATGTTCGATCTTATCTAATAAGTCTATGCCTGCTAACTTTGCTTCTCTTATAAATGTTCCTTTGAGTGTCTCTCTGGGTATTCCTATTTTTCTCTATCCAGATGTTTCCCATTTAAGAGGCCAGTGGTGAGGAGTGTAGAACACTCCAATGTATGAAGACAGCTTCACAAGGGAGGAACACAACACAATACTGACGAAAGAATGACACTCTTTCGTTGGGTTTCCGGCGGATTAACCAGTCGTTCAAGCTAAGTGATTCTGTATTTTATATTTTAATTATACATATATTCTCATATTCTTTCTATATTCTTATCTTAGCTCTCTTCTTTTTTTATTTTTTCATCATCCTACTTTTTTCTTTTCTATCCTCTTCTTCTGATCATGTATTTATAGATAATTGTGTTTCATCGTTTGTTTTCGTTGTCCTTGTACTCTGAAAAAAGCCCCTGGCCGAAACGTCAGTATTGTGTTGTGTTCCTCCCTTGTGAAGCTGTCTTCATACCTTGGAGTGTTCTACACTCCTCACCACTGGCCTCTTGCTACCAGCTTCACCGCAGCATCGCAATTATTTGCCTGTTCCCTTTCCCATTTAAGAGCCTGTTTTGAAATTCTTTTGTTGTCTCTTCTCAGCACATGTCCGACATACGTCCATCTTGTGTCCCTAATTGTAGATGAAATTGTTAGTTGCATGCCCATTTCTCTTACCTCTATGCTAGTCTTGAATTCATTCCATCGTACATAGAGTATTCTTCTTTAGCATTTGTCTTCAAAAGCGTTTATTTTTCTATCAGTCTCTTTTGTTATTTTCCAGCTTTCACGTGCATAGGTAGTAAAAGTAAAGTAACCCCGTCAAGTCAAGTGACGTATAGAGAATATGGTGTTAGTGACCATAAATTTTACAGACCTTCGGCGCATGATTTTTGGGGTAATGTGGTCGGTATTACGCCCGTGCCGCTTAATTTTCCCATAAAAAATATCCGGTACCCATTAAAGGCTGGGTGAACCTGAAGCCGTCGGTTGGGATCGAACCCTATGTCATTTGTAGTCCAGTTCACTAACCGCTGAGCTATCGCGCGAGCGTATATAAGGGTTAATAATGCGTTTGAGATGAATTTTCTAAGTTTAGTTTTATTGCTTCGTTGTCTTTTTTATTTCTATATTTTGTCATCTGCAAAATCTAGATCTTCCATGTAATTCTTGTTGCGCCATTTAATGTCATTATTGCCTTCCTACACTGAGCAATAAATGAATTGAAAATATGTCCACGTTACATACGGGTAACAACAACTTAAATAGTTTGGCCACCTGGTCAGAATGAATCCTCACCAATCACCATCAAGGGCGTTCTTCTCGAGAATGCATGGAAAAAGACCAAGAGGAAGACCCAGAAGAATATGGATAGATGCAGTGACAGAGACATGTAACAACAAAGGAAAATCACTAATTCAGACAGTTCGAGCAGCTCAGGAATGACAAATGATATAAATCACGACACCTTTTAGGTATCAGTGAAAGAGAAAAGAAGAAGATGGATAGATGCAGTGACAGAGACATGTAACAACAAAGGAAAGTCACTAATTCAGACAGTTCGAGCAGCTCAAGAACGACAAATGATATAAACCACGACACCTTATAGGTATCAGTGAAAAGAGAAAAGAGGAAGCAGAAGAAGATTTGATACGGGTTACAGGTAAACGTTGTCGTATGTCACTGCTTCATACTGTAGTTGTTGGCACACTGCCATGATTATTCTCCGCAATACAAGAAGGTAGATTGTCATTCCTTTCCTTCTTGGCAGTGACTGTACTAGTCGGAGATCACAGCCATTGTCTCCCCGAATGAGATCGTTTGACTGCCATCACCAAGTGGGGACCATAACCGGCACTACTTGTCGGTTGCTCACAACACCTTTCATCACCAGCTCCCATGGATTCACGTAACCTTCATTCGGGGCTGAGTGGGTGGAGCGGATGTTGGGATTTCCTGACTGCAATGAAAATAGTTCAATGGGTAGAATAGAGGAAATAAGAATAGAATATAACAAAATAGAATAGAACAGAACAGAATAGAATAGAATAGAATAGAACATAATATAATAGAACAGAATAGAATAGAACAGCTTGATACTTATTTAAGTCTAGTTTCTACTCTTACAGTTTCATTTGATGCGAAGTGTCTCCAATTTTTTTTAAGAGTCTTAAGGGCCATTTATTTCCAAGGCAATTAGTCTTTCTACTGGTCGTTATACTAACTACCCTGGTTTAATAATCAATAATGGTATTTTGGCGTTAAAAATATCCTCTTCGCTATCAACGGTTCTCAAAGTAAGGAACAGGCAAATAATTGCTGAGTTGCAGTAAAGCTGGTAGCAAGGAGCCAGTAGTGGGGTGTGACGTATACTCCAAGGAATGATGACAGCTTTACAAAAAGGGAACACAACAAAATAATGACGTTTCAGCCTACGGCCTTCTTCAGAAGACGGAGACAACGACAACAAACAGTGAGGCACAATTGTCTATTTCTACATGTCGAATGATAAAGTTTGGGAGGTATGATATATGGGATGATGAGATGAGAACGAGATGTGTCACATGTTAGAGGATACGTGAAGTGTAGAGATATACAATTGTAAATATAGAGAAAGAATCCTGGACTATTCGAAATCAGTGAGATCCTTTTCCATTTTCCTTCGTCTTCTACATGTACCTCTCGATCGTTGCCCCTAGTCTCTGAATGCATAAAAAAAAATAAACGTAAAATTGTATTGGGCAGCTAAACTACCAGTGAAACAGAACACAATACAACGTTTCAACGTCCGGGACTTTTAAAAGTCTGTGATGGAAACGTTATATTTTGACCCGTTTCTCAATTAATTTAGCTCCCTAATGCAGTTTTACTTTGATTTGTTTTCACGTTTTTCCGGCTTTACTCGCTATCCCACACGATATTTGTATTTGTGCCTATCTCCTTTGGTAGCTCAAATATCGCAATCGGTTAACGCGACGAACTTATAGACAGTACCTTCCCTATACTAAGCCGCCATAGCTCAGCCGTTAATGAACTGGACTACAAAGGACTAGAAGTCGGGTTTGATCCTGATCGACGGCTTCCAGGTTCACCTACTCTTAAATGGGTACTGGATTTTTTGTGGTAAAGTAAAGCGGCACGGGCGTAATACCGACCACATTACCCTAAAAATCATGTGCCGAAGGTATGTAAAAATTATGGTCACTAACACTATACTCCCTATACGCCTCTTGGCGTGATGGAGGCTCTTTACTTTTATACTTCCCAATACTGGTCATGGGATAAATGGGAGCTGCGATAGCACAGTGGTTAGTGAACTGAACTATTAAGGACACGAAGTTAAGTTCGATCCTGATCGGCGGCTTCTAGGTTCACCCAGTGTTAAATGGATACTGGATTTGTTTTCTAGGAAAGTAAAGTGGCACGGGCGTAATACTGACCATCATCATCATTAAATACCATTCATGCTGGCGTAGGTGGTCATGTCTTTCCACAACTTTCGATCTCGACAGTTATTTATCATTTCTGTTGTTGACCTTCTTTCAACAATTCTCTTAAACTGTTTGATATTGTTTCTCTTTGTTTCCCTCTATCTCTTCGTCCCTCAATTTTACCAGCTGTTCTCTTCTCATTATATGATCAAAAAAGTATTATTTTTTCTTCCCAATTTCGGAAATTAGCTCTCTTTTTGCTTTGGCCTCATTTCAGTACGTTTTCAACGCTCATCTTAGCTGTCCATGGTATTCTCAACATTCTTCTGTAAAATCACATTTCTACAGACTCCAGTGAAAATCTTGTCTGTTGTCCTATTGTCCATGATTCATATCCTCTTGTTAAGACTGGCTCTACATAAGATTTAAGAACTCTTTTTCTTGTTTCTATTGTAAAAAATGGATTGAATACTATCTTCCCCTTATTTTTTGGAAAGCTACTTTTGCCTGAGCCATTCTGCATCTCACCTCTGTTATACATCTACCATCTGCGGTTAACATTGTTCCCAGATATTTAAGTTCAAGTGCCTGTTGTAATAATATTTGTAATATTACAATATTTAAACAAAACAGAAAACATTACCACAAAAATAATGTGCCGAAGGTCTATTTAAAATATGGGCACTAACACCATCTTCCTTCTTTCCCTCCCTCCCTCCCTCCCTCCCTCCCTCCCTCCCTCCCTCCCTCCCTCCCTCCCTCCCTCCCTCCCTCCCTCCCTCCCTCCCTCCCTCCCTCCTCCCTCCCTCCCTCCCTCCCTCCCTCCCTCCCTCCCTCCCTCCCTCCCTCCCTCCCTCCCTCCCTCCCTTCCTCCCTCCCTTCCTTCCTTCCTTCCTTCCTTCCTTCCTTCCTTCCTTCCTTCCTTCCTTCCTTCCTTCCTTCCTTCCTTCCTTCCTTCCTTCCTTCCTTCCTTCCTTCCTTCCTTCCTTCATCCCTTCCTTCCTTCCTTCCTTCGTCTCTCCCTCCCTTCCTCACTCCCTCCCTCCCTTTATGATTTACGATTTGATGTCCTTCTATTATAAGATTCAAATCTCATTCTTCACTTTCCGAAATCCACAAGAATCATACATTTTTTTCTTAAACAAATTTAGAATCCTATCGTCTTTACTTTCTGAAACCACTTTAGTATCATCTCATTTTATTTTTCTAATACATCTCTAGAATCATCTCATTTTTCATTTCTCAGCTCCAATAGGATCAACTCATTTTGTATTTCTCAGCTCCTATAGAATCAACTCATTTTGCATTTCTCAGCTCCTATAGAATTATCTCATTTTTCATTTCTCTGCTACTTTAGAATCATCTTATTTTGAATTTCTCAGCACCTATAGAATCATCTTATTTTGCATTTGTCAGCTCCTATTGATTCATCTCATTTTGTATTTCTCAGCTCCTATAGAATCATCTCATTTTGTATTTCTCAGCTCCTATAGAATCAACTCATTTTGCATTTCTCAGCTCCTATAGAATCAACTCATTTTGTATTTCTCAGCTCCTATAGAATCAACTCATTTTGTATTTCTCAGCTCCTATAGAATCAACTCATTTTGTATTTCTCAGCTCCTATAGAATCAACTCATTTTGCATTTCTCAGCTCCTATAGAATCAACTCATTTTGTATTTCTCAGCTCCTATATAACCCTCTCATTTTATTTATTGTCCAGAATCCCTCTAGAATCATCTTATTTATATTTTCAAGAAATCCACCTTAATGATTTTATTTCTCTTTTCTTAGAAACTTGCACGAAGATTTATCTCATTCATCTCTTGAAAAAGACTTCTTAAATAATCTAATTTATTTCTAAAATAAAATTTAAAAAATATTTTCGGGAAATTATCTCTTTTATTTTGTAACAAGATATTTTTAATAATCTCACTTATTTGGGTTACAAACTATCTCGAATCAGTTCACGTTTTTCCTTGAATCCCTTTTATTTCTGTACAAAATCTCTTATGAATCATTTACTCGTAATGTGTCCCAACTTGAAGATGCCCCAAATAATCTCAAGTATAGTTTTCTACACAACTTTTGGAATCACCTCATCTGTTCCCACTGAAAGCTCTTCTGAACTATTCCACATTTTTCTTCTAGATACTTCCAGAAATCACCCTTATTAACTTGTCAATTTGTTGTTCCGGAACGAGCTCTTCAGTCTGTAGACGATAGCCCCCCTGCTATCATAACCACGGATTTATGTCGCAGTAACTGGGCCCTAGAGAAGAAAACAATCACACTGTGTTACCCAGTAACAAGATAAATATGCGCACACGAAAAACCCAGATGAGATTTATCGTTGCTCCCGTTGCGGACTTTGCTAGAGCTCAGATACTGTTACCGGGTTGCTAATCTTTTCGGGATGCCTTATCAGGACTGGCTTCCATTTAACAAATACTGCCTGTTAGTAGCATCCATTGAAGGAAAAAAGGCCATAAATCGCTCAGTCTAATTGATTGATTAGAGCTGAGGTTCGGAACAATTTCTTCAAACATACAATGTCGCAGGAGATCCAGTTCTTGTGTACGTGTCTCAGAAATTGGTTAAACTAAAGTACAATTTAAAATGATCATCATCATCAAGTACCAAGCCTGCTGGCGTAGGTGATCATGTCTCTCCACAACTTTCGATCTAACAGTTATTTATCATTTCTGTTGTTGACCTACTGCCAAGCCATTCTCTTAAGCTGTCTGGTAACTTTTCTCTTTGCTTCCCTCTATCTCTTCGTCCCTCAATTTTCCCAGTTGTTACAATATATTCCAGTTGTTCTCTTCTCATTACATGGCCAAAAAATGATGATTGTTTCTTCCTAATATTGGAAATTAGCGCTCGTTTTGCTTTGGTCCCTTTTTAGAACGTTTTCATTACTCTTCTTAGCTGTCCATGGTATTCTCAACATTCTTCTGTAAAACCACATTTCTACAGCCTCCAGTAACAAACAAACTATGAAAATAAAAGTTTAATAATATTTGCAGCTTTAATTACAGAAAGAAAACGTGAATGGGTAGGGGGCTGGAGATTCCCCAACATTTCAACGTACAGCACTGAGAAAATACAACAAAAACAAATATTAAAGGCTACTATTTCAATAGCAAACAGCAATTAAAGTTACGAATTTTCCAACTAAATAGATTATGAGCAACACAAAAACTAAAAAGAATCATGCACAAAGATAAGACTTTATAATTCTAATGTGAAAACAATCCTCTAATGTGGCTCAGAGTCATGGATGTTGAATAATACAACTAAACAAGAATTACATACATTTCTAAACAACCGTTTAAGGAGAATTCTGAAAACTTTATGGTATGGAAAGATCAGAAATGAAGATATGTCGAGGAAAAAAGCAAGGGCTAAATGAACAACAGATCATTAATAGAAAATGAGGATGGATTAGACACAAACTAAGGCAATCTTATGCCAGCATAGCAGGACAGGCACTGCCATAAAACCCACAGGGAAAGGGAAAATCAGGAAGGCCTAGAAATACTTGTAGATGAGAAGTCGTGGAATTCTTGGCCCATACTGAGAGAAGTACGAAAAAATGTGCAAGAATAAGGATGGCTGGAGTGACCTTGTCCTTGCCTATTCTCAAAAAAAAAAAGGAATCTACAGGGCTTTCTTTCGCTGAAAGCTACAAAACAAAGAGAAACAAAACACTTGCTATAACTGTATGGCACATTGCCGCTTACATTAACGCGGTAACAGATTTAACCTCGAGACAAATAGGTAACTAACAGTAATGAGAAGACATAAGACAGTCACACTGAGATTACGGCACTTGTGCTACAGTCACACACACTGAGATTACGGCACTTGTGCTACAGTCAGACTGAGATTACGGCACTTGTGCTACAGTCACACTGAGATTACGGCACTTGTGCTACAGTCACACTGAGATTACGGCACTTGTGCTACAGTCAGACTGAGATTACAGCACTTGTGCTACAGTCAGACTGAGATTACGGCACTTGTGCTACAGTCACACTGAGATTACGGCACTTGTGCTACAGTCAGACTGAGATTACAGCACTTGTGCTACAGTCAGACTGAGATTACGGCACTTGTGCTACAGTCAGACTGAGATTACAGCACTTGTGCTACAGTCACACTGAGATTACGGCACTTGTGCTACAGTCACACTGAGATTACGGCACTTGTGCTACAGTCAGACTGAGATTACGGCACTCGTGCTACAGTCAGAACGTGTTCGATTGAAACCTTTTAATTTTATGTTTAAATCAACAGTGATTTATGGTTTCATTGTTGGTGAAACTTAGCACTTAGTACTATCGGAAATGAACAATAAAAATACGTTTCTTGCTTAAGATGGGCAGGGGGAAAAAACATTGACAGTTGGGAATCGAAAAAAAGTGTGTTGCACGTCATCCACCGGACCACGTTTCAATAGAAAAGCAAAGATCACTTTTATTACCTTCATTATCATTCATCACCATCATGTGCCATGCCGGTTGGCGTAGGCGATCATGTCCTTCTACAATCTTCTATCCACAGTGCATCGTATCAGTTCTGTTGTTGACTGTTTTCCATGCAATGATACCAAGCTATCTATTAATGTCTCTCTTTGCCGTCCGCGATCTCTCTTTCCTTGTATTTTGCCAGTTGTAACCAAGTATTCCAACATTCCTTTTTTTATGATGTGCCCGAAAAATGTTGATTGTTTCTTTCTGATATTTCATGATCATTATGACGGTCTTCTTGTTTGCACTGGTGCTCGTAATTAATGTTTTATTTACACAACGTAATTTGTGATTAACAATTAATTATTTATTATTGAGCTCTTAATAAAATAAAAATTAAAACACAGCTCAAATTATTGCAAGATTTGACGCGCTGTTGATTTTACAAGGAAACGGGAAGCAAATACCAAGAAATATAAAGAAATGAGAATTAGAGAAACATAAAGACTTGAAATGAGTTAAAAAAAGAATTAGTTAGTTCTAGAACAAACAGAAGAAAGTTATATAAAGACATTATTCTCGAAGGTTTAAAGAAAGTCGATGATATTAACAGACATATTTTATTGTACTCACACAAACACTCGAGAAGTCATCGTCCTATGAAAGCTGATCCAAATATGACTCGTTTAATCCAATGGCACGGGCTGTGAAGAGATAAAGATAAATAATATTATAGGCAAATATCAGTGGTCAAAATTTGACGAATGTTTCTCAAAACATTTTCAACCGTCGCTCCTATTCAACCTTATTTTCTCACCTGTTTTCTTCTTGTCCATTCATGGGCCATATAGTCCCAAGTTAAGGAACGCTGATCTAGTCTTTAAAAATATACATAATAAATCATCATCTAGTACCATCTCCGCATTGAAGGTTGGCTACCATGGAGCGCCATTCTGTTCTGTCTCTTGCTTTGATGATGCAGGTTGTCATAGGCTGGTTTGTCCATCTTTTGATGTTACTTGTCCATGTTAGTCTTGGTCTGCCTCTGCCTCTTTTACCTTGTATTTTCCCCTCCAGGATTACTTTTATTAGGCTGTTGTGTCTTTTAACATGGCCCAAAAATCGCATTTCTCTTGTTTGAATTGTGTTTAGTAGTTCTCTTTGAATTTTTAGTTTTTTTAAAACATCATCGTTTGTTTTCCTTTTCTTCCATCAAATTCTACGTATTCTTCTATATATCCACATTTCAAAGGCTTTAATTGTCTGTTCTGTTATCTTGTCTAATGTCCATGTTACTGCAACATATAGGAATGTTGAGAAGACATAACATTTTGCTATTCTTAGTTTTAGCCCTGGTGTTATTTGTTTTGATGTTAGTATGTTCTTCATGACATTAAAATTACTTTTTTGCCATTCCTCATAACATTTTGTCATTTCCATACATAATAAATATAGAAGTAACGTCCAATGACATGTGTGACGTCACAGTAAACGTAGCGGTTCGTTCCACGCTCTGGTAGGTCCACTCGTGTGGGTAATAAGAAGTTAACAAAATTTTGGGTGATATGGTCAGTATCACGCAAGATCGCCTCTTGTCAGAAAAATATCAGGTAGCCATTTCCAGAGGACGGGTGCCCCACGAAGACTTCTCGATGCGAAAAAAAAGGTTTACACTTCTGGGAATTGAACGCGGAACCTTCTTATCAGAGGAAAATGCACTAGCCACTCTGCCATAAAGGGAGCCGCGATAGCTCAGTGGTTAGTGAACTGGACTACAAAGGACAAGGGGTAGGGTTCGATCCCAACCGACGGCTTCCGGGTTCACCCAGCCTTAAATGGCTACCGGATTTCTTTCTGGGAAAGAAATGCAGCACAGGCGTAATACCGACCACATTACCCCAAAAATCATGTGCTGAAGGTCTGTAAAATATATGATCACTAATACCATATTCCCTGTACGCCACTTGGTGTGACGGGGGTACTTTACTTACTTTACTTACACCTGGTGTGACGGGGGTACTTTACTTACTTTACTTACACTTGGTGTGACGGGGGTACTTTACTTACTTTACTTACACTTGGCGTGACGGGGGTACTTTACTTACTTTACTTACACTTGGCGTGACGGGGGTACTTTACTTACTTTACTTACACTTGGCGTGACGGGGGTACTTTACTTACTTTACTTACACTTGGCGTGACGGGGGTACTTTACTTACTTTACTTACACTTGGCGTGACGGGGGTACTTTACTTACTTTACTTACACTTGGCGTGACGGGGGTACTTTACTTACTTTACTTACACTTGGTGTGACGGGGGTACTTTACTTACTTTACTTACACTTGGTGTGACGGGGGTACTTTACTTACTTTACTTACACTTGGCGTGACGGGGGTACTTTACTTACTTTACTTACACTTGGCGTGACGGGGGTACTTTACTTACTTTACTTACACTTGGTGTGACGGGGGTACTTTACTTACTTTACTTACACTTGGTGTGACGGGGGTACTTTACTTACTTTACTTACACTTGGTGTGACGGGGGTACTTTACTTACTTTACTTACACTTGGTGTGACGGGGGTACTTTACTTACTTTACTTACACTTGGTGTGACGGGGTACTTTACTTACTTTACTTACACTTGGCGTGACGGGGGTACTTTACTTTTTACTTTTTTACTCTGCCAGCAAGTTCCCCGTCCATATGACGCAACCATCATCGGGTTGCATGTCCGTGCATATCATTTCACACATTGCATCCAGTGTGAATGTTTCTCTGTCTTTAACCAGATCTCCCACTTCTTCACCTGTCTTGTTCAAGTTCTCTTTGATGTCCTGAAACCACCTTTATTTTTGGTCTGTCCGAGGAGTCTCGTCTTCCTAGATCCATGTTTTACGTGTTTTTTTTTTTCCAGCCCACTATATTCTTTAACCTGGCCGAAATAATTTAATGGCCCCTGTAATTTAACGCAATTGGTGAATGAAATATTTCCACGTACTAAGTAAAGCAACAAGTAAAGTACCCCCGTCACGCCAAGTGGCGTATAGGGATTATGGTGTTAGTGATCATAAATTTTACAGACCTTCAGCACATGATTTTTGGGGTAATGTGATCGGTATTACGCCCGTGCTGCATTTCTTTCCCAGAAAGAAATCCGGTAGCCATTTAAGGCTGGGTGAACCCGGAAGCCGTCGGTTGGGATCGAACCCTACCTCTTGTCTTTTATAGTCCAGTTCACTAACCACTGAGCTATTGCGGCTCCCTATTTCCACGTACTATACAACATATTTTGTAAGTCATGGGGCCAGGTGCTCTTCCACGCTTTTAATACATTTCTCCATCTCAGTGAGCAAATTATACATTCTTTTTCCAACCCTATGGCTGAAGAATGTGAAACTGCTTCCGAACCTACGCTCCCTATGTTGCCAAGCCAGGGCGTTGTCGTAGTGCCTCCATAATAATTATAAAGAAAAAGTAAAGGTTCCCTCCACGCCTTGCTATGCGTGTTAGTGACCACATTTGTCTATGACCACGGCACATTTGTAGGCGATGTGGTCGGTATCACGCCAGGCCGCCTATACTTCCCTGAAATATCTCTGGTACCCAATTTTAGACCTCTGAAGCCTTGTCACTCCGAAAATCAATATATCACTGCTGGTGATCGAACCCGGATCCTTCTGTCAGGAAGCGAGCACACTAACCACTCAGCCACTAGGAAGCGAGCACGCTAACCACTCAGCCACTAGGAAGCAAGCACGCTAACCACTCAGCCACTAGAAAGCCAGCACGCTAACCACTCAGCCACTAGGAAGCGAGCACGCTAACCACTCAACCACTAGGAAGCGAGCACGCTAACCACTCAGCCACTAGAAAGCGAGCACACTAACCACTCAGCCACTAGGAAGCGAGCACGCTAACCACTTAACCACTAGGAAGCGAGCACACTAACCACTCAGCCACTAGAAAGCGCGCACACTAACCACTCAGCCACTAGGAAGCGAGCACACTAACCACTCAGCCACTATAAAGCGAGCACACTAACCACTCAGCCACTAGGAAGCGAGCACACTAACCACTCAGCCACTAGAAAGCGAGCACACTAACCACTCAGCCACTAGGAAGCGAGCACACTAACCACTCATCCACTAGAAAGCGAGCACACTAACCACTCAGCCACTAGAAAGCGAGCACACTAACCGCTCAGCCACCAGGACGCGAGCACACTAACCACTCAGCCACCAGGACGCGAGCACACTAATCACTCAGCCACCAGGTCGCGAGCACACTAACCACTCAGCCACTAGGAAGCGAGCACACTAACCACTCAGCCACCAGGAAGCGAGCACACTAACCACTCAGCCACCAGGAAGCGAGCACACTAACCACTCAGCCACCAGGAAGCGAGCACACTAATCATTCAGCCACCAGGAAGCGAGCACACTTACCACTCAGCCACCAGGAAGCGAGCACACTAACCACTCAGCCACCAGGAAGTGAGCACATTAACCACTCAGCCACCAGGAAACGAGCACACTAATCATTCAGCCACCAGGACGCGAGCACACTAACCACTCAGCAACCAGGAAACGAGCCCACTAACCACTCAGCAACCAGGAAACGAGCACACTAACCACTCAGCGACCAGGAAACTAGCACACTAACAACTCAGCCACCAGGAAACTAGCACACTAACAACTCAGCCACCAGGAAACTAGCACACTAACAACTCAGCCACCAGGAAACTAGCACACTAACCACTCAGCCACCAGGAAACTAGCACACTAACCACTCAGCCACCAGGAAACTAGCACACTAACCACTCAGGAACCAGGAAACTAGCACACTAACCACTCAGCCACCAGGAAACTAGCACACTAACCACTTAGCCACCAGGAAACTAGCACACTAACCACTCAGCCACCAGGAATAGAGCACACTAACCACTCAGCCACCAGGAATAGAGCACACTAACCACTCAGCCACTAGGAAACGAGCACACTAACCACTCAGCCACCAGGAATAGAGCACACTAACCACTCAGCCACCAGGAAGCGAGCACACTACCCACTCAGCCGCTAGGAAACGAGCACACTAACCACTCAGCCACCAGGAAGCAAGCACACTAACCACTCACACCAGGAATAGAGCACACTAACCACTCAGCCACCAGGAAACTAGCACACTAACCACTCAACCACCAGGAAACTAGCACACTAACCACTCAGCCACCAGGAATAGAGCACACTAACCATTCAGCCACCAGGAATAGAGCACACTAACCACTCAGCCACCAGGAAACGAGCACACTAACCACTCAGCCACCAGGAATAGAGCACACTAACTACTCAGCCACCCGAAATAGAGCACACTAACAACTCAGCCACCAGGAATGGAGCACACTAACCACTCAGCCACTAGGAAACGAGCACACTAACCACTCAGCCACCAGGACGCGAGCACACTAACCACTCAGCCACCAGGAAGCGAGCACACTAACCACTCAGCCACTAGGAAGCGAGCACACTAACCACTCAGCCAGCAGGAAGCGAGCACACTAACCACTCAGCCAGCAGGAAGCGAGCACACTAACCACTCAGCCACCAGGTCGCGAGCACACTAACCACTCAGCCACCAGGTCGCGAGCACACTAACCACTCAGCCACCAGGAAGCGAGCACACTAACCACTCAGCCACCAGGAAGCGAGCACACTAACCATTCAACCACCAGGAATAGAGCACACCAACCACTCAGCCATCAGGAAGCGATCACACTAACCACTCAGGAACCAGGAAACTAGCACACTAACCACTCAGCCACCAGGAAACTAGCAAACTAACCACTCAGCCACCAGGAAACTAGCACACTAACCACTCAGCCACCAGGAAGCGAGCACACTAACCACTCAACCACCAGGAATAGAGCACACTAACCACTCAGCCACCAGGAATAGAGCACACTAACCACTCCGCCACCGAGGTTCCATGATAATTATACATGGGGGAAAAATTATGAAGAAAAGAATACTTTACAAATAAAAACAGGAAAATTTAGAACAAAAAATACAGAGTAAGACAGAAATGGTTAGGTAGATCTTTTTGTAAAATATCAAATTTGATGGAAAAGAAACGAAGAGCATTTGCATCACTACAAGTTAAAAGGGGGTAAAAATGTCAGAGAATACTAAATTATTTATATTAAATTCCCAACGTGGGTGCTGAATGGTCTAGAGTTAAGATTCTGGCCTATGGAGAGGAAGGTGTCTGGTTCGGTTCCCACCACACTTTAGCCTGTGAAAATTTTTTTTTAATCGAATCCGCTGCTTACCCTCCCCTGATATCTGGGTAGAGAGATCCGATGTCTAGTCCTCTCAGACAATCGCGAAAAATAGGAGGTCCTGTGTGCATTTTGCGCACGTTAAAGAACACTTGGCAGTTTGGAAATCGAAAAGAGGAGCAAAATAAAATGGCCGCTGCCGTGGTAAAATTAATAGAAAAAAAAAATCTACCCAAAAACGTTAAAACACTCGACGAAAAAATTTAGAGTCCCTCTGAAGTCGGAGAATATCTGCCTATATGGCGGTGGACACCTGAGCACTCAGCTGCGATAGGAAAAAGTTATATTTACACAAAATATTCCGTCCCGTGTGACTTCGTTAGAGACATACAGCTGACGAAAGCAAAACAAACAGAGAAATAAACTCCCCGTGTGCATCATCTTAATGGCGACCACATTCAGGTCCTTAAGCCCACCATCATCATCAAGTGCCATGCCTGCTGGCGTAGGTGATCATGTCTCTCAACAGCTTTCGATCACGACAGTTATTTATCATTTCTGTTGTTGACCTTCTGCCAAGCCATTCTCTTAAGCTGTCTGGTATCTGTTCTCTTTGCTTCCCTCTATCTCTTCTTCCCTCAATTCTCCCCATTGCCTTGAGCGAGATCATTATAACGACAGATATTGAGTCATAATATGTTTACAAACTTCCAACATTGCTGGCAGTAAAGAGATAGTAACATAAAACTCGTTTACAAGCTTCCAACATTGCTGGCAGTAAAGAGATAGTAACATAAAACTCGTTTACAAAATTTTTCCACATTTTTTAGGTTTTGCGGGATCGATGGCGTCTCTATTGGGCTAATGAATAAATGAAACATATTCTGTGCAGTAGCCGCGTAGTGAACATGTAAAGTTTTGTGTCCTGCATTCTAAATAATCCCACTTATAGAAAAAAAAATCCCTTATCACTACTGAGAATCGAACTTTTGTATTGACCATCAAACGTGGTATTTTAATTTATAGATTCGGTCACTTGTTGATATGGTTGTAATAAAGATAAGATAAGGTTTAAAAAGTTAATTAAATTAAATATATAAATAGTTTTAAAGCTATAATGTATTTTTTAAAAAGACACAACCATGCAAAAATCCCCCATTTTGGTTTTAAGGTATTTGTTCAATAACCTATCCACAAAACAAGGCGGATTAAAAATAAAGAAGATGCATTTTAAAATCCCCACGAAGATGTTGGATGTATTGGATCGAAGAGGCGCATAAATCGCAGCTTTCTGTAAATTACGAAGCGTTTACGCCATATTAAGACGATTTTAAAGACAGAAGATGGTGAGAAGTGAGCGTTGGGATTGGTATAAACAAAGAGGAGCTCAACATGTAGAAGGGAGAATTGCACGGCAAAATGATTAGATACGGGGATAGTGCAAGGCAGTGCGAACCGGTCATAAAGTGACGATGCATGAACTGACGATGGTTGTCAGGGAGATTCTTTTTGGCAGGTGGAGAAGAGTTATATAGAGTAGTTATAGAGTTATAGAAAGAATTAGTGTAGGGGATAGACAAGCAGGAGACAGAGCCTCGGACAGAACTATGAGCATCAGCTCTGTGATAGATAGCAATAGTAGTTGGAATGTGCAGTTAGCTTTAAAGGACGGATATTGTCCATGGAAATAGTTGATATCAGTTAGACAAAATCTCTCAGAGACTAGCCAGATCATAGGTGAAACCTAAAGACTTAGCGAACTCTGGTGTGTAGTGAGAGGAAGTGTTAGAGCTGGAGTATTCGCTGGACGTTGTTGCCGAGCACGAATATTTACATTGCTGGGCTTTTGTCATGTGTCACAGATGTTTGAAGTTGGACTTGGTAATAAAGCATTTCTTAGTGTTATTCAAAGTGACTGGTGCATGCCATTATGTATTCATGTGTCACAGATGTTTGAAGTTGGACTTGGTAATAAAGCATTTCTTAGTGTTATTCAAAGTGACTGGTGCATGCCATTAGGTATTCACGTGTCACAGAAGTTTGAAGTTGGACTTGGTAATAAAGCATTTCTTAGTGTTTATCCAAAGTGATTGATGTATACAATTAGTTGCTCTGGTCGGTGTGTATGATGGCTGAATGTGAGTAACAGTTCTATAACAATGAGAAATAGAGTGAAGGCAATGCAAGACCATCTTGACAGCTGAAAGTACACTCGGTGCATCGAACATTAGAATTGTCACGGAAATTAAGGACAAGACACTCCACGGCCAGCAATAACAGAAAGAGAGTTGTACACATACTGGTAGTGTGCCACTCACGAGGGACTAGAAAGAGAGTTGTACACATACTGGTAGTGTGCCACTCACAAGGGACTAGAAAGAGAGTTGTACACATACTGGTAGTGTGCCACTCACAAGGGACTAGAAAGAGAGTTGTACACATACTGGTAGTGTGCCACTCACGAGGGACTAGAAAGAGAGTTGTACACATACTGGTAGTGTGCCACTCACGAGGGACTAGAAAGAGAGTTGTACACATACTGGTAGTGTGCCACTCACGAGGGACTAGAAAGAGAGTTGTACACATACTGGTAGTGTGCCACTCACGAGGGACTAGAAAGAGAGTTGTACACATACTGGTAGTGTGCCACTCACGAGGGACTAGATTGATACCAGAAGAGTATAGAACGGTGTAAGTTTATTTACACGGGGCCAAGATCAGTATGGCGGTCATTCTATCTACCACGTTACAGGGGCGGCTTTATCCGGTGGTCGGTACACGCCAGTTTTCAGGTGCTGTCAGTGTAAGAGTCGAGACGCTGCTATAACCATCGGAAGATCATACAGTCAAGTATCTCTTCAAGTAATACAAGCCTCGTATATCAACTTATATATATATCAAGTAGTCCCAGGTACAGATGAACAACAATTTGTACAAACATACGTGTTGCTATAGTTGGTCTATTTTTCAGTTACGACCAATAACAAAAGTAAAGAAAAACCACATGCCTCTAACACACATTGTTATATCAAAACTATCTTTATGGCATTTTCACATTACTGGGTCTGCCGGAGTAGAGGGGTGTGGGGGGGGGGGTGGACTTATAGGACCAGAGAATAAAGGATTCTGTGCAATGTCGTCGCGAGGTGTTCGTGTCTGTGTTTTAATTTCGCCCTCGACAGAAAAAACATTTGGCCATACCGGGATACGAACCCGCGTTCTAACTGGTTATAGCGAGACAACTTAGTGATTCCGCCAACCGCTCTTCGTGCAAGGTATTATAGATTTTACTTTAACTACAATATTTTGAAAAGGCAATTAGGTAGGTCATACTTGTTATACACACAATAGAGTACAATAACTGTGGAGATCGAGAATCGTGGAGAGACATGATCACCTACGCCAGCAGGCCCGGTACTTGACAATGATGATGATGATGATGATGAGAGTACAATAGTTTTGATTATCATCGAGTACCGTCCTCGCTGGTCTAATTGAAGATGTTTAAACACGGCTGTTTGTTTTCATTTCAAAGTGGCAGTTTAGTTCTAACTTTGTAAATTTAGCTGAGTTTATGGATGTAGGTCTCCTGAATGTCCGCTGATTCTTAAAGTGATAATTTGTAACACCATATGCACAGAATATAACATTTTTATTTAGCTAAAGTCAATATTTATATAGAAATGAATTTAGTAGTTAATGCCCGTAACAATGATAAGATGTTGGCAATCCGAGATTTGTCTGAGGGTTGCAATATTCCATTTTTTTTAACCACTGATAATTTTAGACCAAGTTTTTATTTTATTTTAAGACACAGTTTCTTCTAATTAATTTGAATGAATAAAAGAAGATGCGTGTGTATTTTACCTCCTTGGAAAGGCAAACATCGGTAAATAAACTAAAGTATCAATGACAAACAACTTTATGTTTCTCCAAAATGTTCTATAAAGAAAGTAAAGAGCCAAGTCAGGTCAAATGGCGTATAGGGAATATGGTGTTAGTGATCATACATTTTACAGACCTTCGGCACAAGATTCTTTTGGGGTAATGTGGTCGGTATTACGCCCGTTTACTTTCCCAGAAAAAAAAATCCGGTACTCATTTAAGGCTGGATAAACTCGGAAGCTGTCAATCAGGATCGAACCCGTCATCTTGTCCTTTGTAGTCCAGTTCACTAACCACTGAGCTATTGCGGCTCTAAATGTTTTATAGTTGCTGATTAATACTGTATCAACTTCATGCCATACAATTCTCTCAAATTGACTAGTAACTTTTCTCTATGCTCCCTTCTATCGTTCATTCTTTCATTTTGTGACCACTTATTACAATATACTCTAGTTATTCCCTTAACATTTGCCAGAAACTATGACTGCTAATCGTGATTTGAAACTTTGTTTTTGCTTTGGGCTCACTAAGGCTGTCGTCGTAACAACAATCGAACACAAGTTGCAGAAACTTGTACTTGAATGAACGATTTTTGTTAGTGTTCAACATCCGAATTTGTATTGCGAAATTGTAACATTCATTGGAAACAAAATGTTACAGAAAAATCCTTTAGATACATTCGACAATCAAAAAGAGCAAAGAAGACATCTTTTTAAGGTTGCTTAGATAGCAGCGTGCTCCATCTAGCACATATTACTCGTGGCAAGGTACTGTCTAAGATTACGGGTTTGATCCTGCTTCGAGCTGTCTTCTGTTCTGTTTTTTTCTGTTGTTGATTATTTGTGAATTTTTCCCGAGTTTTAAACATACTTCTTCCCCTGGAATGATTCGTTTCTCATCTCGTCAGTGTCTGACACCCTCAAAAATAGAAGAAATAATTATTCTTTTACATTTGTGGCGTTTACGTCCCCTGAAGATAGCTTCTGATAGAAACGTTGGGTTTGTCTATTATAAGATCTACTTTTAATCCCCTAAAGACGCAATCATATAAAATCAGGTAATCATGCTACTTCCTGTGCTAAGCTCTGCATACAAACGTTTCCTATTATTTGTTTTTTTTTCCTATTTGATCTTTCAAGGATAACCCGAACGGTGATTTTGAACTGAATGTGGGCTAAATGAAAGAAGAATTCGATATGCTGTAACCAAACTGTCAATCAATATGACGTCAATTAAATGTGCCTTGTTCCTGATTGGATTACTGGAATAGAAGGCGGTGATAAGATTGTTCATGTTGCAGTGCTTTTAAGTTTATGTTAAGTTTTATGTGAATTGTATGTGCTGTTCGTCAAGTTTTTATATGTGCGCGCGTACGCACATGTTTGTTTGTTGGTGTTGATATGAGCACATTTGAGTATGAGTTCATGTGGTTTATATTTTGTGTGTGTGCACATTTGAGTATGAGTTCATGTGGTTTATATTTTGTGTGTGTGCACATTTGAGTATGAGTTCATGTGGTTTATATTTTGTGTGTGTGCACATTTGAGTATGCGTTCATGTGATTTCTATTTTGTGTGTGTGCACATTTGAGTATGCGATCATGTGATTTGTATTTTGTGTGTGTGCACATATGAGTATGAGTTCATGTGATTTATATTTTGTGTGTGTGCACATTTGAGTATGCGTTCAAGTGATTTATATTTTGTGTGTGCACATTTGAGTATGAGTTCATGTGATTTATATTTTGCGTGTGCATATTTGAGTATGAGTTCATGTGATTTATGTTTGTGTGTGCACATTTGAGTATGCTTCCATGTGGTTTATATTTTGTGCGCGTGCACATTTGAGTATGAATTCGTGTGATTTATATTGTGTGTGTGCATATTTGAGTATGAGATCACGTGATTTATATTTTGTGTGTGCACTTTTGAGCATGAATTTATGTGGTTTGACAGTAGCACATTTGGAAACTGTCATAAACCCAACCTGACAGTTTGCACCCGTATTGGTGAACCTGAACCATCCAGATCCCACTCAACCCTTTTCGTGGTGCCTCTAGTAACAGACTAACCTGTCTAGTCTGACCAAGTCGGTAGGTATCGAGAGGGACGAAAACCCGGTACTCAACAATATCGTGCTGAAGTCGGATGTATTGGGCCGAAGTGGTGCAAATATCACAGTTCTACTGCAAAGCACAACACAACGCATCTACCACCGCTTAGCGTCCTCTTAGAGACGGATGATGAAGCTGTGAACTCTTTTAGTGATTGGGTCAACACAAGCAAGTAAACAAAGCCGTAAAGAGCATGTACGGTATATGGTGTTAATGACTATAACTTTATCCGACCTTTCTGGTCTGAGATGGGAGATTGAAGAAGAATATATCTCTAGAAACAATGGGAGTTAAGATGGGCACACCAGGGCTAAATCTAAGAATAGCAAAATGTTACATCTTCTCAATATTCCTTTATGGTGCAGAAACATGGACATTAGACAAGAAAATAGAACAGAAAATTGAAGCCTTTGAAATGTGGATTAATAGAAGAATAGGTAGAATTGGATGGAGAGAAAAGAAAACGATGAAGTTTTAAAACAACTAAAAATGAAAAGATAACACTAAACACAATTAGAACAAGACAAATGAAATTTTTATGGCAAATTAAAAGACAAAACAGTCGAATAAAAGTAACATTGGAAGGGAAAATACAAGGTAGCAGAGGCAGACCAAAACTAACATGGGCGAGTAACATCAAAAGATGGACAAGTCAGCCTGTGGCAATCTGCATCATCAAAGCAAGAGACAGAGTGGAATGGCACTTCATGGTAGCCAAACTTCGATGCGGAGACGGCACTCAATGATGACGATGAAGATGAGCACAGCAAGAAACGAGAAACTTATGGGAGGTGTTAGAAGGCTTATCAACCAAAACAGAATTGGAGTCATCAGTCGCTGGATACTGCGAGACTTGCTGAGGAGGGGGATCTGAGCACCTATGGACATGTTCGGAGTGCAATGATGATGACCCGTAAATAACTCAATAACTCAATAGCTTTAACAGACACCTCTTTCTTCTTCTTCATCCTCTGAACTGCGGTCGCAGTAAAGGGCGCTCACAAGAGATTTCCACCCAAACCGGTCTGAAGCAAGCTTGGACAACTCCTTGCCAGAACCTGCCGGACTCTCTCATTTCATCATGTGTGGTTCGTCTCCATGTCTCCAATTATCTGGCTATCCTTCGTTTGCCAGGTGGTGCCCATGTTAATGGTAGATCCACAAGCCTGGTTCGTTCCATTCCTAGAACGTGCGAGACCATGCTATTTCCAACGTTTCCATTGAATGTTGTTAATGCCTGATATTCTGGCGACTTCTTTGTTCTGAATGTGTTGGTCCCAACGGATGTTTAGAATCTTCAAATCCTCTTGGTCATCTTATTGTTCATTCTCCACGTTTCTGCTGCATATAAGAGTAAATGATGATAATCTGATCAACGTTGTTAATCGGATTCATTGTTGAGGAGGGTAGTCGGTATCACGCCAGGCCGCTTTTATTTTCAAGAAAAACTCTGATACTCATTTTTTTAGGGGGAGGATAAACCTTGGAGCCCTGTTGGTCCATCGTCATCATCGTCATCGTCGTCATCATCGTCGTCGGCATCGTCATCATCGATGTCATCATCATCATCATTGTCGTCGTTGTCATCATCATTGTCGTCGTTGTCGTCATCATTGTCGTCGTTGTCGTCATCATTGTCGTCGTCGTCATCATCATTGTCGTCGTTGTCGTCATCATTGTCGTCGTCGTCATCATCATTGTCGTCGTTGTCGTCATCATTGTCGTCGTCATCATCATTGTCGTCGTTGTCGTCATCATCGTCATCATCCATGTGATTATCATCATTGTCGTCGTCGTCGTCATCATCGTCATCATCGATGTGATTATCATCATTATAGTAGTTGTCGTTGTCATCATCATTGTCATCATCGATGCGATCATCATCATCATTGTCGTCGTTGTCGTCATCATCGTCGACGTCGTCATAATTGTCATCATCATCATCATCGTCGTCATCAACATCATCATCGTCATCATCATCGTCATCATAAACATCATCATCATCGTCGTCGTCATCATCGTCATGATCGTCATCATCATTATCATCATTATCATCATCATCATCATCGTCGTCGTCATCATTATCATCGTCATCATCGTCGTTATTAACATCATCGTCATTACGATCATCGTCGTCGTCGTCATCGGCATCGTCGTCGTCATCGTCGTCATCATCATGTGCCATACTAGATGGCGTAGGCGATCATGTCCATCCACAATGTTCTATCCACAGTCCATGGTATCAGTTCTGTTTCTGACTGTTTCCCATGTCATGACACCAAGTTATCTAGTATTTTATCTCTTTGTCATCCGCGATCTCTTTCTTTTTATTTTTTCCAGTTGTAACCAAGAATTCCAACTTTCGTCTTCTCATGGTGTGCCCGAAAAATGCTATTTTGTTTCTTTCTGATGTTTCTTAGGAGCTACCTTTTTGTGTTGGCTTCTTTGAGAATTTCCTCATTGTCTTTTTAGTTGTCCAGGGAACTTTCAACATTCTTCTGAGAAATCCCATCTCTGTGGCCTCTAATAATTATTTTTGCGAACTGAACTCGAACTCCTTTGATCAAAACAATTACACTAACCAAACAGCAACCGATGTTCTTTGAGATCAAAGCACAATATAAAATAAGCAGGTACTCAATAAAATGCAAGCATAGTCATGTAGTATCCAGTGGTCACTGACCAAGCAACTTGATGATTTAGACTTTGCTGATGACATAGCCTGCTGGTGTAGGTGATCATGTCTCTCCACAACTTTCGATTTCGACAGTTATTTATCATTTCTGTTGTTGACCTTCTGTCAAGCCAATCTCTTAAGCTGTCTGTTATTTTTTCTCTCTGATTTCCTCTATATCTTCGTCCCTCAATTTTTTCAGTTGTTACAATATATTCCAGTTGTTCTCTTCTCATTACATGACCAAGAAATGAATGATTGTTTCTTCCTAATATTGGAAATTAGCTCTCTTTTTGTTTTGACCTCTCTCAGAACATCTTCATTATTCTTCTTAGCTGTCCATGGTATTCTCAACATTCTTCAGTAAAACCACATTTCTATAGACTCCAGTGATTTTCTTCTCTGCTGTCCTATTATCCGTGATTCACATCCATATGTTAAAACTTGCTCTACTTAAAATTTAAGAACTCTTTTTCTTGTTTCTATTGTCAAAAATGGATTGCATAGTATCTTCCTCATTTTTTGGAAAGCTGTTTTTGCCTGAGTCATTCTGCATCTCCTCTCTTTTGTACATCTTCTGTCTCAGGTTAACAAAGTTCCCAAATATTTAAATTCATTTACCTGTTTTAATATTTTTCCTTTTGTCAGGTCGGGTAATTTTACCTGGTACTGTCTGCAGTAAACAGTACAACCTGTGGCTGCCCTGCTGCCTTTCAGGTAAGCTCGGGAGAGTAAAAGGCTAAGGGATGGTACCCCGAAGTAAAACAACCCCACTGTCTTGTGGGTCAGACTTTTTAGTCAAAGGCTAGCGGAGCCAATCGTAAACAAACCGACGGAAGGCAACAGAAAAGCCCCGTTGTAACTTCTTTGTACAATAATGAATCGCCACAACAATAGAAATAACAACCACAACGTTAAGGGGGATTCCAATGGGAAAACCCTCGATCAGTAGGGGACATCATGTGCTGCAGGTGATACCCGATCGTCATCAGGCTACTGTAAGCAAAATAAAGATAAAACAAACTCTAAAGATAGGTACTTGGAATGTGAGAACACTCATGCAGAAGGGTAAACTTACTATGGACAGCTAAGAAGAGTAATGAAGATGTTCTGAGAGAGGTAAAAGCAAAAAGAGAGCTAATTTCCAATATTAGGAAGAAACAATCATCATTTTTTGGCCATGTAATGAGAAGAGAACAACTGGAATATATTGTAACAACTGGAAAAATTGAGGGACGAAGAGATAGAGGGGAAACAAAGAAAATAAAATAACAGATAGCTTAAGAGAATGGCTTGGCAGAAGGTCAACAACAGAAATGATAAATAGCTGCCGAGATCGAAAGTTTTGGAGAGACATGATCACCTAAGCCAGCAGGCCCGGTACTTGATGATGATGATGATGAATATTGTTCCACTTGTCTTTATTTTGCACCGAGATTATGTCTTTTTCTTTGTTGTTACCATTACTCCTGTCTTTTTGCTATTAAGACTGAGTCCTTTATTTTTGCTTTCTTTCACTATAATGTCTAACATTTCTTGTATGTATGTACGTATGTATGTTCAGTATATATGTATAATACTCTGAAGTATTGACTAGATTACTCGCGTGGCGCGTGATATATGAGATTGTATTGAGGATTAGCACGAGGGCATAGGATTGGCGAGGGCCTGGGAGTAAGAAAGTGAAAACAAGATACAAATAAAAATGAGAGAAATGTGAGGGGGGAAGAAATATTATTTGAGATGTTTGCATTGAGAATATTAAGGTAGGGGATGAAGATAGTACAAGAGTAAAGGAGAGTAAGAAATGTAAGAGAAAGAAAGGCAGAGTGCCGTATATCTATATAGATAGATAGATAGATAGATAGATAGATATAGAGAGAGAGAGAGAGAGAGAGAGAGAGAGAGGATATGCGTAATTGTGTGTGTGGAATGGATAATTATTGGGCGGTGAGATCGGTAATGATCACTTCACTAAAATGAAAAGAGGACTACTAAACACAATTAGAACAAGACAAATGACATTTGTCGGGCATGTTAAAAGACGCAACAACCTACTAAAAGTAATATTGGAAGGGAGAATACACGGTAAAAGAGACAGAGGCAGTGCAAGACTAACATGGACGAGTAACATCAAAAGATGGACAAGTCAGCCTATGACAATCTGCACCATCAAAGCAAGAGACAGATTGGAATGACGCTCCATGGTAGCCAACCTTCGATCCGGAGACGGCACTCAATGATGATAATGAAGATGAGATCAGTAATAGAGTTCAGAAGAAAAGAGGAAAACTCGAAATGAAATGAAATTAAAAGAACTGGAGGAGAGAGAGAGAGAGAGAGAGAGTGTGTGAGAGAGAGAGAGTATGAGGAAGGAGGTAAATAATTGTATAGACAGGAAAGAGGATATGAACAGAACTAGAAAAAAAAACAGAAGTGAAGTATACAAATTTCGGGGACATTATCGTTAGAAGCGGAGGAGCGTGGCAGATAATTTTTTTAAAGAGTAAATAAGAAAAATAATTAAAATATCAACGCAAAACAGCCGTGCCGCCAAGCAGTCAGTTCAGTGTGCTCATATTGATCTCATGGGCAACGCTGAAGGCCCGTCGTATACAGAGTGATTACAATGTGGTTATTGCTCGACAACGACATGCAAGCGTACCAATTTCAACATGTAATTATTTGTTAGTTTTTGTGTTGTCTGCAGATATCAAAACTTGGCTTGAACTAACACATTTGTTCTATCTTTTTTGTCTGCAGATATCAAAACTTGGCTTGAACTAACACATTTGTTCTATCTTTTTTGTCTGCAGATATCAAAACTTGGCTTGAACTAACACATTTGTTCTATCTTTTTTGTCTGCAGATATCAAAACTTGGCTTGAACTAATACATTTGTTCTATCTTTTTTGTCTGCAGATAACAACAGTTGGCTTGAACTAACACATTTGTTCTATCTTTTTGTCCGCAGATATTAAAAGTTGGTTTGAACTAACACATTTGTTCTATCTTTTTGTCTGCAGGTATCAAAAGTTGGTTTGAACTAACACATTTGTACTATCTTTTTTTGTCCGCCGATATTAAAAGTTGGTTTGAACTAACACACTTGTTCTATCTTTTTTTTTGTCCGCAGATATTAAAAGTTAGTTTGAACTAACACATTTGTACTATCTTTTTTTGTCCGCAGATATTAAAAGTTGGTTTGAACTAACACATTTGTTCTATCTTTTTTGTCTGCAGATATCAAAACTTGGCTTGAACTAACACATTTATTATTTTTGTTTGCAGATATCAAAATTTGGCTTAAACTAACGCATGCTTTTATATTTGTTGCTCAAGGTATTTTGTGTGTCTTGAAACCACCTTCTTCCTGGTCTGCTCATGATACGTCTTCCTGGAACACTTCCTTCTTTTAACCTTCTTTCCAGCCCACTGTGTCTTTACTACCTCTGTCAACATAATCAAGTCGCATGGCCTTTATAGAACATTACATTCACCACAGCATGTCTGAACAAATCTGTCTCTAGCCAGATCTCTCACAGAACGTTGCATTCACCACTGGCCGTATAAAAGAATCTATGTCTCTAGCCAGATCTCTCACAGAACGTTGCATTCACCACAGGCCGTATAAAAGAATCTATGTCTCTAGCCAGATCTCTCACAGAACGTTACATTCACCACAGCCTGTCTGAACAAATCTATGTCTCTAGCCAGATCTCTCACTGAACGTTGCATTCACCACTGGCCGTATAAAAGAATCTATGTCTCTAGCCAGATCTCTCACAGAACGTTGCATTCACCACTGGCCGTATAAAAGAATCTATGTCTCTAGCCAGATCTCTCACAGAACGTTGCATTCACCACAGGCCGTGTAAAATAATCTATGTCTCTAGCCAGATCTCCCACTTCTTCTATTGTCATGTGCAATGACTCATTGATGTCATGAAACCATCTTCTTCTTGGTCTGCCCCTGATGCGTCACCCAGGAACCATGTCTTCCATTATTGTTCTTTCCTGCTCTCTGTATTAAATGTATATGAAGGATGACACATAGCGCATTCAAGTTCTCGAGGTGCATTGAGAGTGTCGTGTTATTGCTAGTATTGTATTTTTTAAAACCGTGTACAGGTTATTTAAGCTATATGGTCAGCATTTTATTAGTGCCGTCTTTATTTCCAGTGAAGGAAATATCCGGTACAAAATTAAGGTTGGGTGAACCTAGAAGCCACCAATCATAATCTGTAGAACGTTTAAACAATCAATACTCTGTCGCAGTTCCCACCGTTTACTTTATGGCTACACGTTTCATTACTTTTATAGAGATCGCCTTTTAATCTTTTCTTTCTTTTTAGGCTATCACCTGTTGGGGATAGCTGGACACTTATGCAATATTAGACCATAAATAAAAGGGGATCATATAGTTGATAAATAGAAGATGAATCATATAGTTGATAAAAAGAAGAGGAATCATATAGTTGATAAATAGAAGAGGAATCATATAGTTGATAAATAGAAGAGGAATCATATAACTCATAAATAGAAGAAGAATCACATAACTCATAAACAGATGAGAAAGCATATAACTCATAAATAGAAGAAGAATCATATAACTCATAAATAGAAGAGAAATCACATAACTCATAAACAGAAGAGAAAGCATATAACTCATAAATAGAAGAGGAATCATATAACTCATAAATAGAAGAGGAATTATATAACTCATAAATAGAAGAGGAATCATATAACTCATAAATAGAAGAGGAATTATATAACTCATAAATAGAAGAGGAATCATATAACTCATAAACAGAAGAGGAATCATATAACTCATAAATAGAAGATGAATCATATAACTCATAAATAGAAGATGAATCATATAACTCATAAATAGAAGATGAATCATATAACTCATAAATAGAAAAGGATTCATATAACTCATAAATACAAGGGAAGTCGTAATTTTCAGCTCTACTAACAAGCCGAATAGTTTACATTTCAATGAGGTCTGATTCAATGATGTCTGATTCAATGATGTCTGATTCAATGAAGTCTGATTCAATGAGATCTGATTCAATGATGTATGATTCAATGATGTCTGATTCAATGAGATCTGATTCAATGAGGTCTGCGTTAACCAAAATATCAGTCTCTGTGAATTTGAAAACTGTCACATTTTTAGCATTTCTTTTTTCAGGAAATCGTCTGTATAGGCAGACATCTTATATGCTTATCTAGCTGAGTCTGCTATAGCCTGGTCGTAGTGAACATGATTTGATGAAATCTAAATGCATGGGAACATAAATTGTTGCATTAAAACAACAATAATAATTTCATGTTTCTTGCTTGAAGAAAATTATCAGAATAGCTAAAGGCAAAGTAGAAACGTTAACGTTATCAACAGAGGGGAAATACACAAAGGCCAATGCTGAAGATGGATTGGCCACGCCCTGAGACGTCATGTAGAAAACAACTACAAGACATGCTTTGTAGGATTCCAGGAGGAAAGCAAAAAAAATGACAAGTCATAGGCCAACTAGCATACATGGCGAGGGTACGGCGTGGGGTGGGGAATGGGAGGTATGTACAGTTTAGGCCAGACAAAGGGCATCAAGATGCAAAAACAATAATTAATTTTTGTTAGGGTCTCACAAACGACAATACGGCGTGTCGGCAGCGAGTCGTGGTGCACGATGATGATGAAGAGGATTATAACGATGACTGAAAAGAATAAGAAAAATAACGATAAAGTCAAGCGCAGTAAACTATCATTAAAACACTGGGATTGACTAATCTACACTGGTGCTGTACATCACAAAATAATTCCCTTCAAATGTGTGCACACGCACAACACGTAGTCGGCATTTACAAATAAAAGTATAAAAGTTACAGAAAATACCAACATAAATATGGAGACAAGTTAGCGGCCATTTTTCTACGCAGCGTCACTGTTGCCATGGGAATCGATGGATACTGCGCTAAACAAGATGACGTAACACACACACAAGCAGACAATCCATGCATGTTTCAAAGCTTAAGTCTATGCGACAGTGAATATTGAGCTGATGTCTTCATTTAGAACAGTGAGCCGAACATTTGACTTACAGAAACGTAAAAGAGCCTTGTGTTTAGCGTACGAGAAATCATCAAAGCTAATTAGCTGATCGTTGTTTTATATATATATATATATATATATATATATATATATATATATATATATATATATATATATATATATATATATATTATTTTATATATATATTAATATATATATATATATATATATATATATATTATATTATGCAACAAATCTTTGTCAATAAAAATGAGAAAGAGAGTTCATCGGTGCTATATAGAACCAATTCTGACCTATGGAAGCGAATCATGGACAGTAGACAAACAAATGAAAAGACGATTAGAGGCCACAGAGAAGGGATTTCTCAGAAGAATGTTGAAAGTTCCCTGGACAGCTAAAAAGGCCAATGAAGAAGTTCTCAAAGAGGCCAACACAAAAAGGGAGCTCTTAAAAAACATCAGAAAGAAGCAATCAACATTTTTCGGGCACATCATGAGAAGAGGAAAGTTGGAATACTTGGATACAACTGGCAAAATAAAAGGAAAGAGAGATCGCGGGCGACAAAGAGAGAAAATACTGGATAGCTTGGTGTCATGCATGGAAAACAGTCAACAACAGAACTGATACGATGCACTGTAGATAGAAGATTGTGGAGGGACATGATCACCTACGCCAACCGGTATGGCACATGATGATGATATTACATATTTATATGTTGTCGTATGTAAAAGTGTTAAAGTTCATGAACTAATCAGCTAGTTTTCTCACCGTATTTCCTGTCGTTAATTTTCTTCGTCCTCCTCTTTCCTATATAAACGTTGCTTTGATCTCGTTGTCTTGTGCACCTTTTTTCCCCCTCAGGAATGATAACTCTCCTGTGCCTTTGGTTTTCTTTACCCTTTCTGCAACACAGCGGCTCTTTGAAGTCAATGATGTCTCTCCAGTGAATGCAATCTTGTGTACTGTAGTTTTCTATTTTTTTAAAAACAGTTTTTTAATCATGTTTTCCTCATCATCATTATCAAGTGCCATGCCTGCTGGCGTAGGTGATCATGACTCTCCACAACTTTCGATCTCGACAGTTATGTATCATTTCTGTTGTTGACCTTCTGCCAAGCCATTCTCTTATGCTGTCTGGTATTTTTTCTCTTTGCTTCCCTCTATCTCTTCGTTCCTCAATATTCCCAGTTGTTACAATATATTCCAGCTGTTCTTTTCTCATTACACGGCCAAAAAATGATGATTGTTTCTTCCTAATATTGAAATTTTCCTTATATTAACTCTTAAAATCCAGACCAGAGAATATGACGTTTGAAAGTAATACATTATCATCATTGAGTGCTGTCTTCGCATCGAAGGTTGGCTACCACAGAACGCCATTCCCTCTCTGTCTCTTACTTTGATGGTGCAGATTGTCATAGGCTGACTTGTCCATCTTTTGATGTTACTCGTTCACGTTAGTCTTAGTCTGCCTCTATTACCTTGTATTTTCCCTTCCAAGATTACTTTTAGTAGACTGCTGTGTCTTTTAACAGGCCCAAAAATCTCGATTGTCTTGTTTAAATTGTGATTAGTAGTTTAAGACTTCATCGTTTGTTTTCTTTTCTTTTCATCTAATTCTTCTTGACAGTTCAGAGTTACCTTATCGTTCATATTCAAACTAGGAAAACGAATCTCAGAGTTAAAAAGTTAAATGAATTGACTCTAGGCTCTTGACTATTTCGTTCCTCTTGCGTGGATTTTTTATTGAGTTTTATCCCTTGATTTTTTGTTTCAACAGGTTGTCTGTACTGAAGATAACCGTGATTTTTTGGGGGGTCTGTTATCTCGTCATACAAGCTCGTCTTTTCAGAAATTTGATTAATTTTTTGAAAATCAATAATTTCTTTGCACTTCTTTTTTTTTCTGAACAAAAACTAATCAACCGACGACACAAAATAGGGCTCGGCAGCTTCTACGTTCATTCAGCCTGAAATGGATACCAGATCTCTTTTTCTTGGAAAGAAATACGGCACAGGCGTAAAACTGGCACATTATACAAATATATACTGATGATCACAAAATTATATGCAGTAACACCGTATTCTCTTTATGCTAATGAACGTGACGGGGCCTCTTCATTTATTCCTTTTTGTGCGAACCAAGCAGCAGTAGAGATGACACTTTACAGCTAAAGGCACTTTCTGCTGTGTTCTTTGATTAATTATTCACCCAAGGGTTAATGCGTTCATCTGTTGACCACGTGGTCTGGTTTCAAATCATAAATCGGACAAGTTTTTTTTCTTTTCTGTTTGAAATAATCCTGTGGTTTACCTTTGCTTTTAAAAATGGGTACCCAAGTTGATACTGGTCATATGGTCCATACATATTTACCGGCAGGCATATTAACAAATGTGGGCAGTATCACAGAATTTTCATAAACTACAAGATGCGATTGCTACTCTTTATGACGTCAACCGTTCCTGGCTTTGAAATTATAATATCATCATCATCATCATCATCATGAAGGTTGTCATTATCATGGTTTTCATCATCATGGTTGTCATCATCATGGTTGTCATCATCATGGTTGTCATCATCATCATCATCATCAAGGTTGTCATCATCATGGTTGTCATCATCATGGTTGTCACCATCATGGTTGTCATCATCATGGTTGTCATCATCATCATCACCACCATAATCATCAAGGTTGTCACCATCACCTCCACCATCACCATCATCATCACCACCATCATCATCAATGTTGTCATCATCATCATTATCATGATAGTTATCAATATCGTCATCATCATCACGGTTGTCATCATCATCATCACCACCATAATCATCAAGGTTGTCATAATCATCATGATCATTATCATGGTTGTCATCATCATCATCATCACCACCATAATCATCAAGGTTGCAATAACCATCATCATCATTATCATGGTTGTCATCATCATCGTCATCATCATCATGGTTCTCATCATCATCATCACCTGTAATAGGTTGGATTTTATTTATTTCTATAGTTTATATTTATGTTCATTGTTCACAGCACAGCACATTTATAGTCAAGAACATTAATCATCACAGATTATTCTCGGTCATAATTCATATTCAAGTTTATTAATCTTTAACTTGACACATGATACATAATAGTGGAAGCACTTCTCTTAGAATTACTGTTCTTTAATTCTGGACATACAGGGGTTAACCCGATGTTTATATATAATGTCCATATGCATATTGTAAATTAATCTCTCTCACAACTTACGACTTTGCTCTCTGAAGCACAACTTTGGAAATATTCTTAACAAAAACACTTTCACAACTAAATGTTCATTATGTTCTAATTCACTTGTTCTGGTTCTGTCTACTGCTCAACTAATTTCCTAAGTCACCACTATCTTTTCATGTGTTCTCAACTCTAAGCTTGACTAGTCCATATTTATAATTCTAACTGCTTCTTACTGCTACTCTCTAGTCTGTTCCTTAAAAACTTTTCAACTAACTTAAAACTGAAAACTACTAACAGTCTAACTGGCTGTTATAAATTGCGTGCCTAACTAACTTGTCTGTTCTAACTAGCGTGCCTAACTACTTGTCCGTTCTGAATTGCGTGCCTAACTACTTGTCCCATCTGAAATGCGTGCCTAACTACTTGTCCGTTCTGAATTGCGTGTCTAACTACTCGTCCGTTCTGAATTGCGTGCCTAACTACTTGTCTGTTCTAATTTGCGTGCCTAACTACTTGTCTGTTCTAATTTGCGTGTCTAACTAACTTTTATGTTCTAATTTGCGTGTCTAACTAACTTTTATGTTCTAATTTGCGTGCCTAACTAACTTTTATGTTCTAATTTGCGTGCCTAACTAACTTTTATGTTCTAATTTGCGTGCCTAGCTACTTGTCTGTTCTGAACTGCGTGCCTAACTACTGAAAGGCTATTATGTCGAAGCTTAAATACCCAAACATAAATCTGCCTGTGGAATACTTGCATCCAATGAGATTGTCGTGAAGTTGGACGCTCTGTGACTTCCGCCTTCAAACTATCACAACAGCGGACACCTTGGTACTTCCAATGAACTCTTACATTTTATGATGGTCCACACAGAGTCACTATTTGTGACTCCCAAAGTAGCCTCTAGTCAGCTTGACCTCTCATGAGTTTCAAAATAATTATGTTTATTTCATGACTTTGACCTGTCCTAGAAGTTGTTTGTTAACCTATTTACCTGACGAGTCAAGCCATGTGTTGACTTACACTTTCACAACACCTATAAAATTTACATTCTCCCCTAAACTTGTATCTGTCCGAGTACTACCCTTCCTTCATTCCCACCTACTCATCCACTAAGAGGTAGGAGAATTTTCATTAGCACAACTTTCTATTGCCTTTCCATTGCTTACGTACTGTCACTAACTACTTGCTAGTCAATTCTTCTTCCTCTTCTACCTTTTTAGCTCCCAGTGGAGCATAGGTCTTCAACAAACATTTTCCAAGTCGTTCTGTCTTTTGTCATTCTTTTAAGATCATTCCATGTCTTCCCCATCATCTTCACCTCTGCTTCTATCTGTCTTCTCCAAGAATTCATTGGTCTTCCTCTTTGTCATTTCCCTAGAGATTCCAAAAAAGAGCCTTTTGTGTAATACTCTCAGTTGGCTTCCGCAGTGTGTGTCCAATCGAGCGCCATCGTCTTCGCTGTATCTCTTTATCCACTGGTATTTGACTGGTACATTTCCATAATTCTATGTTAGTGATTTTGTCCTGCCATTTCCATCATTTTATTCTGCGTAAGCATCCATTAATGAAGGTCTGTATCTTCATGATTGTCAATTTTGTTTGAAGACTCTGGAGAGTCACTAACTACAGTTATAAGATATTTAGAAATGGATACCGGCTCAATTACCTGAACATTACTAACATTCACACGTACTATTACATCATCATCAAGGTTGTTATCATTACCATCATCATTATCATCACCATCATCATTGTCATCACCATCATCATCAAGGTTGTCATCATCGTCATCATCATCGAACCATCGTCGTCGTTATGGTTGTCATCATCATTGTCATCATAATCATCATCGTCATCTTAATCATCGTCGTCATAATCATCATCGTCATCATGTCGTCATCATCGTCATCATGTCGTCATCATCGTTATCATAATCATCATCGTCGTCATAATCATCATCGTCATCATAATCATCATCGTCATCATAATCATCATCGTTATCATGTCATCATCATCATAATCGTCATCATAATCATCATCGTCTCATCACCATCGTGATCATCATCATCAAGCACATTACTTTGGAACCTGCCTTATACGACAGCTACTTAGAAGTTGTCTTTGATCCAGCTTCCGCAGCAGTGAACTCTAGCTCGTCGACATGTAATTCGTATTTGCCTATTAACATATAACATTGATTTCAACTTTAAACACGGTTCTGTTAAAATCCCAATTGCTCTGTCATTATTTTTCTTTTTAAAAAAATAGTGTTTTAATAAAAAACAAGAATAAGAGTATGTGTTCCTACATTTCTTAACATGGTGACTGGATGCAACTCCCTCCTACACCCCCCCCCCTCCCAAAAAAAAAAACCCATCGTTTTTTTCTTTCACGGCTATGAAATAATATATATGTGTTACCCGCAAAGGGGGAGCCGCGATAGCTCAGTGGTTAGTGAAATGGACTACAAAGGACAAGGGGTAGGGTTCGATCCCAATCAACGGCTTCCGGTCAACCCAGCCTTTAATGGGTACCGGATTTTTTTTCTGGGAAAGATAATGCGGCATGGGCGTAATACCGACCACATTACCCCAAAAATCATGTGCCGAAGGTCTGTAAAATGTATGGTCACTAACACCATATTTCCTATACGCCACTTGGTGTGACGAGGGTTCTTTACCTTTTTTTTTGTTTAGCCGCAAAGTGTGGAAAGTAGGCATTGTAATGAATGTTTTACTATTTTTTAGGGTCCAGCCCACTAGCTACCGCCGCTCGGACAACCTGGGTTCATTTCCCGCTGGGAGTAGTTTGTGAATTGTACCCGCGGTTGGTTAAAAATATAAAATACCCCCGCAGTTGACCTAGCCGCTGGCAGAAATGGGTACCAGGGTTCATACTCTGAGATGGTGAGGAAAGGGCGCCTCGCTCGTGAGTTACGATGCTTGAGGCAACACTAGACAGGAGTCTCCGAATACTTCTTAATAGGCGGCGGAGCATGTATGGGCAAAATACTTGCGTGCTAAGACCTTTAACTTTGGCTTATTATTTACGCAAAGTATAAAGAGAGTCATGAACAGACCTTAATTGAAAAGAGATATTTGAAAATGAACAATTTTCTTAAAGACAAAACGAGAGAAAAAGCTAGGAAACAATACTCGCACTTGTTTCCAATAAGGATGGCTAGAAAAGCATTTTGATTGTTAAGTGTTTTATATTTAGACGTCTCATTTTTTGGCACTCTATAGATATCTCAGCCATTTATATAGGTTACTCGGCCATTCTATAGGTTTCTCAGGCATTCCATCGATTTCTTATGCATTTTTCATGCGTCCTATAGATTTCTTTTCGGCATTCTATTGCTTTCTGGGGCACTCTATAGACTTTACAGACATTCTAAAGATTGTTATGGCATTCTATAGATTTCTCATAGATTCCATACATTTTTCAAGCATTCTATAGATTTATCAGGCGCTCTACAGATTTCTCAGCATTCTGTAAGTTTGTTATGGTACTCTCTAGATTTCTCATTCCTTCTATACATTTATTAGACATCCCGCAGATTTCTTAAACATTTTATGTATTTCTGAAACATTGTATAGTTATATCAGGCATTCTAAAGAGTTCTTAGACATTCTATAGATCTCTCACTCATTCTACTGATATCTCTGGTATTCTAATGATACCGTATGCATTATATAGATTTCTCACTCATTCTATTGATATCTCTGGTATTCTAATGATACCGTATGCATTATATAGATTTCTCACTCATTCTATTGATATCTCTGGTATTCTAATGATACCGTATGCATTATATAGATTTCTCACTCATTCTATTGATATCTCTGGTATTCTAATGATACCGTATGCATTATATAGATTTCTCACTCATTCTATTGATATCTCTGGTATTCTAATGATACCGTATGCATTAAATAGATTTCTCAGAAATTATATACATGTTTCAGGCATTCTAAACATTTCTAAGACATTCAATAGATTTCTCAGACATTCTATACATTTCTTACATATTCTATAGATTTCTTAGATATCATATAGATTTCTCCCCATTTCTGTTGTTTTGAGTTATTTTTATAATCCAATCTATGGCCAGTAGAAAGAGAAATGGAAAGAGAAGGCATTCCTGCCTTACTCATGTTCTTATTTCAAATGCTTCTGTAAGCTGTCCTTCATGCACCGCACTACATTTTGTTCCTTCATACATTGTTTTTATCAGGTTTATGGGGATTCCGTAATGACTCAGCAACTTCCAAAGCATTCTTCTGTCTAAACTATCAAATGCCTTTTCGTAATCTATGAATCCAATATAAAGTGGGGATTTTAGTTCTAAACTGACCAAACAACTTGATGATTTAGACTTTGCTGATGACATAGCTCTCCTATCACACAGCCATCAACAGATGCAGGATAAAATGAGCATACCTGATGAGAGATCACAACTGAAGATTAATAGAGATAAGACCAACATTATGAGAATTAATACAGTTGGCAATAACCAAATAAAACTAGGAGAAATACCTCTACTAGACGTACAATCTTACATATATCTGGGCAGTAATATAGATAAAGAGGGAGGAACAGAAAATGATACCAACATAAGGATATCAAAAGCATGAGGAGCTTTCATTGCACTGGGAAACATATGGAAATCCAAAGAAATTAGGTTAAATACAAAAATGAAAAATTTTCAACTCAAATGTTAAGTCGGTCCTATTATATGGCCGTGAAACATGGAGAACAAAAAAATTGACAATCAGGAAGATACAGACTTTCATTGACAGATGTTTACGCAGGATAAAAGGATGGAGATGGCAGGACAAAATCACTAACATAGAATTATGGAAATGTACCAGTCAAACACCAGTGGATAAAGAGATACAGCGAAGACGATGGTGCTGGATAGGACACACACTACGGAAGCCAACTGAAAGTATTACACAACAGACCCTTCTTAGGAATCCCCAGGGGAAAAGACAAAGAGGAAGACCAAGGAATTCTTGGAGAAGACAGATAGAAGCAGAGATGAAGATGATGGGAAAGACATGGAATGATCTTAAAAGAATGGTAAAAAAACAGAACGACTCGGAAAGTGTTTGTTGAAGACCTATGCTCCACCTGGAGCTAAAAAGGTAGAAGAAGAAAGATATAGATTTCTCAGGCATTCTATAGATTTTTACTTAGACATTCTATACATTTCTTAAACATTCTATAGATTTATTACACACTATAGATTCCTCAGGCATTCTATAGATTTTTTCTTTGACATTCTATACAATGAATGCCTTCCACATATTGACGGTAACGTTTGTTTCTCTATTCTAATAAGACATAAAAAGTAAAATTTAAAATATTTGAGGTTACACCAGTGCTGGATTATATTAGGGGACAGCAGATCATAAATGTTTGCACAGATAACACAATCACCACACAGAATTAATTGATAATTAAAAGCAGCGCGAGGACATGAAACTAATCTGGCAACTTAACAGATTACGGTCAGCGACCCACAACTGACTGCATGTGTAATGGCAGACAACCCAGAGAGCTGATCAAGACCCTTCTCAGCCTCTCAAAGGTGAATCTGGACATTCAGCCTGGACGATCTAATAAGGATTGTAAAGGGAAGGCAATCAGGTACTGTAAAATGCAGTGCTGATATCGGATGTGTTGGGCTAAGAGTCGCAAATACTACAACCTGGCTGGAAAATACAACACAACGCGTCCACACCCAATTACCGTCCTTTTAAGGGCGGATGATGAAGAGGATTATTCATTCCTTTAACAATCATCGGGGAAACGCTAGAGAGAGAGAGAGAGAGAAAGAAAAAAAGCGGCGCCAAAAGGGGAGAAGATAGACCTAGAAGACGATACATTTATGACAAGGGAGACATCACGTTTTTTTTTTCTATATGAGACGTAGTATATGATTTGTTAGATTTGTGTACATATCCTTATAAATATAAATATAAATATATATATATATATATATATATATTGTGTTTTGTTGTTTGTTGTTCCAACGTTACTTGGCCGAAACGTCGACTTTTGTTTTGTCCATTACCATGTAAAGCTGTCACCATACCACTTTTCTTTTTTTACAATTGCTATGAGCCATTTATCGCGAACGTTTCATTTTCCCTCGACGCAGAAATGCGAAAGAGGCAGGGCAGAGGAAAGTAAAATCCAGAAACCTCTGGGAGAGCAGTACTTCTAATTGCATGCGAAAGTCGGATATTCCTGAGTGTGCCGTGAGATATCAAGTAAAAAGACCTGCTTTTAAGCAAGAAGCGATTACTTCGCCAGACCAACTCCAGACCATCAACGTGTTCCTCGAAGGAAATTACACGGTGGTACGGCGTACCAACACAAAACGTTAGTTTCAAATTCTTGACGGCCATCAGCACATTAATATGGCCAGTATTGGGCAAGACCGCCTTACTTTGCCTGAAAAATATTGCTGATGCCTTGCTATCAATTTGGAAAGGTAGGAACACAGAATATAGCGCTAGTGCTCATATTTTTATTATAGACCTTCGGCACATAATTTTGGGGTAAAATGGGGTCAGTATTACGTCCGTGCCGCTTTTCTTTCCCAGAAAAAAATCTGGTACCCATTTAAGGCTGGGTGAACCCGGATCCGGTAGATACTTGTCTTAACAGGAAAGTACAGAAATACAATTTATCGCCGAGCTGTGATCGTAACCCTATGCATGAGAACACCTGCGTGAAAGACATCGTCCATGATAGCTAATTTTTAGTTAGCTGAGTGACAGTGTTCCCTAGCCTTCGGCTTCTTGTGGCAAGGCGCAGTACGGGTTTGATCCTGCTTCGGACCATATATTGTTCTTTGTTTTTTTTTCTGGGTTTTTTGTTGTTGTCATTTTTTCTGAGTGCTGTAAAACATATCTCTTCCTCCTATGATTCGCTGAACCTGGAAGCCGTCGATGAGTATGAAACACAAACTGTTGGTTTGATCCAGTTCACTAGTCATTGAGCTATCGCGTCTTTCTAATATTGTACGCAAAGGTATAAATTAGCTTTTCCACTGAAGCTAAGCACAAATATAAAATGTAGAAAATGTTAAATAATATATGACGCTGCGAGCAGAACTGCAGAGACCATGCAAAATAAACATGAAATTATATCTAAAACAGAAGAGGAAAGTGCCTCTGTCACGCCAAGTGGCGTATAGTGAATATGGTGTTCATCATCAAGTACCGGGCCTGCTGGAGTAGGTGATCATGTCTCTCCACAACTTTCGATCTCGACAGTTATTTATCATTTCTATTGTTAACTTTCTGCCAAGCCATTCTCTTAAGCTGTCTAGTATTTTTTTTCTCTTTGCTTCCCTCTATCTCTTCGTCCCTCAATTTTGTCCAGTTGTTACAATATATTCCAGAGAGCCGCGATAGCTCAGTGATTAGTGAACTGGACTACAAAGGACAAGGGGTAGAGTTCGATCCCAACCGACTGCTTCCGGGTTCATCCAGCCTTAAATGTGTACCGGATTTTTTTCTGGGAAAGTGAAGCGGCACGGGCGTAATACCAACCACATTACCCCAAAAATCATGTGCTGAAGGCCTGTAAAATTTATGGCCACTAATATCATATTCCCTATACGCCACTTGACATGACGGGGATACTTTACTTTTACTATTGTAAGAAATGGATTATATAGTATCTTCCTCATTTTTTGGAATGCTGCTTCTGCCTGAGCCAGTTTGCATCTCACCGCTTTTGTAATATGGTGTTAGTGACCATATATTTTACAGACATTCGGCACATGATTTTTGGGGTAATGTGGTCGGTATTACGCCCGTGCCGCTTAAATTGTATCTAGCAGCAACATTTTTAGAGAGAAACGACAAACAACTACGTTTCGGCAAGAGCCTTCATCAGGTACAAAACAAAAAATAAACAAAGATAAACACAATTAGAAAATGCTATTTTAAAATAAACGAAGAAATATAAAAACAAAAGCCAAACCCTGATCTGAAAAATGGTGTTAAGAAATGGTGGCCAGGATTTACGTAGCAGTTGATTACTAAAGGTTTCTGTTTTTGGTTCTTTGGTTCTTTGGTTATGGAAGGCCCCGGTATCACTGCAAACGAATTAAAATCCATAATTGCTCAACCGCCCGTGCCAGTGGAATCATCCGAATTACTAACTCATCTCCCAGACAAAGAAAGGTAGCTGTAGTCCCCATCATAGCAGTCTGAGCTCACGCGAAAAGACAGAAGGCGAAATCACACAGAAAGTGACTGTTCCCTGTCATACGATATCATCATTCATCGTAAACAATTGGAATATCGATACAAGATCAAA
This sequence comes from Megaustenia siamemsis, assembly GCA_032433765.1. Taxonomy (NCBI): domain Eukaryota; kingdom Metazoa; phylum Mollusca; class Gastropoda; order Stylommatophora; family Ariophantidae; genus Megaustenia; species Megaustenia siamemsis. Next base: position 27,953,342 of record JAVIAB010000001.1, read on the forward strand.
GCGGATGAAACACACAACTCACGGTGTGCACAGAGCACTTAACTCAGTAGCTCCTGCAACATGTCGGACGTGGAATAATATATCTTTCCATCTATCTTCTTTTAAGTATTCTTAGGCTTTCCTCTTTGTTTCCAGCCCTGGTAACTCCAGAAAAGGGCCTGTATGACACTCACAATATCTGTTTTATTTAGCGCCAACGTTTTTGTTGCACCCAAGTCTATATTTTTATTCGTTCATAGTGGAGTGCAGTAGAGAATTGTTTAGAAAACTGATCTAGTGAAGACAAGAGGTCAAGTTCGATACACAAGAGTTGGCTTCTCGGCCTACTCAGCCTTAAATGGGTAACAATGATTTGTCTTCTGTGAAAGAAACAGAGCACTGACTTAATACAGACATCGATGCCCACAAATATAAAGTTCCCCTCCACACCTTGCTAGACATATGTGCAATAAGGTGTTAGTTATTTTTCTACAAATGTGACGATTGTTAAAAACTAGAGCACTAAACATTGAAACCTATAAATCCACCGGTTGTGACGGGGTTTTTTTTCCCACTACATCCGTTCTTGTTTCTGTTAAAATACGGAAAACAGAACAGGCGAGAATGATTTTTAAAAATCAAATTCTTTCTTTGTTTTCTTGTTAAAGAAATTCTTCGACTTCAATGTGAAATTTAATCTAGATCAGCGAGATTATTTCAAAATAAAACAGATTGTCTTATCCGGTGACATATAAAACAAAGGTGACCCATAAATGATATTGCGCAATACAAACGAAGTAATTAATAATAGATCAATACCTGAACTATATACACTCTTTTTTTCCTCTAAACAATTTTTGTTTAAATATCGTATCGTGTTTCTACTCACAGCATTTGGTTATTATTCTAAATTACCTTTTTTTTTCTTAAACCGTCACTTAACAGTTTAATATGTTTACTATTACGTTCATGTTTATGACAGCGCTGGTAGCGAAGTGGTAACGCCCTGCCATGTTGATAAAATGTACGTGACCTTAATCCTTGGTTAACGCTCTCCATCGCCTAAGCTGGAAAAAGAACATATTCCTGACTCACTTTGTTCTTCTTCTCCTTTCCTTCCTCATCTGCCTTTCAGCGTCGAGGGGAGATATAATTCATTCTGACCAGGTGGCCAAACCATTTTCACAAATAAATCCGTTGGAAATTACACACAAGAACACTTGAATTTCTTTTTTTTACTACGGGCATTGAAATTCATTTATAATTTAAATTTGAGTCCCATCGCAAATTGCATCGTGTTGCCAGAACAGTAACGCACCGGAAGTCTGCTGCTATACTATCCTGGAATCTATGTACACTACTATAGTCCGTTCAGAAATTCATAATCGCACCTGAATTAGTTTTCCGTGATAACCACTTGTTATTTTGGCTTCAAATTTTGCATGCAATCTTAGAATATTGATGACGCAAAGATTTTGGTATTTTTTATTCCACAAACACAACAGATTTTGCACATCAGCGAATTCCTTTGATCTTTTATGACGATATCACACAAGTTGATTCAAATTTTAGAGTTTACAGTAATCGTGTTAAATTTTCCAGTTTACTGCAATTCTTGTCAGAGGCGTATCTACATAGTGCTTAATTGTGGGTGTTGTTCGTTATGTGTATTTGCAAACATGAATTCAATTGGTTACAATTAGTCTTGTCCTTCGGTCACCATTAGACCCCAGGACGTCCTAACTGCAGCTGGAATTGAATTCATCTTAATTTTAATCATTCCGAATCTGACGATTCCAAGAGGTAGATAATCATTACTGACTGGACAAATAGTAATCCATCTCGTTTCCAGTACTCATCTTCCACCCGCAGCACATGTTCAACACACTTCTTCCAGAACGGAATGTCTATTTTTGAGAGAGACTCGCGTGTCAGAACTTCAACATCACATATTTTAAACGTCCTGTTCTGTTCTGCAACGTGTCCTTTGACGTGAGCCCAGACAAGTTCGATTGGATTAAGGTGCGCATGATATGCAGGGAGTCGAAGAGAGGTGTGGCCGTATTTCTCAATGATTTTGTCAAAATGGTACACATTTTTCTTATTCGTATTCTTCACAAGATGTAACAATTCGGGTTTTAAATATGTGTCGTCAAATTTGACATTTATATTCGCAAGCCATGTCCTAATTTTCTCCTTTGTATTTGATGCAGTAGGCACTTTGTCTTTCTCTGATACGACATTGTGGTGTGATGCATTATCCATGACTATGCATGAAGGTCTCTCCAGGATTGGTAAAAGATCGTTCTCCAACCAGTGCCTGAAAATGTTTCCATTCATTTCAGTATGGTAGTCTCTACCGTCGGTACTTTTTGATTGGAAAATAAGTCCCGCATCATGGACAAGGCCGTTTTCAATGCTTCCAGCATGCGTTAATATAATGCGCTGGCCTTTGCTGCTCGGAATTGTTCTTTTGAGTTTGCCATTTACTGACTGCCATTCTTTAGCATAGGTGTGGTGTGCGTTGACCCATGATTCGTCCAAATATACAATATCATACCGTTCACTACGCCGCTCACGGATCTGTCTCAGGTATTTGCTTCGAGCAATGACCAAGTGTGGTTTTTCACAAATAATATTCCTGCCCCCAACAGTTTTTCTGAAAGTGAAGCCGGCTCCTCGCACAATCTTCCATAGAGTACTTTTAGAAATGTCAATATTACAGTCTGCATGCAATTTTAATTTCAAATTCCTGAGAGTAACAAGTACATTATTAGCAAACATTTACAATATCTCACGTTTTATGACATCCATGTCAAAGCTGTCGACTTTCCTTTTCCTTCCTTGATTGACATGAGTGCACTCTGAGTCTTGTTTAATCCAACGTGAAAATGACGATTTATTAAGACCAAGCGCGAGTTGCGTTCGTCTCTCTGGGTCATGAATGTCACAATATAAATGCCCCATCTTGGATTCCCTAAGGAAGTGCTGATATAGTAAAACAGTAACCTTTTGCATAGTTATAAATTTGCATTTCAAACTCATTGTAATTTAGATATAAATGTTGGTATTTAAAGTCAACAAATTGTCTACTGAGTCTTCACAAAATTAATAAAGATACTCCTTCCCTTCGGTAATTAATGCCAAGGCCGTGGTGCGTCATGTGGTTCAATAACAATTCCGTTTTGTGCACGGGATTTTACTGAAGTTAGTGTTTCTGCAATAGCCAAACTATTTTACGTGAAAGACCGCACCAAATTAATGTATATATCCTAAAATGGTGTCAAATTCGAACAGGGTGAATTTAATATAGCCTGAAAAAGAAAACTTTTAAACTAGATCAAATTTCTCAGAGCAAAAAAATATTTCTATAACTTCATCAATATTCTAAGATTGCATGCAAAATTTGAAAGCAAAATAACAAACGGTTATCACGCAAAACTAATTCAGGTGTGATTATGAATTTCTGAACGGACTATACAATCTAATTCAAATGGTGTCATGATTTCCAAGAGATTATCATCGTCCTGCCAGGGCAATCCTGTGTCTAATAAAAAAATACAACCGTCGAAGTCTGGCGAGCAAGTTCCAAATATGTAACAAAGATATTGGCGTTCAATATTCATCACGTGACAAATAACGGACACACGATTTTGTTCTTCGAATCTGTGGTTTCGTTATGTTGTTGTTGTTGTTGTTGTTGTTGTTGTTGTTGCGTTCGCCAACTTTCAACTCTGACGAAGTCCCTAGAGACTAGGAACTGAATGTTGCGAGTTAATCCATTTTTCCCTGCCAGCCGTGTGCACAGAGGTCCCTCGCCGTACAGGCAGATAACTCCGTCTTCGGAGGTACTCATGTTTTTTTCCGTCGATGAGTAACTGACGTTTCAAGCCGGGCCTCGCTGCTGAGACCAGGGGTGGTTGTCGCAGAGAGAAATCAAAAATAAAAATCTCAACCGGTGTAGCCGAGATTTGAACCCACAACCTCTCTGTCCCGAGACTGGCGTCTTGCATCAAGACCAACCAGTCCCCCATGGACTTGGAATATGAGCAAAACTGCAACAAGGAACACTTTTCATGCATAGCCTTCAATGGTTCCTGTCGCCTATCCACCATCTATCAGAATTTCATGTCCTCCCGAAAGTGATGATCGTCGTATTTCTTTAATAACTAGATCATTATCTTGACGTTAACGCATAGGAGTGCAATGGACATCAAATACACTTTCTGCAGCGATCGAGAGAACGTGGACTAGATCCGCCATCTTAGAAACGGAAGTCCGAAGTACTGGTTTCGTTATGGCTTCATCCCTCCCGATCTTTGAGTAGTAAAAAAAGTAAAATACCCCCGTCACGCCAAGTGACGTATAGGGAATATGGTGTTAATCACCATAAATTTTACAGACCCTCGGCACATCATTTTTTGGGGTAATGTGGAGCTATCGCTGCTCCTGATCTTTGGGTTGAGAGATCCAAAATCACGCTCTCTTGGAAAACAGCGAAAAGCAAGCGTGCATTCTGCGCACGTTAAATAAAAATTGGCTTTTACAAGTCGAAAAGAGTATGCCGAAGTGGCTGCTTCCCGGACTAAATTGTTCAGCGACAGAAATGTTAAAGGTGTCCAAGATGCATGTGTCGGGACGAAAGGCGCAGATAGTGCAAATAGTCGTAACTAGCGACGTAATGCATCCACGCCAGTTACAGGGTGAACGCTAAAAAAAAAGGGCACATCTGTTTGTTTTCATCTCAAAGTGGTATTTTAGTTATAATCTCAGACATTTTATTTTGTGGTGATGATGGTGGTGGCGGTAATGATGATAATGAGGATAGTATTGGTGATGGTGGTGGGGATGATGATGGGAATGACGACGAATGGTGATGATGATGATGATGAGGGAAATGCGGTGGTGGTCGGCGTGATAATGATGATGGGGATGGCCGTGGTGATCGTGATGATGATGACGATGGGAAGGGTGACGAAGGTGATTATGATGATGAAGGAATTGTGGTAGTTGTCGGTGTGTTAATTATTGTGGTGGTGATGGTTGGGGTTTATAATGATGATGGTAAAAAAAAGTAAAGAGCCCCACCTCACGCCAAGTGGCGTATAGTGAATATGGTGTTAGTGACCATAAATTTTACAAACCTTCGGCACATGATTTTTGGGGTAATGTGTTCGGTATTACGCCCGTGCCGCTTTACTTTCACAGAAAAAAATTATGAACCCATTAAAGGCTGGGTGAACCCGGAAGCCGTCGGTTTGGATCGAACACTAGCTCTTCTTCTTTGTAGTCCAGTTCACTAACCACTGAGCTATCGCGGTTCCACGACGATGGTGGTGATGATGATAATGATGATAATGATGATGGGGATGGTCGTGATGACGATGATGATGTTGGGAATGGCGACGAAGGTGATGATGATGATGATGACGAGGGAAATGTGGTAGTTGACGGCGTGATAATAATGGTAGTGGTGATGGTGGTGGTGATGGTGGGGGTTTATAATGATGGTGGTGGTGATGGTGGTGATGATGGTGGGGGTTTATATTAATGGTGGTGATGATGATGGGGATAGTCGTAGTGATGATGATGAGGATAGTCGTGGTGATGATGATGATGATGATGAGGATCGTCGTGGTGGTGATGATGATGATGATGGGGATCGTCATGGTGGTGATGATGATGATGATGAGGATCGTCGTAGTGGTGATGATGATGATGATGAGGATCGTCGCGGTTGTGATGATGATGATGATGGGGATCGTCATGGTGGTGATGATGATGGGGATCGTCATGGTGGTGATGATGATGATGATGATGATGCTAAAGATGATGATGATTATGCGGATTGTCGTGGTGACGATGACGATGATGATGATGATAATGAAGCAAAAATAACATGATCAAGTAGGATTACTTACCCTTTGTTTGCGTAAAAGAAAATTCGATCTCACACCACCTGCCGTCTTGCAGTAGAGATAACGTGCGCTATAAAGGTTATCAGAGCAAACGGTTTGTTTTCATTGTTAAGTCATGGACTTGACGTCACAAAGAAGCGTGCATGAAGTCTTTGATATCCCGCAGCATCAATAGTCTAAACTAACAATCATGGCCGGCAGAAGGTACCAGCAACCCGGGCCATTGCACGGGGAGCGTCATATGCTTTGGAGCGACATCTAGGTTCTTCCAAATTTTTCTCTCCCCTTGTGTAAATATTTAGATATAAACTTAAAAAGGGCGCGGAAGTTCTGCTTGCTCAGAACGCCAGCAACAATAGGACCATTACTGCTAACCATTACTGCTAACCATTACTGCTAACAACCGAACTGATCTTAATTATCGAACGTAAAAGTAAAAGTAAAGACCCCCGTCACGCCAGGTGGCGTATAGGGAATATGGTGTTAGTGGCCATACATTTTACAGACCTTCGGGACATGATTTTTGGGGCAATGTGGTCGGTATCACACGGTGCCGCTTTACTTTCACAGAAAAAAAAATCAGGTACCCATTAAAGGCTGGGTGAACCCAGAAGCCGTCGGTTGGGATCGAACACTACCTTTTGTCCTTTGTAGTCCAGTTCACTAACAACTGAGCTATAGCGGGTCCCCACTTATCGAAGTTTGGTTGTATTTTCTCTATTTAGCAAATCTACGATACATGGCTCATCTTTCGATCCGAGACATTTTCTTTTTCTCTTAATGGCGGCTGGGGGGGGGGGAGTTGGCAGACCCCTTTCCCTGCTTTGGTGGCTGTTCTGATATAGATGACCCAGTATTGCAGTACCTCTGGGCTGGACTAGTAGGTTCCCAACATAGCCTGGGATAGACGAACTCCAACTTCTCCAGTAAGAGCCGGGCATGTCAAGAAAGCCATTATGACCCGCCAATCAATGAGTCAAAGGGCACCCTGCCCACATCAACTCGTGGCATTACGTAAACAACATCAACTATTAATGGCATTCACCTAAATGACTACTAAGGAATGGATAATCCCATTCACCATAAGTCCTTAAAAAAAGACGCTCTTCTTCTGCTTCCCATTCTACCTTTGATTTTTGGGGTAATGTGGTCAGCATTACGCCTGTGCCGCTCTATTTTCGCAGAAAAAAAATTCGATACCCATTTAAGACTGGGTGAACCTTAGTAGCAGATTTCACTAACCACTGAAAGATCGCAGCTCCCCATACACTAGAATGCACAATAAAAATGTGTATTACAAATGTGGGTTTTGTTATAAATACAAATCTGTAATTCCTCATCGTCTTCTACCTTTCAGCTCCCTGTGGATCATAGGAATTCAACAAACACTTTCCAAGCCGATCTGTTTCTTGCCATTCCTTTAAGATCATTCCAAGTTTTCAACTACATCTCCACCACTGCTTCCATCTGTCTTTTCCAAGAATATTTTGGTCATCTTCTTTGTCTTTTTCCTTGGGGGTTCCTAAAAAGAACCAGTTGTGTAATACTCTCAGTTGGCTTTCTTAGTGTGTACTAGCGTCATCGTCTTCGTTGTATCTCTATCCATTTGTATTTGACTGGTACTTTTCCATAATTCTATGTTAGTGATTTTTTCCTGCCATTTCCATCGCTGCAGAAAGTGCATTCGGGGTCTGATAAATTTCGGTTCTCCTTTGCGCGTTTCTGCGTTAAAGTCAAAATGATGATCTACTTATTACATCTGCGCCGATAAAGCGGAGTTGTACGCCGGCAATATTCCCTTTTTGACAAATCAAGTGTTGTGAATGCGATCTTCAACCGTCTATACTTGATCTGCGCTTTACGTCACTTTGACGCTGTTCGTGACTTGTTTTTGGAATTGCTTGACGCACGTTATTTGCATGTGACTCAATAATGTGAACTGCTTCGTCAGCCGCAGTTTTATCTTCGTCAGCCGTAGTTTGATCTCTTTAGGGAATTTGCACCATGTTTTGTTCGTCGTAGGCTGCATTCACTAGAGTAATCAGGAATCTAAGGGGCGCGACATTGTTGTGTGTGCGACATTGTTGTGTGTGCTACGTCATCGTAATGGCTCATCGTATATCCCTAGACCTTTCATACGCTAATCTTACGGTCTGTTGTTTGATGTGCGACGGGGATAATCTGACGAATAACTGTTTGTTTATATGTTCGGAATTGGAATCAACAACGAGGGCCTAACATCATGAAGCGCTATATATTTGTTAAAAATATGGCAATCATCATTTTCAGGAGCATGTGAATTTCCGGTATATGGTGGATAGGCGGCAGGAACCATTAATGGCTATGCATGAAAAGTGTTCCTTGTTTCAGTTTCCTCATATTCCAAGTCCATAGGGGACTGGTTGGTCTCCAGGCAAGACGCCGGTCTCAAGACAGAGAGGTTGTGGGTTCAAATCTCGGCTACACCGGTTGGGATTTTTACTAATGATTTCACTCTGCGACAACCACCCATGGTCTCAGCAGCGAGGCCCGGCTTGAAACGTCAGTTACTCATCGACGGAAAAAAACATGAGTATCTCCGAAGTCGGAGTTATCTGCCTGTGCGGCGAGCGGCCACTGTGCACACTGTTGCTAGGGAAAATTGGATTAACACTCAAAATTCAGTTCCTAGACTCTAGGGACTTCGTCAGAGTTGAAAGCTGGCGAACGCAACAACAACAACAACAACAACAGCAACAACAACAATTTTTTTTGTTAATATTGGTTAAAGAAAGACGTTAAGTAGACGTAAATGCTGTATTTTGTGCTTTGTTTTGGCATTTCGGCCCAGCACATCCGATTTCACCACTACATTTTTTTAGTGCCGGGCTTTCTTCCCTCTTCGATCCTTACTCGCTTGGCCAGACTAGATTGTGAATCTGTAACTATAATCATCGCGTGGACACAAAACTAAAATAAACACAGGAAACAGCTGATTCCATTGTAAATAAATAATAATGAAGCTCAAAGATTCCACAAATATAAATAAGCCTCTTCTATTCAGTTATTACTCGATATAAATATGCTTTTATCTTGTTACTCCAATGCTCGCGTTTATTAATTATTTACAATGCAATGTAATAAAAGCGTTGGGAAAAGTTAATTACCACTCAGTGAGACGTCACAAATCTAGCATTTTTATAAGTGGATTGAATTCTTTGACAAATATAAGGCTGCAAATATGCCAAGATTCGGCGTAACAGACGGTGACAATCATTCAGCATTGATGACGTCAAAGATTAAGAATTCCTTCTTCGTAAGTTTGAACGCTATTTCTACAACTTTTCGGTATTTAACATAGCACGAAGATAGTTCCATGTTTTTGTTGTGCCTGCTTACAACATTCCGTTCTAGGCAGTAAAAAAATGACAATAGCCAAAGGTAAGTCAAGAAAATATTGGAAAGTGAATACAAAATTGTAGCTGAGAAATGAAAAGGCAATAGCAAATAATAAAATTACAAATGAAAAGTAATAATCTAACACACACACACACACACACACGCACGCACGCACGCACGCACGCACGCACGCACGCACGCACACACACACACACACACACATATATATAATATTCGTTCTCTACTTCTAATCTTCTTTATTTCCTAATAAAGACACTCAGGTTGAAACAGACTGTGGGTATATTGCAGCACAGAAGATTAACAGCGCCATAGATAGGAATTGTTTAGCTTTAAGGGCGGCCCGGCGTTATACCGACACTACAGAACCCATAAAACGAGGGTTCGGCCAGTGAAAGAATTGTGAACTAACATCTTATTACCTAAACCATTTCCGGCGTGCAGAAACACAGGCTTCTATTATGGAAAGAGGAAGAACACATTCAGTTGAACTAATAACTGTCTTGCCAGAATATTACAGCAAAGCAATAGCATATCAGTTGACTTCCGGTCAATATGGCGGATAGGCGGCAAGAACCGTTTAGGCACTGTCTGAAAAGTGTTCCTTGTTTCAGTTTTCTCATATTCCAAGTCTAGCCTGCTGTCGGAGCTACTGAGTTTAGTGCTATGTGCACACCGTGAGCTGTGTTTTTCATCCAGATGGTGTTTCTATTTTCAGATTGCTTACGATGAATGATGATATTGTTTGACGAAGGACAGTTCAGCTGCGTTCACCTTCGGTGTTGATACGCCTTATGTCTTTTTACGTGTGCTGTGTTTGCTATGATGAGGACTGCAGCTGCCTTTCTTTGTGTGGATAATCGATGAGATGTTAATTAGGAAGATTCCACTACCACGGGCGATTGAGCAATTATGGATTTTTATTCGTTTGCAGTGATACCGGGGCTTTCAAATAACAATAACTGTAACAGGAGCCGTGCTAGCTCAGTGGTTAGTGAACTGGACTACAAAGGACAAGGGGTAGGGTTCGATCCCAACCGACGGCTTCCGGGTTCACCCAGCCTTAAATGGGTGCCGGATTTTTTCTGGGAAAGTAAAGCAACAAGGGCGTAATGCCGACCACATTACCCCAAAAATCATGTGCTGAAAGTCTGTAAAATATAGGGTCACTAACACCATATTTCCCTATACGCCACTTGGCGTGGCGAGGGTACTTTACTTTTTTTTTTTATAACTGTAACAGTAGTACCACAAATGTCAATAAACCTCTGCTATTCAGTTATTACTCTATATAAATATGCTTTAATCTTGTTACTCCAATGCTTGCGTTTATTAATTATTTACAAATAAATAGCTGATAGAAGGAAGAGTAATATTTTATATGGACAAATTGCAGTCTAAGAGAATATTTCAGCTAACACTTTGAAATAACAACAAACTATGAATATCTGGCGTCTATAATAAGTAACAATGAAGTTTATATATATATATATATATATATATATATATATATATATATATATATATATATATATATATATATATATATATGGCCTTTGGCATCATGACAGACGGTTGGTAGCAAGCAAACATGATAAGTCAGTAGTTTGGTAAAATTTAGTGTCTTATGCTGGATGTTGTTTTTGCTGAATAGGTTCTCTCGTGGCTTGATCTGTTAATGTTAGATAGACAGATTCGACCAGAGAATGAACAAGATATACTCGAGGTGCTCCCTAGTCATGTCTCCTTTCTCCTGTAGTCTTTTGTCTTCTGAATTTGATATCAGCACTGCCTCGATTGTTGCTGTGCCTATTTTTTAGTTTGTGTTCTCAATGTGCTACGATCTGCAGCCAGACCTCCCAGTTTCTTTCACTGATAGAGAATTCACTTAATGAGGTCATGCAAACATCCTTATATCTCAGAACTGGTCTGACCTTTGGTCTCTTTCCGTTCCTATGTTCACCATACAATATTTGTTTGTGAATACGATTGTTTTCCATTCTTCATACATGACCCAGCCACCTTAGTCTCCGACTCCTAAGTGTTGTCATGGCAATGGAGAGTCCAAGAAGGAGATCAAAAGAGGACTAGCAATAGGAGAAGACAAATTTTATGCCATGAAAAATATTTTGTACAAAAACAGGATAGTAAAACTACAACTACTGAGTGTATGTATCTTCCTCATAGCAACATATGGTCGTGAATCATGGACAATCTTGTAAACTAATACGAAGAAAAATAGTTCATTTGAAACAAAATGCTGCAGAAAAATGTTTAAGATACCTTAGACAATGAAAAAGAGCAATGAAGATATATTAAAAGGTGAATGTTGGAAATAACTGATTATAATCAACATTATATAGAGGACATTAAAATAATATTACCACGTCAAGAAGACACAGTGGTCTGGAAAGAACAATAATGGAAAATTCCATGAAGACAAGACAGGGACAAATCTAGAAGAGGACATTAAGACATAAAATTTAGCATTACAGCAGAAGAAGTGGGAAATCGGGTAAGGGACAGAGATTCTTTTAGACGGGTGAAACGTTCTGTGTGAGATCTGGCTGGGACAGAGATTCTTTTAGACGGGTGAAACGTTCTGTGTGAGATCTGGCTGGGACAGAGATTCTTTTAGACGGGTGAAACGTTCTGTGTGAGATCTGGCTGGGACAGAGCCTCTTTTAGACGGGTGAAACGTTCTGTGTGAGATCTGGCTGGGACAGAGCCTCTTTTAGACGGGTGAAACGTTCTGTGTGAGATCTGGCTGGGACAGAGATGCTTTCAGACGGGTGAAACGTTCTGTGTGAGATCTGGCTGGGACAGAGATTCTTTTAGACGGGTGAAACGTTCTGTGTGAGATCTGGCTGGGACAGAGATTCTTTTAGACGGGTGAAACGTTCTGTGTGAGATCTGGCTGGGACAGAGCCTCTTTTAGACGGGTGAAACGTTCTGTGTGAGATCTGGCTAGGACAGAGCTTCTTTTAGACGGGTGAAACGTTCTGTGTGAGATCTGGCTGGGACAGAGATTTTTTTAGACGGGTGAAACGTTCTGTGTGAGATCTGGCTGGGACAGAGCTTCTTTTAGACGGGTGAAACGTTCTGTGTGAGATCTGGCTGGGACAGAGATTCTTTTAGACCGGTGAAACGTTCTGTGGAAGATCTGGATGGGTCAGAGATTTTTTCAGACGGGTGAAACGTTCTGTTTGAACGAGTGTCAATATTTTGTCTACGACGATCAACATAATTGAGTATGATGTGGTCTATTACGCCAGGCAACTTTTTTCACTTAAAACATTAAAACGCCAGGTTGTCATTTTCAAGGACTTGGTGGATTTTAATTTCGGGTCGGCCCGAATTAAAGTTCGTCACATTTCGCAATTGAATCTGGGCCACAACCTGGTCAATAGACAACACATCCGTCATTGTCGGTTCATGGACTCTAAATTTAAGAGTAATAACAAGTGTAATGTAATAGTAAGTCATTACATTACACAAGTAAATGACAAATGTCTGTCTGGATGCTCAGACAATGCAGGAAAGTGACAATTGTTGGCATCTATTATTAGTCTAAAATTTCTGCAATAACCTTCACCTTCTGCTTCATCGTCTTACATTTATTAACGGATCGCATTGGACTGTATTAAACATCTTACAGCCCAGTGCATCCGTCTTCATCATGATTTCTTTCGGGCTGCTTCTCTAACCTTCGGTTTTCCTTAACCGCTCTTCAATATAACAGCTGGAGGCGAAAGCGCGCCTCACAGCAGCAGAGCTGGAGGTTGTCAGCGACCCACAGCTGATGGCTTGCGCCAGGATCGGTGAATCAGAACCACCCAGACCCTGCTCCATCTCTCCGCGGTGCCTCTAGTAACAGATTAATCTGTCTAGCCTGGGCAAGCGAGTAGGGATCGAAGAGGGAAGACAACCCGGTACTCAAAAATGTCATGCTGAAGTCGGATGTGTTGGGCCGAAAAGCGGAAATATCACAGTTTTACTGCAAACCACAACCCAATGCAGATACTCCCACTTAACGTCCTTTTAAGGGCGGATGATGAAGAGGAATTCTCCTTTAGTCACCGGACGACCGAAAGCAAGCAATGCAACAGCTGTTTATAAGCAATAAATATCTCCCCTGATAAAAAGGAATAGTCTTTCCTGACCAAGTTTGTATCACGTTCTTCGATTAAGTGAACCGCACGCATGCAGGAACAATCTTGCTACTTCTGCATGGATTTGTGGCTTTGTTTATTGTTTTCCATTGCTCGTCTGTGAGAAAATATCCAGTCATACTTTGACGTTCTCAATAACAGATGTGTACACCTGGAATTTATGTATTTATTTTTTAAAAAATTATATCTTTAAGGTATTATTCTCTTTGTGGGTCTGCCAGGGGAGGTGTTTGTGTGTGTGTGTGTGGCGGGTTGGGGGCTTGTAGGACCCTTGAATAAAGGCCATTTGTCCAGTGCAGCGGCCGCGAGATGCTCAGGGCTGAGTTTTCATTTCACCCCCGATAGAAAAATGAAACTTTCGCCCATACCTAGATGTGAACCCGCGTTCTTCTGGTCTGGTGCCCAACATGTTATCGACCAGGCCACCCGCTCTTTTTACGGCTCTAATAGTTCGGTTTTTTTTTCTCAATTTTGTATCTGTGCATAACCTTGACGTTCTCAATAACAGATGTAAACAGCTATAAACGATTATTCTTTATGACTCCACCACCCGACTCCAACCTTTTCAATATCATCTCTTTCTTTTTTCAATTGATTGTAATATTTGAAGGAAAAAAAAAGAGAAAAAAACAACTGATTTGACGACTTTCACTGTTATATCTCTCGAAGTTAGTGAAAATGAAGTTTCTTCTTTTACTAGAATTTTATGGACCAAATTGACAATTTCATGAAATGAAGTACGAACATATATCCATGCCTTACTGGTTACTTTTGTCATTACCCATGCCCCACTGGTTACATTTGGCAGCATCCATGCCCCTCTGGTTACATTTGGCAGCATCCATGCCCCTCTGGTTACTTTTGGCAGCATCCATGCCCCACTGGTTACTTTTGACATCATTCATGCCCCACTGGTTACTTTTGGCAGCATCCATGCCCCACTGGTTACATTTGGCAGCATCCATGCCCCTCTGGTTACTTTTGGCAGCAACCATGCCCCACTGGTTACATCTGGCAGCATCCATGCCCCTCTGGTTACTTTTGGCAGCATCCATGTCCCTCTGGTTACTTTTGGCAGCATCCATGCCCCACTGGTTACATTTGGCAGCATCCATGCCCCTCTGGTTACTTTTGGCAGCATCCATGCCCCTCTGGTTACTTTTGGCAGCATCCATGCCTCTCTGGTTACTATTGGCAGCATCCATGCCTCTCTGGTTACTTTTGGCAGCATCCATGCCCCACTGGCTACTATTGTCAGTACCCATGCCCCACTGGTTACTATTGGCAGCGTTTATGCCCCATTGGTTACTATTGTCACCGTCCATGCCCCACTGGTTACTACTGGCAGCGTCAATGCCCTACTGATTACTATTGTCAGCGTCCATGCCCTACTGGTTAACACTGGCAGTGTCCATGCCCTTCCGGTTACTATTGTCAGTGCCCATGCCCTACTGGTTACTATTGGCAGTGTCCATGCCCTACTGGTTATTATTGGCAGCATCCATGCCCTACTGGTTATTATTGGCGGCGTCCATGCCCTACTGGTTACTCTTGTCAGCATCCATGCCCCACTGGTTACTATTGGCATCATCCATGCCCCACTGGTTACTACTGGCAGGTACTTTAGTGTAGTGGTTAGAGACCTTTTTTGCTGAGTTTAAATGGGCCGCATTGTTCCCATATGTTTTTAGATTCAGCAAGCCTTAAGTGCTTGCTGTAGATTATTGTTGAAAAAAGAGGCCCTGGCGTACTGCCGGCCACATGATCGACAAACGTATCAATAGTTTAAAATAATATAAACAACGTATAGTTTTTCCCATACTCTGTAATGGAGACATGGCATTATGTCCTTTAATTTATTATCTGCTAGTTAATATTGAAGAGAAAGAGATAGATGAGAGGAGAGAAATAGCGATAGAGAGAAAAAAACCTAGATTGAGAGAGAGAAAGCATAGATTTAAGATTGAGAAAGTGAAGAAAATGTCAAATTATGAAGTATTAGGCATATTTCGATAAAAATTGTGCAATTCTAAGATAAAAAAGACAATGCTACAACCCGAAGGAAAAAGCAACATTGCGCTCCTAAGAAAAAGCAATACAGCACATCCAGGATAATAAAAATATTTAATCTAAAAGAAAACCTGGACTGTCAAGAACACAAAAAGAATACTGCATTTCTAAGAAAAACACAAGTTTGCACTTCCAAGAAATAAAACATCTCTAGTAAACAATTACCAAGCTTCTTAGAGCAGCGGTTCCTAAAGTGGACAACATCGACCCTTATGAAGAAATGAAAAAGAGAAAATACTAGATAGCTTCGTGTCATGGCATGGAAAACAGTAACAACAGAACTGATACGATGCACTGTAGATAGAAGATTGTGGAAGGTCATGATCGCCTACGCCAATCGGTATGGCACATGGTGATGATTATGGAGAAATGAGCGCTCAGTGATTGGACTCATGAATGAACGGAAAAGACACGGTAAATGTATATCGCTCTTTTTAATTGTCTTTGGCTTTGTTGCAGCAAAGAAAAAGGTGTTAAGAAAATACAGTCATGTTTTTCCCTAAATATGCGCCTAAGAAATGTAGGGGCTCTTATGTTCTACTTGATAATGCTGTGGAATACCTTTAGACACAAGTGGTTGCTGTTAATCAATTATCAGCTGTGAAGGCACATAATCTGAAATATCGGTTAGAACAGAGCCAACTACAGGGGCCCTTGGAATCTAAAATATCGGTTAGAACAGCGCCAACTACATGAGCCCTTGAAATCTGAAATATCAGTTAGAACAGAGCCAACTACATGAGCCCTTGAAATCTGAAATATCGGTTAGAACAGCGCCAACTACAAGAGCCCTTGAAATCTGAAATATCGGTTAGAACAGAGCCAACTACATGAGCCTTTGAAATCTGAAATATCGGTTAGAACAGCACAAACCACAGGAGCCCTTGAAATCTAAAATATCGGTTAGAACAGAGCCAACTACATGAGCCCTTGAAATCTGAAATATCGGTTAGAACAGCACAAACTACAGGAGCCCTTGAAATCTGAAATGTCGGTTAGAACAGCACAAACTACATGAGCTCTTGAAATCTGAAATATCGGTTAGAACAGCACAAACTACAGGAGCCCTTGAAATCTGAAATATCGGTTAGAACAGCACAAACTACAGGAGCCCTTGGAATCTAAAATATCGGTTAGAACAGCACAAACTACAGCAACCCTTGGAATCTAAAGTATCGGTTAGAACAGCACAAACTACAGCAACCATTGGAATCTGATTTATCGGTTAGAACAGCACAAACTACAGGAGCCCTTGAAATCTAAAATATCGGTTAGAACAGGACAAGCTACAGGAGCCCTAGTGATCTAAAATATCGGTTAGAACAGCACAAACTACAGGAGCCCTAGAAATCTAAAATATCGGTTAGAACAGCACAAACTACAGGAGCCCTAGAAATCTAAAATATCGGTTAGAACAGCACAAACTACAGCAACCCTTGGAATCTAAAATATCGGTTAGAACAGCACAAACTACAGCAACATTGGGAATCTAAAATATCGGTTAGAATAGCACAAACTACAGGAGCCCTAGAGATCTAAAATATCGGTTAGAACAGCACAAACTACAGTAACCCTTGGAATCTAAAATATCGGTTAGAACAGCACAAACTACAGGAGCCCTAGAAATCTAAAATATCGGTTATAATAGCACAAACTACAGGAGCCCTAGAAATCTAAAATATCGGTTAGAACAGCACAAACTACAGTAACCCTTGAAATCTAAAATATCGGTTAGAACAGCACAAACTACAGGAGCCCTAGAAATCTAAAACCTGTTTGGAAAAATAAGAACATCACTCTTGGCTCTAAAATAAGTTGATGCGCCCCATTTTTATATCAATTCTTCTACATGCTTGCGTAAATGGACCCATGTAGTAACAGAACAAAGAGGTTTGGGAGCCGCGATAGCTCAGTGGTTAGTGAACTGGACTACAAAGGACAAGAGGTAGGGTACGACCCCAAACGACGGCTTCCGGTTCACCCAGCCTTTAATGGGTATCGGATTATTTTTTTTCTGGGAAAGTAAAGCGGCACGGGCGCATTACCGACCACATTATCCCAAAAATCATGTGCCGAAGGTCCGTAAAATTGATGGTCACTAACACCATATTCCCTATACGCCACTTGACGTGATGGGGGTACTTTACTTTACTGTGAAAGGAGTAAGAAAGAGAGGTAGACAGAGAAAGAGATGGAAAGATAACATCCAATAATGGCTCGACTTTGCTGAGTCGCAAAGAATGATGTTTGAGAGAGACGGAGAACGTTAACGAAATCTGCCAGTAGCGCTCCAACTACCTCCATGTTTGTCGGATGAATGTGAAGAAAAGGAGGAAGAACATTACTGTGAGCGATTTTATATAAAAATGGGTGAGTGTGAAGAAATAATGATTACCGCCACTCTCCGGATTAGCGTCTAGAAACCATTGTGCTAATGAGCAAGATTTTTTTTTTTTGCAACATCATATTTGTAGGTGTATTTCTTAACATATGGATGTGAATCATGGACATTAGGAAAACATACAAGAAAATATCTGGAGTTTGTAGAAATGTTGCTTTATAGGAGAATGTTTAGAATACCATGGTCAGCTAAGAAGAGTAATGAAAACGTTCTGAAAGAGGTCAAAGCAAAACGAGAGCTAATTTCCAATATTAGGAAGAAACAAGCATCACTTTTTGGCCATGTAATGAGAAGAGAACAACTGGAATATATTTTAACAACTGGGAAAATTGAGGGACAAAGAAATAAAGGGATACAAAGAGAAAAAATACCAGACAGTTTAAGAGAATGGCTTGGCAGAAGGTCAACAACAGAAATGATAAATAAATGTCGAGATCGAAAGTTGTGGAGAGACATGATCACCTACGCTAGCAGGTCCGGTACTTGATGATGATGATATTTGTAGGCTATATGCTCAGTATTACCCATCCTTACATTACAAGAAGTAATAGAAAAGTAAAGAAGTAAAGTACCCCCGTCACGCCAAGTGGCGTATAGGGAATATGGTGTTAGTGACCATAAATTTTACAGACCTTCAGTACATGATTTTTGGGGTAATGTGATCGGTATTACGCCCGTGCCGCTATACTTTCCCCGAAAAAAAATCCGGTACCCATTAAAGGCTGGGTGAACCCGGAAACCGTCGGTTAGGATCGAACCCTACCTCTTGTCGTTTGTTGTCTTAAAAGTACGTACTGTGGGCATATATAGGTTGTGCTTCTATTTGCAGTAAAACGGTGATATTTATACCTTCTGGCCCAACACATCCGTCATCGGCTCTTCGTCCCTCAATTTTTCCAGTTGTTACATTATATTCCAGTTGTTCTCTTCTCATTACATGGCCAAAAAATGATGATTGTTTCCTCCTAATATTGGAAATTAACTCTCTTTTTGCTTTGACCTCTTTCAGAACATTTTCATTACTCTTCTTTGCTGTCCTTGGTATTCTTAACATTCTTCTGTAAAACCACATTTCTACAGACTTCAGTGATTTTCTTGTCTGTTGTCCTATTGTCCATGATTCACATCCATATGTTAAGACTGGCTCCACATAAAATTTAAGAACTCTTTTTCTAGAATCTTCTAGATAAGATTATAGAGTAGGGAATATAAATAATCAAATGAGAGAATATTTCGTATTTATATTGAACAAGCTACAGAGAATGGTGGCATTGATCAACGGTAATACCGAGAACCGCTGCTTTAAATAATATACAACTGAAGAAAAAACACATCAGCAACACATAATGTTTACGGGTTTCGTGTCGCGCAAACATCCTCACATACACACACAAATCTAGTACTATAGTTAGTATAAAGAACAGAAGCATTACGTCCGATCCTTGCAATTATCCGATTTGCTATTAATTGATTGTATTATACCCGGGGAAAATATTGTAGGGAAATATATTATCGATCAGTTTTTTTTTTTTTTTTTTTTTTTGCATTTTATATAAAACACCTTGCGAGAAACAATTTCGTTACAGAGTGTGGGTAGACGGCATGCGGAATCATTATCATGTGCTGACCCTGGTAGAGTCAATGATGCATTACTTTCAATTTGTTTTCTTTATAATCCAGGTGTTTTATAATTTTTAAGGTTTTTCTCTTAATTATTCAACTATTCTATGGAGAAATAAAACAGGGTGTTAGACAATGTTGTGTGCTGTCACCAGATTTGTTTAATATTTATAGTGAGATTATTTTAAAGTCCATAAGGGACATGCCTGGAATAACAATTGGAGATCATAATATAAATAACCTAAGGTATGCTGATGATACAGTCTTAATCGCTAAGAGTGAAAATGAGTTACAAGAAATGTTGGACATTATAGTGAAAGAAAGCAAAAACAAAGTGCTCAGCCTTAATAGCAAAAAGACAGAAGTAATGGTAACAACAAAGAAAAAGACATCACCTCAGTGCAAAATAAAGACAAGTGGAACAATATTAAAACAGGTAAATGAATTTAAATATTTGGGAACTTTGTTAACCTCAGACGGAAGATGTACAAAAGAGGAGATGCAGAATGGCTCAGGTGAAAGCAGCTTTCCAAAAAATGAGGAAGATACTATACAATCCATTTTTGACAATAGAAACAAGAAAAAGAGTTCTTAAATGTTACGTAGAGCCAGTCTTAACATATGGATGCGAATCATGGACAATAGGACAACAGACAAGAAAATCACTGGAGTCTGTAGTAATATGGTTTTACAGAAGAATGTTGAGGGTACCATGGACAGCTAAGACGAGTAATGAAGATGATCTGAGAGAGGTCAAAGCAAAAAGAGAGCTAATTTCCAACATTAGGAAGAGACAATCATCATTTTTTGGCCATGAAATGAGAAGAGAACAACTGGAATATATTGTAACAACTGGAAAATTGAGGGACGAAGAGATAGAGGGAAGCAAAGAGAAAAATTAACAGACAGCTTAAGAGAATGGCTTGGCAGAAGGTCAACAACAGAAACGATAAATAGCTGCCGAGATCGAAAGTTGTGGAGATACATGATCACGTACGCCAGTAGGTCCGGTACTTGATGATGATGATTTTATGGAACCGCGATAGCTCAGTAGTTAGTGGACTGGACTACAAAGGACAAGAGGTAGGGTTTCGTTCCCAACCGACGACTTCCGATTCACCCAGCCTTTAATGGGTACCGGTTTTTTTTCTGGGAAATTAAAGCGGCACGGGCGTAATACCGACCACATTACCCCAAAAATCATGTGTCGAGGGTCTGTAAAATTTATTGTCAATAACATCATATTTCCTATACGCCACTTAGCGTGACGTGTGTACTTTACTTTTTTATTCAATTATTCTTTTGAAATCTTTTTATTTACCATTTTCGGCTTCTATTGTTCTCACTCTTTCTTGTTTTTGATAGGGTTGCATGGTTCTCCTTAGTTTAAATAAAAACAAATGACGAGAAGATAACAGAAAAAAGATGGGATAAAATGAGACCAAAAAAAAAGAAAATAATACAGGCCACTTTTCTGACATTTATGGACTGAATTGTGAGTGAATATATGATCAATATGACTTCGGCAAGATATAGGTCACGACTTCGGCAAGATAGAGGTCACCACTATGGCATTGACCAGACATACACTTCCTGGCAACTTCCAATATACATTTGCAGAGCTAAACTTTGAAGCTGCTTCAAAGGGGGGGGGGGGGGTAAAAACAAAAGAAAGAAAGAAAGAAAGAAAGAACGATCCCACCATCTGGAAGTTGAAACAATCATGTCTGCAGATGATTACTGAACCATAAAACGTGTATGTTCCTCCATGATTACTCAACGATAAAACTTGTATGTCCCTCAATGATTACTCAACGATAAAACTTGTATGTGGCTTGATGGTTGCTCAACGATATAACTTGTATGTGGCTCGATGGTTGCTAAACGATAAAACTTGTATGTGGCTTGATGGTTGCTAAACGATACAACTTGTATGTGGCTCGATAGTTTCTCAACGATATAACTTGTATGTAGCTCGATAGTTGCTCAACAATATAACTTGTATGTAGCTCGATAGTTTCTCAACGATAAAACTTGTATGTGGCTCGATAGTTGCTCAACGATATAACTTGTATGTGGCTCGATAGTTTCTCAACGATATAACTTGTATGTAGCTCGATAGTTTCTCAACGATATAACTTGTATGTAGCTCGATGGTTTCTCAACGATATAACTTGTATGTGGCTCGATAGTTTCTCAACGATATAACTTGTATGTGGCTCGATAGTTTCTCAACGATATAACTTGTATGTGGCTCGATAGTTGCTCAACGATATAACTTGTATGTAGCTCGATGATTACCCAACGATATAACTTGTATGTAGCTCGATGGTTTCTCAACGATATAACTTGTATGTAGCTCGATAGTTTCTCAACGATATAACTTGTATGTAGCTCGATAGTTTCTCAACGATATAACTTGTATGTAGCTCGATGGTTTCTGAACGATATAACTTGTATGTGGCTCGATAGTTTCTCAACGATATAACTTGTATGTGGCTCGATAGTTTCTCAACGATATAACTTGTATGTGGCTCGATAGTTGCTCAACGATATAACTTGTATGTAGCTCGATGATTGCCCAACGATATAACTTGTATGTAGCTCGATGGTTTCTCAACGATATAACTTGTATGTAGCTCGATGGTTTCTCAACGATATAACTTGTATGTGGCTCGATAGTTTCTCAACGATATAACTTGTATGTAGCTCGATGGTTTCTCAACGATATAACTTGTATGTAGCTCGATAGTTTCTCAACGATATAACTTGTATGTGGCTCGATAGTTTCTCAACGATATAACTTGTATGTGGCTCGATAGTTGCTCAATGATAAAACTTGTATGCCCCTCGATGATTACTCAACGATAAAACTTGTACGTGCCTCGTCATTTGCCTTCAAAACAACATTGACTCGTTACTTGACTAACGTTGCTAATAATTTAAAAAGTATTTTGTCCAAATAATTGGAAACACTGTATACAGAGCTTCGCAAGAGGAGGCAATGTGATCATCAAAAGCTGACACCACCCCCCCCCCCCCCTCCTTTTTGTGCCATTAGCTTCTGGACACTCTAAGAAAGAGAGAGGCCCATCATGACTACTGGACGTCTGCCTCGCACACTCTTCTATCTTTAAGGCTCAAAATATGTTAAACATATAAAATAGATACGACTCTATTGTAACAGTTTAAACATATTCTATGCAAATTGTGTAATTCCATACTGATCGTATTTCCATGTACTGCAACTTTCTTTGTGTATATTGATTGAGAAATGTACAAGTTTTAATTTAGAATAAACAATTATATAAAAGCTTGAAGTTGATGATAACAGCTAGTACTTGACAAAGTTGGTACCAACAGCTCACAGAGTTGATGACAACAGCTAGTACTTCACAATGTTGATGACACCAACCAGTACTTCATAAAGTTGATAGCAACAGTTAGTACTTCATAAAATTGATGACAACTGCCAGTACTACACAAAGTTGATGACAACAGCTAGTATTTCACAGTGTTGATGACACTAGCTAGTACTTCACAATGTTGATGACACATTTGCTAGTATTCACAATGTTCATGACACTAGCTAGTACTTCACAATGTTGATGACACTAGCTAGTACTTCACAATGTTGATGACACTAGCTAGTACTTTACAATGTTGATGACACCAGCTAGTACTTCACAATGTTGATGACACTAGCTAGTACTTTAGTACTTCACAATGTTGATGACACTAGCTAGTACATCACACTGTTGATGACACTAGCGAGTACTTTAGTACTTCACAACGTTGATGACACTAGCTAGTACTTTACAATGTTGATGACACTAGCTAGTACTTTAGTACTTTACAATGTTGATGACATTAGCTACTACTTCACAATGTTGATGACACTAGCTAGTACTTTAGTACTTCACAATGTTGATGACACTAGCTAGTACTTTAGTACTTCACAATGTTGATGACACTAGCTAGTACTTTAGTACTTCACAATGTTGATGACACTAGCTAATACTTTACAATGTTGATGACACTAGCTAGTACTTTGCAATGTTGATAACACCAGCTAGTACTTCACAATGTTGATGAAACTAGCTAGAACTTCACAATGTTGATGACACTTAGCTAGTACTTTAGTACTTCACAATGATAATGACACTAGCTAGTACATTACAATGATGATGACACTAGCTCGTACTTTACAATGTTAATGACACTAGCTAGTACTTCACAATATTGATGACACCAGCTAGTACTTTACAATGTTGATGACACCAGCTAGTACTTCACAATGTTGATGACACTAGCTTGTTCTTTAGTACTTCACAATGTTGATGACAATAGCTAGTACTTCACAATGTTATGACACTAGCTAGTACTTCACAATGTTGATGACACTAGCTAGTACTTCACAATGTTGATGACACTAGCTAGTACTTCACAATGTTGATGACACCAGCTAGTACTTCACAATGTTGATGACACTAGCTAGTACTTCACAATGTTGATGACATCAGCTAGTACTTCACAATATTGATGACACTAGCTAGTACTTTAGTACTTCACAATGTTGATGACAATAGCTAGTACTTCACAATGTTGATGACACTAGCTAGTACTTCACAATGTTGATGACACTAGCTAGTATTTTAGTACTTCACAATGTTGATGAAACCAGCTAGTACTTCCCAAAGCTGATGACAACAGCTAGTACATCCCAAAGTTTGTGACAACAGCTAGTATTTAACAAAGTTGATGACAACAGCTAGTACTTCCCAATGTTGATGACACCAGCTGGTACTTCCCAAAGTTGATGACACCAGCTAGTACTTCACAATGTTGATGACACTAGCTAGTACTTCACAATGTTGATGACACTAGCTAGTACTTCACAATGTTGATGACACCATCTAGTACTTCACATTGTTAATGACACTAGCTAGTACTTTAGTACTTCACAATGTTGATGACAATAGCTAGTACTTCACAATGTAGATGACACTAGCTAGTACTTTAGTACTTCACAATGTTGATGACACCAGCTAGTACTTCCCAAAGCTGATGACAACAGCTAGTACTTCCCAAAGTTTATGACAACAGCTAGTATTTAACAAAGTTGATGACAACAGCTAGTACTTCCCAATGTTGATGACACCAGCTGGTACTTCCCAAAGCTGATGACAAAAGCTAGTACTTCCCAAAGTTGATGACAACAGTTTGTATTTCCCAAAGTTGATGACAACAACTAGTACTTCCAAAAGTTGATGACAACAGCTAGTACTTCCCAAAGTTGATGACAACAGCTAGTATTTAACAAAATTGATGACAACAGCTAGTACTTCCCAAAGTTGATGACACCAGCTAGTACTTCTCAAAGTTGATGATAACAGCTAGTACTTACCAATGTTGATTACACCAGCTAGTACTTCCCAAAGCTGACGACAACAGCTAGTACTTCCCAAAGTTGATGACAACAGCTAGTATTTAACAAATTTGATGACAACAGCTAGTACTTCCCAAAGTTGATGACAACAGCTAGTATTTAACAAAGTTGATGACAACAGCTAGTACTTCCCAAAGTTGATGACAACAGCTAGCACTTCCCAAAGTTGATGACAACAGCTATTATTTAACAAAGTTGATGACAACAGCTAGTATTTCCCAAAGTTGATGACAACAGCTAGTATTTAACAAAGTTGATGACAACAGCTAGTACTTCCCAAAGTTGATGACAACAGCTAGTACTTCCCAAAGTTGATGACAACAGCTATTATTTAACAAAGTTGATGACAACAGCTAGTACTTCCCAAAGTTGATGACAACAGCTAGTATTTAACAAAGTTGATGACAACAGCTAGTACTTCCCAAATTTGATGACAACAGCTAGTATTAAACAAAGTTGATGACAACAACTAGTACTTCCCAAAGTTGATGACAACAGCTAGTATTTAACAAAGTTGATGACAACAGCTAGTACTTCCCAAAATTGATGACAACACCTAGTACTTCTCAAAGTTGATGACAACAGCTAGTATTTAACAAAGTTGATGACAACAGCTAGTACTTCCCAAAGTTGATGAGAACAGCTAGTACTTCCCAAAGTTGATGATAACAGCTAGTATTTAACAAAGTTGATGACAACAGCTAGTACTTCCTAAAGTTGATGACAACAGCTAGTACTTCACAATGTTGATGACACATTTGCTAGTATTCACAATGTTCATGACACTAGCTAGTACTTCACAATGTTGATGACACTAGCTAGTACTTCACAATGTTGATGACACTAGCTAGTACTTTACAATGTTGATGACACCAGCTAGTACTTCACAATGTTGATGACACTAGCTAGTACTTTAGTACTTCACAATGTTGATGACACTAGCTAGTACATCACACTGTTGATGACACTAGCGAGTACTTTAGTACTTCACAACGTTGATGACACTAGCTAGTACTTTACAATGTTGATGACACTAGCTAGTACTTTAGTACTTTACAATGTTGATGACATTAGCTACTACTTCACAATGTTGATGACACTAGCTAGTACTTTAGTACTTCACAATGTTGATGACACTAGCTAGTACTTTAGTACTTCACAATGTTGATGACACTAGCTAGTACTTTAGTACTTCACAATGTTGATGACACTAGCTAATACTTTACAATGTTGATGACACTAGCTAGTACTTTGCAATGTTGATAACACCAGCTAGTACTTCACAATGTTGATGAAACTAGCTAGAACTTCACAATGTTGATGACACTTAGCTAGTACTTTAGTACTTCACAATGATAATGACACTAGCTAGTACATTACAATGATGATGACACTAGCTCGTACTTTACAATGTTAATGACACTAGCTAGTACTTCACAATATTGATGACACCAGCTAGTACTTTACAATGTTGATGACACCAGCTAGTACTTCACAATGTTGATGACACTAGCTTGTTCTTTAGTACTTCACAATGTTGATGACAATAGCTAGTACTTCACAATGTTATGACACTAGCTAGTACTTCACAATGTTGATGACACTAGCTAGTACTTCACAATGTTGATGACACTAGCTAGTACTTCACAATGTTGATGACACCAGCTAGTACTTCACAATGTTGATGACACTAGCTAGTACTTCACAATGTTGATGACATCAGCTAGTACTTCACAATATTGATGACACTAGCTAGTACTTTAGTACTTCACAATGTTGATGACAATAGCTAGTACTTCACAATGTTGATGACACTAGCTAGTACTTCACAATGTTGATGACACTAGCTAGTATTTTAGTACTTCACAATGTTGATGAAACCAGCTAGTACTTCCCAAAGCTGATGACAACAGCTAGTACATCCCAAAGTTTGTGACAACAGCTAGTATTTAACAAAGTTGATGACAACAGCTAGTACTTCCCAATGTTGATGACACCAGCTGGTACTTCCCAAAGTTGATGACACCAGCTAGTACTTCACAATGTTGATGACACTAGCTAGTACTTCACAATGTTGATGACACTAGCTAGTACTTCACAATGTTGATGACACCATCTAGTACTTCACATTGTTAATGACACTAGCTAGTACTTTAGTACTTCACAATGTTGATGACAATAGCTAGTACTTCACAATGTAGATGACACTAGCTAGTACTTTAGTACTTCACAATGTTGATGACACCAGCTAGTACTTCCCAAAGCTGATGACAACAGCTAGTACTTCCCAAAGTTTATGACAACAGCTAGTATTTAACAAAGTTGATGACAACAGCTAGTACTTCCCAATGTTGATGACACCAGCTGGTACTTCCCAAAGTTGATGACAACAGCTAGTACTTCCCAAAATTGATGACAACAGCTAGTACTTCTCAAAGTTGATGACAACAGCTAGTATTTAACAAAGTTGATGACAACAGCTAGTACTTCCCAAAGTTGATGAGAACAGCTAGTACTTCCCAAAGTTGATGATAACAGCTAGTACTTAACAAAGTTGATGACAACAGCTAGTACTTCCTAAAGTTGATGACAACAGCTAGTACTTCCCAAAGTTGATGACAACAGCTAGTATTTAACAAAGTTGATGACAACAGCTAGTACTTCCCAAAGTTGATGACAACAGCTCGTATTTAACAAAGTTGATGACAACATCAAGTACTTCACAATGTTGATGACAGCAGCTAATACTTCCCAAAGTTGATACTTTACAATTCCAGACAAGATCATTATAACATAACCAACACATTAATTTTTAAATTAAAGAACTAAATAAATATTTTTTGTTCAATTATGTCTCCTTGATCGTCACGGCCATCGAACAACCAACAACAAAATAGTACAATAGTTTTTAGTTTAAAGGAACGAAAACACAAAACGAAACAAATGTTAGAGTTATAAGCACCATGAGAGTGTTGAATGAGCATAAAATAAATATTTAACAAATGTAATGTAACAACGACAAAGCGTGTGTTATGTAATGAGAGATAAATCGCCTATAGATTATATGTTGTAAATAATGCGGGACAAGCCATATGTTTTCTCGAATCTGAGTACTAAAACGTGCATTCTCCCGAATCTCAAATCTCCCGAATGTCGTATATCTCGACACCTTCATATAACAATGTATATTAAGATAAAACGAGAAGAAGAAAAACAAATTCTACTTAAAATTACAAGTTTTTAAATTGAAGCAAAATGTAGAATCTGCTTTTTAAAAGGCGAACAACAAAATAAAGAAAGCAGTTTAAAGAAGTATACTCATATTTTTTGAGAGGATACAAATGAAACTTACATTTATCTTGTAAGGTACATAAAAAAAGAAAACCCTTAAGGCTTGTGGTTTATTTTTGTTTTCCTCAGCTTAATTACTTCACTGCCTTGTGAGATGACATGGGAGAGGTCGAAGGCAACGGGAGTAAACCTAGACAGAAAATCCTGATGGGGGGACCTTAAGACAGGCGGCGGTGTATTGGCCATCTTCTGACAACTTCTGCAACTCAACATAAAAACATCCTCCCTCCTTCCGAACGCTTCAAAAAGGAGTCGAGAGAGGGCTAGGGCGTTTTGAACAAAGCACAATCTTCTCGAGTTAGCCCAAACATAGCAAGAAAACACACACACATATATATGATCTCTGTATAAACTTCAACATTAGTAAAAGTAAAGGTACGAGACTAGAATCGGTGTCTTAGCGCGCGGGTTTTTACACACATGTGGTCGACCACCTGTCCAGAAGTGTTCGGAGACTGTCTGGTGTCGCCTCAAGAATCGGGTCGACTGCGGCGGTATTTTTTCCAACCACGAGTACAATTCACGTTGTTTCCAGCGGGAAACAAAAAAAGGTTGTCCAAAAGTCGTTAGCTAGTTGGGGTGGTTTTCCCAACCAGACCACCGAGGCCCCCTTCAACATTTGTCCTATGTCAAATATTTCTCTCATGGACTCATTTCTAATTTTATTTTTTCTAGTAAAAAAAACCCGCCTTTGTTGAGCACATTAACTTCAAAATAATACATTTGGAATTACCTTCTTCAGCTTTATAAATGACTATAAATAGTTCACTGTGAATCATCATAATCATCAAGTACCGGGCCTGCTAGCGTAGGGGATCATGTCTTTCCAGAACTTTCGATTTCGATAGTTATTTATCATTTCTGTTGTTAACCTTCTGCCAAGCCATTCTCTTAAGCTGTCTAGTATATTTTCTCTTTGCTCCTCTCTATATATTCGTCCCTCAATTTTCCCAGTTGTTACAATATATTCCAACTGTTCCCTTCCCATTACATGGCCAAAAAATGATGATTGTTTCTTTCAAATATTGGAAATTAGCTCAATTTTTTTGCTTTGGCCTCTTTCAGAACGTGTACTCTTCTTAGCTGCCCATAGTATTCTCAACACTCTTTTGTAAAACCACATTTCTACAGCCTCCAGTAATTTTTTTGTCTATTGTCCTTGATTCACATCCATATGTTAAGAGTTTTTCTACATACAATTTAGAGCCAGTCTTAACATATGGATGTGAATAAGGAAGAAATAAGTGGATAGAAAATACAAGTAGAAAGTATCACAAAAAAAAGGAATGAGACGTTAAAAGAAGAAAACGTAGCGAAGTAAAGGTGCAATGGTACGGAGAGAAGCAAGAACCTAATCCCAGGTCAAAACAGGAAGTCAGTACACGAAACGTCTGACTTAACTTGTTAAGTCCAGAACATTGTCGATCAATAATTAATGCTTCCTGAGAGGCAAAGTTCACAGAAAAATGAACGCGACGTCAATAACAAAAGGAAACATGAAAGAGTAAAGGTACGAAAGAGGAAATTGATGTAATGGACGACTTGACCCCATGTTTCAAACAGGAATACAACACAATAGAATACAAAACAATACAATACAATACAATACAATACAATACAGTACAGCGCAGTACAATACAATACAGTACAGTACAGTACAGCGCAGTACAGTACAGCGCAGTACAGCGCAGTACAATACAATACAGTACAGCGCAGGACAATACAACACAACACAACATAATAACATAAACACTGTCGAATATGATAAAATATAATATAATGTTCGTAACAAAATGTAACTTAAAGTAACATATAGTTATGTAACAATATAACGTGCATAATATGTTCAAGGTAACATTATACGAAATTCTTAGAAATAATGTGGTCAGTGCAGTTCCATGTAAATAAAGCTCAGTATTAGTCTGGTTAAAGTGTACGCAATCTGAGGCAGGGTACAGTATGGCGGTATGTTATGTTATGAAGCGGTAAGATGTGATGCGTTATAGTATGGTATGGTAGGGTAGGGTATGGTAATATAAGGTAAGGTAAGGTAAGGTAAGGTATGGTAAGGTATGGTAAGGTAGGTTAAGTTAAGATAAGGTATGGTAAGGTAAGGTAAGGTAAGTACAGGTAAGGTATGGTAAGGTATGGTAAGGTAATGCATGGTAAGGTAAAGTAAGGTATGGTAAGGTAAGTTAAGGTAAGTTATGGTATGGTAAGGTATGGTAAGGTAAGGTATGGTAAGGTATGGTAAGGTAAGGTATGGTAAGGTATGGTAAGGTATGGTAAGGTAAGGTAAGGTATGGTAAGGTATGGTAAGGTATGGTAAGGTATGGTAAGGTATGGTAAGGTATGGTAAGGTATGGTAAGGTATGGTAAGGTATGGTATGGTATGGTATGGTAAGGTAAGGTAAGGTATGGTAAGGTAAGGTAAGGTATGGTAAGGTATGGTAAGGTATGGTAAGGTATGGTAAGGTAAGGTAAGGTATGGTAAGGTATGGTAAGGTATGGTAAGGTATGGTATGGTATGGTAAGGTAAGGTAAGGTATGGTAAGGTAAGGTAAGGTATGGTAAGGTATGGTAAGGTATGGTAAGGTAAGGTATGGTAAGATAAGGTAAAGTAAGGTATGGTATGGTATGGTAAAGTAAGGTATGGTAAAGTAAGGTATGGTAAAGCAAGGTATGGTAAGGTATGGTAAAGTAAGGTATGGTAAGGTATGGTAAAGTAAGGTATGGTAAAGTAAGGTATGGTAAGGTATGGTAAAGTAAGGTATGGTAAGGTATGGTAAAGTAAGGTATGGTAAAGTAAGGTATGGTAAAGTAAGGTATGGTACAGTAAGGTATGGTATGGTATGGTAAAGTAAGGTATGGTAAGGTATGGTAAGGTATGGTAAAGTAAGGTATGGTAAAGTAAGGTATGGTAAAGTAAGGTATGGTAAAGTAAGGTATGGTAAAGTAAGGTATGGTATGGTAAGGGATGGTAAAGTAAGGTATGGTAAGGTATGGTAAAGTAAGGTATGGTATGGTATGGTAAAGTAAGTTAAGGTAAGGTATGGTAAGGTATGGTAAGGTATGGTAAAGTAAGGTATGGTAAAGTAAGGTATGGTAAGGTATGGTAAAGTAAGGTATGGTATTGTATGGTAAGGTATGGTAAGGTATGGTAAGGTATGGTAAAGTAAGGTATGGTATGGTATGGTAAGGTAAAGTAAGGTATGGTAAGGTATGGTAAGGTATGGTAAAGTAAGGTATGGTAAGGTATGGTAAAGTAAGGTATGGTAAGGTATGGTAAAGTAAGGTATGGTAAGGTATGGTAAAGTAAGGTATGGTAAGGTATGGTAAGGTATGGTAAAGTAAGGTATGGTAAGGTATGGTAAGGTATGGTAAAGTAATGTATGGTAAGGTATGGTAAAGTAAGGTATGGTAAGGTATGGTAAAGTAAGGTATGGTATGGTATGGTAAGGTAAGGTATGGTATGGTAAGGTAAAGTAAGGTATGGTATGGTATGGTATGGTAAGGTAAGGTATGGTATGGTAAGGTATAGTAAGTTAAGGTAAGGTATGGTAAGGTATGGTAAGGTAAGGTAAAGTAAGGTATGGTAAGGTATGGTAAAGTAAGGTATGGTATGGTATGGTAAGGTATAGTAAGTTAAGGTAAGGTATGGTAAGGTATGGTAACGTAAGGTAAGGAAAGGCAATGTATCGTATGGTATGGTATGGTATGGTCTGGTATGGTATGGTATGGAAAGGTATGGTAATGTAAGTTATGGTACGGTATGTTAAGGTATGGTAAGGTATGGTAAGTTATGTTAAGGTAAAGTATGGTAAGGTAAGGTAAGGTATGGTATTGTATTGTAATGTAAAGTTGGTATGGTAAGGTATGCTATGGCATGTTATGGCATGTTATTGTAAGGTATGGTGTGGTAGGCTATGGAATGGTATGGTATGGAAACGTCTGGTGTGGTGTAGTGTGGTGTGGTGTAGTGTAGTGTAATTTAGTAGTACATAACAGATAATAGTTTAGTGTAAAGGTTAAATACAAGACTTGAATCGGAGTTTTCACCACGCATACATGGGAAAATAGAAGACCTACAAGAACATTTTAAATAGATTTAACATCAAAGGCACCCAACACAATATGATAATCAACACCAACTAGACAGAAGTTTTGAACATCCGAAAGAAGAACAGAACATCAAAATAACGAAAGACCATTTACAGTTAAAAATAAGTGAAGGAATTTAGACACCCAGGAAGTCTAGTAACAAACGATAATTCACAAGCAGCAAAATTAGACTCAAGATGCAACAAAGCGTGTCAAATGCGCAGACAAGACAACTACCACCACTGCTGTCTAACAAGGAAATGACATGGAGGCAAAACGGGCACTAAAATAACATAATCTTCATCTCAAAGTTACACTACCAATGCCAGACATGGACATTAGACTCAAGAATAAAAAAGAATAATAACCACTACCGGAATGAAACGTGCTGTGCACATGGCAGGGAACGGTCTGAAAGATCATCATCGAGTGCCATCTCCGCAACGAAGGCTGGCTACCATGGAGCGCCATTCTGCTCTGTCTCTTGCTTTGATGGTACAGGCTGTCATAGGCTGGTTCATCCATCTTTTGATGTTACTCGTCCATGTTAGTCTTGGTCTGCATCTGTGTCTTTTACCTTGTATTTTCCCCTCCAGGATTACTTTTAGTAGGCTGTTGTGTCTTTTAACATGGCCCAAAAATCGCATTTGTCTTGTTTGAATTGTGCTTAGTAGTTCTCTTTTCATATTTAGTTGTTTTAAGACTTCATCGTTTGTTTTCTTTTCCTTCCATCCAATTCTACCTATTCTTCTATATATCCACATTTCAAAGGCTTCAATTCTCTGTTCTGTTTTCTTGTCTACTGTCCATGTTTCTGTAACATAAAGGAATGTTGAGAAGACATAACATTTTGCTATTCTTAGTTTTAGCCCTGGTGTTATTTGTTTTGATGTTAGTATGTTCTTCATGACAATAAAATTTACTTTGTGCCATTCCTATTCTTTTGTTTATGAATGATAAGATTAGAAATGCTGAACTGAGAAAAACGCTGGGAATAATTTCCGCTGTTTAATACATAAAGAAACAACAGATAAATGGTTTGGCCACGTGATAGGATAGACAGATGAAAATACAACAAAACGAGCCTTCAATAAACGCTTCGAGAACACCAGATCTAAGTCTCGACCATGAAAAATATGGATCGCTGGAAAATTGGAAAAACTAGATACATAGCAGAAGAAAACAAAAGAGCAAAAGACCGCAACTATATCTTCCCTCGACACTTAACGGCAGATGAGAAAGAAAAGAAGGATGCAAATTGCTGTGCGGTATAGTGTAGCTTAACGTGACGTTGCTTAGAGTAGCCTTATCATCATCATCGTGTGCCATACCAGTTGCCTTGGGCGATCATGTCCTTCCACAATATTTCTATCCACAGTACATCGTATCAATTCTTTCGTTGACTGTTTTCCATGCCATGACACCAAGCTATCCAGTATTTTCTCTCTTTGTCGTCTGCGGTCTCTCTTTCATCTATATTCACAAATTATTAGAAACATTCACATTTGTATCAATAAGCAATGAACTATTACATTAATAAATGTTCGAAAACAATTTCGAATAATTGCAGTTATAAATCGTGACAAGCTATTAGAAACTATTACATTCATTATATATTCACAAACTATTACGTCAATGAAAAGTGATGCAGAACGAAAAAATGCATATCTTAGTCGTTCTACCAATATAGAACCCTAACTCTTCAACTCCGAATCAGAACCTCTTAGGCTTAGGAAATCTCTTCTTCTTCTACCTTTTAGCTCCCAGTGGAGCACAGGTCTTCAACAAACACTTTCCAAGTCGTTCTGTTTTTTGCCATTCTATTAAGATCATTCAATGTCTTCCCAATCATCTTCATCTCTGCTTCTGTCTGTCTTCTCCAAGAATTCCTTGGTCTTCCTCTTTGTCTTTTCCCCTGGGGATTCCAAAAAGGGCCTGTTGTGTAATACTCTCAGTTGGCTTCCGCAGTGTGTGTCCTATTCAGCGCCATCGTCTTCGCTGTATCTCTTTATCCACTGGTATTTAACTGGTACATTTAAACAATTCTATGTTAGTAATTTTGCCCTGCCATTTCCATCCTTTTATTCTGCGTAAGCATCCATTAATGAAAGTCTGTACCTTCGTGATTGTCAATTTTGTTTTCTCCATGTTTAACAGCCATATAATAGGACCGCCTTAACATTTGAGTTGAAAATAAAATTTTTATTTTTGTATTTAACCTAATTTCTTTGGATTTCCATATGTTTCCCAGTGCAATGAAAGCTCCTCTTGCTTTTGATATCCTTATTTTGGTATCATTTTCTGTTTCTCCCTCTTTATCTATATTAGTGCCCAGATATATGTAAGATTGTACGTCTAGTAGAGATATTTCTCCCATTTTTATTTGGTTATTGCCGACTGTATTAATTCTCATAATATTGGTCTTATCTCTATTAATCTTCAGTCCTATATGTTGGGATCTCTCATCAACTGTGCTCATTTTATCCTGCATCTGTTGATGGCTGTGTGATAGGAGAGCTATGTCATCAGCAAAGTCAAAATCATCAAGTTGTTTGGTCAGTGACCACTGGATTCCATTTCTGTTGTTTTGAGTTATTTTCATAATCCAATCTATGGCCAGTAGAAGGAGAAATGGAGACAGAAGGCATCCCTGCCGTACTCCTGTTCTTATTTCAAATGCTTCTGTAAGCTGTCCTTCATGCACCACACTACATTTTGTTCCTTCATACATTGTTTTTATCAGGTTAATAAACTTCATGGGGATCCGTAATGACTCAGCAACTTCCAAAGCATTCCTCTGTCTAAACTATCAAATGCCTTTTCGTAATCTATGAATCCAATATAAAGTGGGGATTTTAGTTCTAAACTTTGTTCAACTATTATACGTAGAGTAGTTATTTGATCAGCACATGACCTCTTCTTTTTAAAACCTGCTTGTTCATCTCTCAAATGTTTCTCTTTGGCCTCTTTTAGTCTCTCCAGAATGATTCTGCTTAATATTTTTCCTGGCACTGATAGTAGCATAATTCCCCTATATTGTGTGCACTCCTGTAAACTTCCTTTCTTTGGTAGTTTGATCATATAACCTTCTTTCCAGTCTTTAGGTATTTCTTCCTTCTCTCAAATTTTATCTAATAGATTATGTAACACCTTGGTAGAGGTGTTAATATCTGCTTTGATAGCTTCCGAAGGAATTTCATCTGGTCCTGTGGCTTTACCATTTTTTAATAGTTTGATGGCTTTCATTATTTCTTCTTTGCTTGGTTTTCCCCAGTTAACATGTAACTCTTCTTCTGCTGGTAGTATATCTGGAGGATTATTTGAATCGGGTCTGTTCAAAAGTTCTTCAAAGTGCCCTTTCCATCTCTCCATTTGTTCTCTTATATTACTAAGCAGATTTCCTTTCTTATCTTTAATAAAGGCATTGATCTGTTTTTATTTTCCGCTTAATTTCTTTGTGCTGTTGTACAGTTATTTCATATTCCCTTTAATTGCTGCTTCTTCTGCCTCTTTAGCTAGTTCATCTATATATTTCCTCTTATCCCTTTTAATGCATCTTCTCACTTCTTTGTTCCTCTGTGTAAGCCTCCTGTGTCTTAGCTTTATTACTTCTTGTTTTGCTTTTATTTATGTCTACTTTCTTGTTCTTTCTTTCATTAATTTTATCCAGGGTCTCTGCTGTCTTCCATGCCTTATTCTGGCGTTCTCTTTTCCCTAGTGTTTCTTCGCATGTCTCTTTCCATATATCTTTTACCTGTTTCCAATGATCTTCTATATTTATTGTATTTTCTAGTTGTTGGAGGACTTGATATTTGTTTGATATTGTGACTGCGAATTTATCTGTAATTCCTTGTTCTTTAATAAATTATACATTGAAATACTTTCTACCCTTATTCGTTGTAGTTCATTTTAGTTCATTTTTTAGTTTGGCTAACAGAAGACGATGATCAGAAGCTATATCTGCCCCTCTATATACTTTTACATCCTGTAAGGATGACTTAAGCTGATTATTAATACATATGTGATCAATTTGATTTTCCTTTCTATGATCTGGTGACACCCATGTAGCTTTGTGTATTCTTTTATGTTGGAATATCGTTCCTCCTATGCTCACTTGATTAAGGGTTCAGAAATTTACATATATCTCTTCAGTCTCATTTATATCTCCAAGTCCATGTTTTCCCATAATCTCTTCGAAGCCTCTGCTGTCTGATACTACTTTAGCATTTAGTTCTCCCATCAAGATTATAATATCCTTGGCTCGTCTTGCATCCATCTGACATTGTAGCTGTTTATAGAAATCCTCTTTAACTAAATCAACCTTATCGTTGGTTGGTGCATAGCATTGGATAATGTGTGATTTTATTTTGTTTTTGGTTGTTTTAAATGTTGCTCTCATTAGTCTTGGTCCTACTGCTTCCCATTCTATTAGTGTCTTCTGTGCATTCCTTAATAACATTATAACTATCCCTTCACTATGTTGTGCTCCAGGTTCCTGCTGTCCCGATGATAAAATCATCTCTCCTGTAATTAGTTTTATTCTTTCCGTTCCTATCCATCTTGTTTCACACATTACCAGAATATCTATCTTGTAGTTTCTCATTCAAAGACTGCAATCAAAAACTGGATGTTTAAGATCAAAGAAAGGAGAACTGTTGATTGATCAAGAAAACATAAGGGAACGATGGACAGAATACATTAAGGATCTTTATAATGATGAACGAACGGAAGTAATTATTAATGATAATGGAGAAGGACTAGAAATACTAAGAGAAGAAGTGGAAGACGCCTTGCGCAATATGAAAGCAGGCAAAGCTCATGGACCAGATAATATAACTAAAGAAGAGATTGAAGCCATGGGTGATTTTGGAATAGAAATAATAACAAAGATATTGAATGATATCTACAACAGCGGATATATACCAGGCGACATGCTCAAATCAATATTCATAGCCCTACCAAAGAAATCTGGTGCGATTGAATGCGATGATCATCGCACAATAAGTCTTATGAGTCATATGACTAAGATATTACTAAGAATCATCAATGCGAAGAGTGCGAAACAAAATCAGTCCAGAAATTAGCGATGAACAGTGTGGTTTTGTTAGAGATAAAGGAACAAGCAATGCCATTTATATCATAAGATCTTTAGTAGAAAGAGTCATAGAGGTGAAAACAGATCTATACCTATGTTTCATAGATTACACTAAGGCATTTGACAAAGTAAAGCACCAAGAAATAATCAAAATTTTAGACAGCATAAACATAGACAGCAAAGATCTAAGAATAATAAAGAACATGTACTGGCAACAAGCAGCGGCCATAAGAACTGGAAACCAATTGGGAATGTTTCAACAAATAAAACAGGGTGTTTGACAAGGTTGTGTGCTGTCACCAGATTTATTTAATATTTATAGTGAGATTATTTTAACATCCATAAGGGACATGCCTGGAATAACAATTGGAGGTCATAATATTAATAACCTAAGGTATGCTGATGATACAGTCTTAATCGCTAAGAGTGAAAATGAGTTACACGAAATGTTGGACATTATAGTGAAGGAAAGCAAAAATAAAGGACTCAGCCTTAATAGCAAAAAGACAGAGGTAATGATAACAAAAAAGAAAAAAGACATCACATCAGTGCAAAATAAAGACAAGTGGAACAATATTAAAACAGGTAAATGAATTTAAATATTTGGGAACTTTGTTAACCTCAGATGGAAGATGTACAAAAGAGGTGAGATGCAGAATGGCTCAGGCATAAGCAGCTTTCCAAAAAAATGAGGAAAATACTATGCAATCCATTTTTGACAATAGAAATAAGAAAAAGAGTTCTTAAATGTTACGTAGAGCCAGTCTTAACATATGGATGCGAGTCATGGACAATAGGACAACAGACAAGAAAATCACTGGAGTCTGTAGAAATGTGGTTTTACAGAAGAATGTTGAGAATACCATGGACAGCGAAGAAGAGTAATGAAAATGTTCTGAAAAAGGTTAAAGCATAAAGGGAACTAATTTCCAATGTTAGGAAGAGACAATCATCATTTTTTGGCCATGTAATGAGAAGAGAACAACTGGAATATATTGTAACAACTGGAAAAATTGAGGGACGAAGAGATAGAGGGAAGCAAAGAGAAAAAATAACAGACAGCTTAAGAGAATGTCTTGGCAGAAGGTCAACAACAGAAATGATAAATAGCTGCCGAGATCGAAAGTTGTGGAGAGATCACCTACGCCACTAGGCCCGGTACTTGATGGTGATGATGAGTTTCTCATTTCGGCTGCTACCTGTGCAGCCTTTCCCTGTTCGTTTAGGCTTGGGAAGTATTATGTCATAATACCATTATGTCCCATTGATAGATTAGCCATGTTGTTCTCCTAGTTTTCATAGCAATCCAGTTTTCATTTTGCACAACAGTCTCCGTTTTACTTGATCTAGACTAGGTAAATATTTGGACGAGCTGACAATTTACGCAAAGGTTCGATTCGTTCAGGATTATCTGAAAAGAAACGTGAAACGCACAACTTTGAACTGTCAGGTGGTTGCTACAACAACATGGTCCGTAAAAAACGATAAATAATAAAATAACCAAGCGAGGATTTTGATACATTTCTATATCCCGAAGAAGCAAAAATCATTCTTAATTACCTGACATGAGGGGAAAAATTTTGACATAAGGTTCAAGATGATATGAATATGTATTTTCAACACTTTTTACTACACGAAAGCTGAGATATATGTTATTTTTAATAATTGGAAATGTTTGTGAACGTATAACAAATTGTTTACAGAAGTTTAGTTCATGTTTTCACGCCAGCTAAATGTATCCTTATCAGTAAAATTATACCAGGGGTAAGCGAGTTTAAGTGAACATAAAATATAAATATAGAACCTGAAACTCTGAGCTGTAGACTGACTTTAGACTTTAGACTTTAAACGGATTGGCGTAGATGCGGGCTGGGTATTCACAGATATGCTACGATCCCGTTCCAGCTGCCGACAAAGTGTTCTTCCATTAATACTGAACGTGCTGCGTTTTGGGGATAAAAAGGTGCGCAGCACAGGATGGACACTGCCGGCAGCACTACCTCAAGGCGTCGGTGCCGAATCCTAGTAGACATCACGGTCGTTGAGCGTGCCTCAAGAAACTCAACATATATGAAGGCAGACCTATACTTTGGTGAGCCCACAGCCAACTATTGGTTTACTAAGGCCCGCGGTCAGAAAATAAAACATGAAACCACTAACTAGCGTGACGCGTTAAACTAATGAGATATAGACGGTTGACTTCACTCTACCCACAACCACCTCTGCTCGCAAAGCTGAAAACATCACACTAGTTGGTCGTTTTCCTGGAATTTCCTGTCAGCCAGCAGGACCAAGTAAAACTGCAGTAGGTTGTGGGTGAAATGATCAATACGACTGTAGTTCAGCTGTGGGCCATTTGGCAAAATGATTATCACTAAACAGTTCAGCTGTGGGCAAATTGGTAGACCGATTAGCACTTGGAAGTTCAGCTGTGGGCAAATTGGCAGACCAATTAGCACTGGGTAGTTCAGCTGTGGGCAAATTAGCAGACATTAGCACTTGGCAGTTCAGCTGTGGGCGAATTGGCAGACCGATTAGCACTAGGCAGTTCAGCTGTGGGCGAAGTGGTAGACCGATTAGCACTAGACAGTTCAGCTGTTGGCGAAGTGGTAGACCGATTAGCACTAGACAGTTCAGCTGTGGGCGAAGTGGTAGACCGATTAGCACTAGACAGTTCAGCTGTGGGCGAATTGGCAGACCGATTAGCACTAGGCAGTTCAGCTGTGGGCGAAGTGGTAGACCGATTAGCACTAGACAGTTCAGCTGTGGGCGAAGTGGTAGACCGATTAGCACTAGACAGTTCAGCTGTGGGCGAAGTGGTAGACCGATTAGCACTAGACAGTTCAGCTGTGGGCGAAGTGGTAGACCGATTAGCATTTGACAGTTCAGCTGTGGGCGAAGTGGTAGACCGATTAGCACTAGACAGTTCAGCTGTGGGCGAAGTGGTAGACCGATTAGCACTAGACAGTTCAGCTGTGGGCGAAGTGGTAGACCGATTAGCACTAGACAGTTCAGCTGTGGGCGAAGTGGCAGAGCGATTAGCACTAGACAGTTCAGCTGTGGGCGAAGTGGCAGAGCGATTTGCACTGGGCAGTTGATTTTGTGGACACCTTGAGTCAAGTGCGCAACGCCGCGTTTATTCTTTACCTTGCAATGAATTAATGTAAACCTCTAAAAATATCGTGAATGTCAATTTGTTTTCGGTCCGGAACACATTTCAGTAACCTATTGGAGCTTTAACGGTCCATACATACATACACAAACATTGCCGCCATTTTTGTTGTTGCTTTCTGGGATAGGCTATTAAAGGTAAAGATAAAATATGAGACTTGAACCGGCGTCTTAGCACGCGAGTTTACACCCATATGTGCTCGGCCGCCTATCCAGAAATGTTCGGAGATAGTGTCGCCTCAAGCTTCGAAACTCAGATGCGAGGCGACATTCCTCACATTCCCAAGGTAATACCCTGGTACCTATTTCTGCCAACGGCTGGGTCGACCGTGGGGGTATTTTTTTTTCTTCAACCACGAGTACAATTCACACTGCTTCCAGCGCGAATCGAACACAGGTTGTCTGAACGTCGGTAGTCCAGTCGGGTGGTTTTCCCAACTCGGCTACCGAGGCCCCCGAAGATCCGGTAAACTTCTTTCTAGAAAATAAAAAACACGGATTATAACTCTTCAATTAAATATTGAAGAAGATGACGAAGGATGGATACAAACATATCCTTGTTTAATTCAGATAAAGGCATGCTTATGGTTAAACCATGAAGGAAAAGAAAAAGTAGAACATTGTAGATGAGAAAGAACATTTTATCTGAGAAAGAAAAGCATTTTATCTGAGGAGAAAGAAGAACACTATCTGAGAAAGAAGAACATTCCATCTGAGAAAGAAGAACATTCTACCAGAGAAAGAAGAACATTCTAACTGAGAAAGAGGAATATTGTATCTCAGGCTAAGAACATTTTAACTGAGAAAGAAGAACAATTTATTTTAGAAAGAAGAACATTTTATCTGAGAAAGAAGAACATTTTATCTGAGAAAGAAAAACATAACTGAGGAGAAGGAAGAACAATTATCTGAGGAAGAAGAATATTCCATCTGAGAAAGAAGAATATACTACCAGAGAAAGAAGAACATTCTATCTGAGAAAGCGGAATATTGTATCTCAGAAAGAAGAACATTTTATCTGAGAAAGAAGAACATTTTATCTGAGAAAGCGGAATATTGTATCTCAGAAAGAAGAACATTTTATCTGAGAAAGAAGAACATTCTATCTGAGAAAGCGGAATATTGTATCTCAGAAAGAAGAACATTTTATCTGAGAAAGAAGAACATTCTATCTGAGAAAGCGGAATATTGTATCTCAGAAAGAAGAACATTTTATCTGAGAAAGAAGAACATTCTATCTGAGAAAGCGGAATATTGTATCTCAGAAAGAAGAACATTTTATCTCAGAAAGAAGAACATTTTATCTGAGAAAGAAGAACATTTTATCTGAGAAAGAAGAACATTTTATCTGAGAAAGAAAAACATGTTAACTGAGGAGAAGGAAGAACAATTATCTGAGAAAGAAGAACATTCCATTTGAGAAAGAAGACCATTCTACCAGAGAAAGAAGAACATTCTATCTGAGAAAGAGGAATATTGTATCTCAGAAAGAAGAACATTCTATCTGAGAAAGAAGAACATTCTATC
This sequence comes from Megaustenia siamemsis, assembly GCA_032433765.1. Classification (NCBI taxonomy): domain Eukaryota; kingdom Metazoa; phylum Mollusca; class Gastropoda; order Stylommatophora; family Ariophantidae; genus Megaustenia; species Megaustenia siamemsis. The sequence continues at coordinate 27,995,592 of JAVIAB010000001.1, forward strand.
CGAGAAAGAAGAACATTTTATCTGAGAAAGAAGAACATTCTATTTGAGAAAGAAGAACATTTTATCTGAGAAAGAAGATTATTTTACCTGAGGAAGAAGAGCCTTTTATTTTTAAAATAACGATTTTTTTTAAACGGAAAAATGAGAACATAATAATGTGATACTTTTTTAAAAATGTTTCCTATAAAAAGATTGATGACTGTCCAGACACTGGGCAAAAGGCTCACTTTAAAAGCAGGACATGTCAAGCGAAGTCCTGGCGTGTGTTAAACCTGGGCGGGTTCAAATTACGGTTGGGAAAACAAAGTTTATTTTTTTTTTTTTTTATATCGTGGCTGAAATATTAGTGAAAGGAACACATGTGCTCCTGTGATGATCCTATGTGCCTGGTTTTGTACTTTATCCAGCTCTTGCAGTTTGGTGTTTGATGCTGAACACCATGCAGATGATCCATATTCTAAATGTGGGCGTATACTCTGTTCGTAAACTTTACTGAGTATTTTCCCACTCGCACCCCATGTGGTTCTACACATCTTTCTTAAAATAGCCAATTTACTCCTTGCTTTTTGGGTTGCCTTATTTATCTGCTGTTTCCAAGATAGTTTGTTATCAAATGTAACTCCGAGAAACGTAGTTTGTATGCCTTCTTTCACAGGCTCATTGTTTATGTAGATGGCTCCTGCTTTTTGTTTTGGAGAGAGAGTGAAAAGTGTAGTACTGCATTTGTCTGTATTGATGCTGATACACCATCTATTTGTCCATGAATTCAGTGCATTCATAGCTCTTTGTAGCAATTTGGAGGCCACTGTTGCATACTCCTCTGATTAATAATTGAATAATAAATGATATACATCAGAAATAGTGTTGGAGATAGTACCCCTCGCTGTGGAACGCCCTGGCGAAATAAGACCTTCTTACTCTTAAGACCATCCAGTTGCACTCTGGCTCTCCTGTTATGCAGGTATGCTTTGACACATTTGTACATCCTGCCATTTACTCTGTAATTTCTGTTTCTTCAAAAGCCCTTCCTTCCATACCTTATCAAATGCTTTCTTTAGGTCTATCCATGCTGCTAGTACCAGTTTCTTTACTTGAAACGCATCTTCAATTTCCTGGGAAAGATAGGTTGCTTGATCTTCGGTAGAGTAACACTGTCTAAAGCCTGCTTGTTGTGGGACAAGGAGATTTTCACTTTCCAGGTACCACTGCAGTCTGAGATTGATTATACGTTCCATTGTTTTACACAAACAGCTTGTAAGGCTGATTGGTCTATAGCTGGATGTCGTTGAACCATCTTTTCCTGGCTTTAGTAACGGTATCATAATTGCTTCTCTCCATGCCTGTGACACTCTACCTGTGGTCCAGCGAATGTTGTAGATCTGCAGTAGTTTTGCTTTAGCTGCAGTTCCCAAGTTCTTAATCATTTCATATGACACTCCATCACTGCCTGGTGACTTTTTCATTTTTAATTTGGTTATTGCCAGCTCTAGCTCTCATTGTGTAATGGGTATTTTCATGACTTCATGTGTGGTCTCTTCTTGTCTTGCATTTTGTTGTTTTAAACCGGTCTCTTGTTGTTTCTCTAGGCTAATTTCAATATTGTTGAATTTAGAATCCATTTGCAAAGAAGTCTGCAAAGTGATTTGCTACATTCTTATCTGTTAGGATGTTTCCATCCTTCTTCAGTGTAATTTTGGTGTTTTTTCTGTACCCATTAAGCTGTTTGTACCCATTCAGCTTCCACACTTTTCTTGTGTCTCGTTCAAGATTCAAGGACTCTGTTTTCTCTTTCCAGCTTCTCCGTCTGGCTTGTAGTTTAGCCCATTGAAATTTGGCTTTAGTATGTTGATAGTTATTGTGGTGTTGCTGGCAGGTGTTTTTTCTGCTTGCTTTCGAGATATTTCAATGTCATTATGCAGTTGCTCTATAGTATGGTTTGTAGTGTTTCCGTGCCCCTCTAGGTATTGTTTCACTGGCAGTTTGTATTATTAGTCTACTGAATTCATCAACTATTTTGTTGATGTCTCTGTCTGTATTTATATCTTTAGTCAGTACACTGGTGTAATGTTGATACATTTTCCAGTCTGTCTTTTTGTATTTCCATCTGGAGAGAGTGTTGCTCTCCCTGATGGCCTCATTTTGCACCACTAAAAAGACTGGTCGGTGGTCGCTGCCTCCAAGTTGTTTCCCAACAATACGTGTGATAATTCAAATCCAGGTCTGGTGAATGGAAAGCAAGGTCTGGTGTAGATGTGGTATGCCATGATCTGGAATAGAATGTTGATTTATCTGTTGTCTGGTTTAGCAGTAGAGGCCCATTGTCGCCCCGCCAATTTTCAAGCTCTTCACCTCTCTTGTCCATATGTTCATAGCCCCAGCTCTGTGAATGGCTGTTAAAGTCTTCACATACAATTATTCTTTCTTTTAATGAATTGTATCTGGTGCTAGTGGGCGTTCGCTCGGACAGCAGTAGTTAAGTAGATGAAAGTCTGTATTTTCTGTCCTGAGGTGCAGTATCTGATATTTCGCCTCAACTTTCAACATTCTTCTGAGAAATCCCATCTCTGTGCCCTCTAATCTTTTCATTTGTTTTCTCCTGTCCATAATTCGCTTCCATAGGTCAGAATTGGCTCTATATAGCACCGATGAAAAGAGAAAGAGAGTTCTCTTTCTCATTTCTATTGACATAGACTTGCTGCAAAAGATGTTTTTCATTATTTAAAATGCTATTTTCGCCTGAGCTATTCTGCTTTTTATTTCTTGGATGTATCTTCTATCTGATGTTATTATTGTGCTCAAGCTTTTGACGCGTTGCACTTGTTTCAGATTGCATTTGTTTCACATAACATAGAAAAAATAAATGTGAAACTATCACAAAGATGCATTAGAGAAATATCAGAAGCGACACAGATGACCATGTATGAAGCACAAACTACATGTCTCTGTCAAAAGCACTTCATTTTCCCCACAACGCTACAAAGAGAAGTGGACAGAGAATATAATTATCACAAAAATTACACAAAATCTCGCTGATAACCACTATAATTTTCAATATTCATAAACGTTCTCATGCTACTCGCATTTCTGATGCACTTTTACAGACTGCTTACTCCGACCACCTCATGATGAATACTTGTCATTTATAATTTATTTCTGTGATATAAATATTGAACAATCATAAATGAGTGGAAACGAGTTGCATGAAATGGCCAGCATTATAAGGATGGAGAGCTAAAGTAAAGACCCTGTTATCAACAGCAAGGAGAAAGAGAGAATAAATAATTACACAAATAAAGAAAAAAATACTTCCTGAACAATACTGAACTATGTACAGAGACAATAAATGAAATGGTTTGCTCTCTAGAAAGAATGTCAAGAGTTTATATAATATTGACAATAAATATTACAAGAAGAGATGGAGTAAGAGCCTGTGATAGGCACAGATTCAGATGTGGTCAAGACAAAGAAATGCGTAACAAAGCAAAGCTGATTGTAAAGGGGACATGAAAACAAAATGGTATAGTTAAAGCATTAGGTAAATAATGGACGACACAAAGTTATACGACGTTTCGGCTCAATAGGACTTCAGGAACAATAAACAACAGACGCACACACAAATAGTACGTAAATAAAATTAGCATTACATAGCTAACGAATACAATATTAGACAGTTATGTAGTGTATTTCTACTATTTGTTTCATTTCTCCTAAAGATTCAGATGGGTAGATAGCATAAGAGAAACACTAGTACATCATTTGATAATGACCGAAGCTGTTACAAGGGCAAGGAATAGAGCTTCGATTCCATCTCGACGCCCTGAGGGGTTATGGTTATGGAAGGCCCCGGTATCACTGCAAATGAATTAAAATCCATAATTGCTCAACCGCCCGTGCCAGCTGAATCATCCGAATTACTAACATTCAAAACGGATGAAACACACAGCTCACGGTGTGCACAGAGCACTTAACTCAGTAGCTCCTAGCCCTAAGAGGTATAAGACGAAGTGAAGAGAGAGAGAGAGAGAGAGACAGAGAGAGAGAGAAGAAGAAGAGGAGGAGAAGAAGAAGAGAAGAAGAAAAGTGACATTTCCCATAAATGTAATACTAAAGTAACAGAAATAAAATGTAAACGGGGCCAATGATTTCAGGCATGTAAGAAATATAATCACTTCAGATGGTAGAGGACTAGCAGAGGTGATGTGTTGTCTATCTCAAGCACAGCTACACTCCAAGGAATGAAATAATATTTCACAAGCCATCTTTGTCAATGGAAATATGGAATCGGTGCATATGAAGATAAACAACGAAGCGTTGAATCAGCAGAACATGAAGCAAGAATTTGTTATTTCACTTGAATATGTGATACTGACATGTTTTACACACGGACAGAGACACAATGACCTAGTGTAAACAATCTCGCAAGGAAAAATGCAAAGTAAAAGAGGTAGAGGCAAACTAGAACTAGAGCGAGCTGATAATACCATCCAGAAGAGATAGTTAAATGTAGTAGCCTCCGTCAGTCATAGTTGACTATGGATTTGTCAGCGCCCCTAGAAATGTTATTTTTCTTTTCTTTTCTTTCGTCGTGTATTCTCATTCTCTATGAATCTGTCTACTTCTTCTTTGAGGTGAACCTTTAGAGTGTGTTTCCAGAGATTGGGGTCTGCAGCTATGTCTTCCCATGCTGCAGGGTTTATGTTCAGAGTCTTCATGTCGCGTTTACACACATCTACAAATCGAAGTTTTGGGCGCCCCCTAGTTCTTTTACCATAGTTAAACGACGCTCTATGGTATGCAACCTAATGAAGTGAATCAAGGACAGTAAACAAACAAATGAAAACACAATTAGAGGTCACAAAGATGGGATTTCTCAGAAGAATGTTAAACGTTCCCTGGACAGCTAAAAAGACCAATGAGGACATTTTCAAAGAGGTCAACACAAAAAGGGAACTCCTAAGATACATCAGAAAGAAACAATGAACATTTTTCGGGCGCATCATGAGAAGAGGAAAGTTGGAATACTTGGTTATAGCTGGCAAAATACAGGGAAAGAGAGATCGCGGACGACAAAGAGAGAAAACACTAGATAGCTTGATGTCATGGCTTGGAAAGCAGTCAACAACTGAATTGCTCTTCAAACTGTCAATACAGCGACAGCACAGGAATGCGATAATGATCTATTTTACACGATTTGTCAGTTCTGCAGATTTTATCGTGAAATTTGGACGATCTAGCTACTGACCATATGTGTCGAAGATCATGGAAGATTGTCATGATCAACATTGAGTGTCGTCTTCCCATCGAAGGTTGGCTACCATGGATCGCCATTCCACTGTCTCTTGCTTTGATAGTGCAGGTTGTCATAGGTTGACTTGTCCATCTTTTGATGTTACTCGTTAATGTTAGTCTTGGTCTGTCTCTGCATCTTTTACCTTGTATTTTACCTTCCAATATTACTTTTAGCAGGCCGCTGTGTCAACATGCCCCAAAAATGTCATTTTCCTTGCTGGAATTGTTTAGTAATTCTCTTTTCATTTTTAGTTGTTTTAAGACTTCATCGTTTATTTTCTTTTATTTCTACCCAATGCTTCCTATTCTTCTATAAATCCACATTTCAAAGGCTTGAAATGGTTTTCTTGTCTAATGTCCATCTTTCTGCACCATACATACATGTTGAGAAGATATAACATTTTGCTATTCTTAGTTTTAGCCTTGGTGTTATTTACCTGGCGTTATTTACCTGATGTTATTTACCTGGTTTTATTTACCTGATGTTATTTACCTGGTTTTATTTACCCAGTGTGGAAGAATGTTGAATCTTTTTACAGTAACATCTAAACCAGTCACAAGCCACAAGTCATAATAGGTACCACTCACAAGTCCCATGTCTTGCAGCTCCATCACTACAATTGTAGCTATTTCCCGACTGTGGTATCCATTGTTCTAAAATTATTTTCTTCTATTAGTAAGTAATGGACTCTTTTATACATTAAGACATGAGATAAGGAACATGGTGTTAGTGCCACTATTGCTCTTTGGTCATCATCATCATGTGCTACATCACATATTAGCTTATTATCAATGTTACATTTTATGTATAACGTGGTCGGAATCACGCCACCACTACCAACTATCATAGACAAATCAGGTACCCATTGCTCTGACCTGGACACTGCATAACGACAGCACTGGTTATCTTCTTCTTCTACCTTTCAGCTCCCTGTGGAGCTTATGTCTTCAACAAACACTTTCCAAGCCGTTCTGTTTCTTGCCATTCTTTTAAGATCATTCCATGTCTTCCCCATCATCTTCATCTCTGCTTCTACCTGTCTTCTCCAAGAATTCCTTGGTCTTCCTCTTTGTCTTTTTCCCTGGGGATTCCAAAAAAGGGCCTGTTGTGTAATACTCTCAGTTGGCATCCGCAGTGTGTGTCCTATCCTAGCACTGGCTATGCGCCCTTTATTCTCTAACCATATTGACAACCCTCAGCAACCCCCAAAATGTGTTAACAAGAATATCGACAACTTTATTTGTATTTGTGTGAATAACGGTATTTCTCGTGAGATCTTTTTTTTTTTGTAACTTCCAACTGTAGCATTATGTTCAATGTTTGGGTGAGTGCGGTTTTGTCAATCGGATAATTCAATGGCTGAGAGTTATGGAGTCATAATATCGATCTTGTGTCATTCATTGATGAAAATCAGGAAGTTGAGTATTGTAACAGAGTTTTAATAATTCAACCAGAGTTTTTTTAATTGACTTATTTATTTTTAGAACTCGGTGTGAATGTATAAGAAGAAGTAAATTAGCTTTATGTTGATGTAAGAACGAGTAAATTAGCTTTATGTGAATGTAAGAACGAGTAAATTAGCGTTATTGCTAATTTTGAGCACTTTGTGTTATGTTTGTGGTAGACAGACAGGCAAGCAGACTGACAGAAAGACGGACAAATGGATCAACAAACGGACCAAAATAAGGAAATGTAGTCAGACAGGCGGGTGGGTGGACAGACGGACCCACAGACAGACATGCACACATATATTCAGACAGACAGACAGATTAAATAGATAAACAGACAGGCAGACGGACGGATATAAATACAGGCAGGTAGACAAGCAGACAGACAGACAGACAGATAGTTCGACAGACGGATGAATGGGTTATTGGATGGATGGACAGGCGGATGGGTTGATAGATGGACAATGAAACAGAATGGACTGACTAAATATATATATATAGAGAGAGAGAGAGAACCAAAGAGACTTTGTCATAAATTTAAGTCTGGAAGAATATAGAGAGATTGTAAAGATTTTCAAATATCTGATGTAGAGAAGAATAAAGGCAGATAAAGAAAGAGAGAGAGAGAGAGAGAGAGAGAGAGAGAGAAAGAGAGAGCGAGACATGGGCTTTGTATAGAAACATTGAGAAATAGAGAGATTGCATAAAAGATAGACTGACAGACTGACGTATGACAAAGACTAAAGCAGGTAGAGTAGCGAAAGTCTTTATATAAAAAAATGATGCAGAGGGAAAATTAATAAAAAGACTGGAATTACAGAAGACGAGAAAGAGATGATAGAGAGAGAGAGAGAGAGAGAGAGAGAGAGAGAGAGAGAGATAGAAAGAGAGATAGAGAGATATGACAAAGAAGAAATAGAAAGTGAAAGTGATTACTGGAGAGAAAATGCGTGAGTGAAAGTTAATACAGAGTGATCCAACTCGGTTCTTCGATGCAGAATAATGGATCAGTTGTGGCTTTATCCAAATCAGCGCTGCAATCCTTCAGTGTGGATTTTAGACTGAACATTTCCATCACCAGCAGAATCTATTATTTAACAGACCCTGAAGTACACAGTGACTGTATGGTTTCTGTTCAATATTGATCTACGATTTACTACTATTTACATTGGTGGTAATTTAAAGGCAAGTACACCTATAGAACATATACATTATGATAAGAAGTCATTGAGGTTAGATTTGGCCTTCCGCCCTCAAGTCTACCCGCCCGTCGTGCAGTCAACACGTCCGCATTTAAGTCGACAGACCCGACCGCCCTCCTTCCAAACCACCCGCTGTCAGGTCGACCAGTTCGCCATTCAGTCAACCCGTCCGCCGTCAAATCGACCCGTCCGATCTCAAGTCAACCCGTCCGCCATCCAGTCAACCCGTTCAAGTCAAATCGACCAGCCTGTTCTCACATCGACCTGTCCGACCTCAAGTCGAATCCGTCCGTCCTCAACTCAACCCTTACACCCTCAAGTTGACCCGTCCGCTCTCAAGTCGACCACAACATCGACCCGTCCACTCTAAAGTCGACCCGGCCGCCGTCCAGCCAACCCAACCCGCCCGCCGTCACTGCGACCCTTCCACTAACAAGTCGACCAGTCTGATTTCACGTCAACCCGTTCGCCCTCAAGTCGACCCGTCCGCCATTCGGTAAACCCGTCCGCCCTCAAGTCGATCAACCTGTTCTCAAGTCATGTCGTCCGCCCTCAAGTCAGCCCGTCCACCATTGTGACAACCCGTCCGCCCTCAAGTCAGCCCGTCCACCATTGTGACAACCCGTCCGCCCTCAAGTCAGCCCGTCCACCATTGTGACAACCGATCCGCCCTCAAGTCAGCCCGTCCACCATTGTGACAACCCGTCCGCCCTCAAGTCAGCCCGTCCACCATTGTGACAACCCATCCGCCCTCAAGTCAGCCCGTCCACCATTGTGACAACCCGTCCGCCCTCATGTCAGCCCGTCCACCATTGTGACAACCCATCCGCCCTCAAGTCAGCCCGTCCACCATTGTGACAACCCGTCCGCCCTCAAGTCAGCCCGTCCACCATTGTGACAACCCATCCGCCCTCAAGTCAGCCCGTCCACCATTGTGACAACCCATCCGCCCTCAAGTCAGTCCGTCCACCATTGTGACAATCACGTCCGCCCTCAAGTCAGCCCGTCCACCATTGTAACAACCCTTCCGCCCTCAAGTCAGTCCGTCCACCATTGTGACAACCCGTCCGCCCTCAAGTCAGTCCGTCCACCATTGTGACAACCCGTCCGCCCTCAAATTAACCCGTCCGCTATCAAGTACACCATTTTGCCATCCAGTCAACCCGTCCGCCCTCAAGCCAACCCGTCAGCCCTCAAGTCGACTTGTACGCCTTTCATTCAATCTATCCGCCCACCAGTAGACCTGTCCTTCTTCATGTCAACCCGTAAATCCTTCAGTCGACCCATCGGAAACACACCATTTCTACACCTTTTATATGCCTGGTAACTGCGATAAAACAGTCTGGCTAACGAGGTGATTATAGCTGTGTTACCAACATTCTTTATTGTTACTATATAGGACTTAGTGTAACAGTTTTGTTGGTTTGTTGATATTGAAGACCTAGTGTTAGAGTTTTGTAGGTTTGTTGATATAGAAGACCTAGTGTTAGAATTGGGTAGGTTTATTGATATAGAAGACCTAGTGTTAGAATTGGGTAGGTTTATTGATATAGAAGACCTAGTGTTAGAATTGGGTAGGTTTATTGATATAGAAGACCTAGTGTTAGAATTGTGTAGGTTTGTTGATATAGAAGACCTAGTGTTAGAATTGTGTAGATTTGTTGATATAGAAGACCTAGTGTTAGTGTTGTGTAGGTTTGTTGATATAGAAGACCTAGTGTTAGAATTGTGTAGGTTTGTTGATATAGAAGATCTAGTTTTAGTGTTGTGTAGGTTTGTTGATATAGAAGACCTAGTGTTAATGTTGTGTAGGTTTGTTGATATAGAAGACTTAGTGTTAATGTTGTGTAGGTTTGTTGATATAGAAGACCTAGTGTTAATGTTGTGTAGGTTTGTTGATATAGAAGACTTAGAGTTAATGTTGTGTAGGTTTGTTCATATAAAAGACTTAGTGTTAATGTTGTGTAGGTTTGTTGATATAGAAGACTTAGTGTTAATGTTGTGTAGGTTTGTTGATATAGAAGACTTAGAGTTAATGTTGTGTAGGTTTGTTCATATAAAAGACTTAGTGTTAATGTTGTGTAGGTTTGTTGATATAGAAGACTTAGTGTTAATGTTGTGTAGGTGTGTTGATATAGAAGACCTAGTGTTAGTTTTGTGTAGATTTGTTGGTATAGAAGACCTAGTATTAGATCTGTGTATATTTGTTGGTATAGAAGACCTAGTGTTAGTGTTGTGTAGGTTTGTTGATATAGAAGACATAGTGTTAGTGTTGTGTTGGTTTGCTGATATAGAAGACTTGGTATTACAGTACCTGTAGGTTTAGTCACCATAATGAAGATGAAGACTTCCGGTGAAAATGGCGGATAGGCGGCAGCAACCATTCAGGGTCAGTCTGAAAAGTATTCTCTGTTGCAGTTTACTCATATTCCAAGTACGGGGTGCTGTCGGAGTTACTGAGTTTAGTGCTATGTGCACACCGTGAGCTGTGTTTTTCATTCGTATCGTGTTTCGATATTCCGATTGCTTACAATGAATGATAATATCGTATGACGAAGGACAGTTCAGATGCGTCCACTTTCCGCTTGAACTTTTGTATTTTGGCGTTTGCTGTAGCTGCTATGATGGGGGCTGCAGCTGCCTTTTTTTGTTTGGATCCTTCAATTAGATGAATTTTAATTCGGATGATTCCACTGCCACGGCAGTTGAATAAATATGGATTTTAATTCGTTTGCAGTGATACTGAGGCCTTCGACTAATCAATACCACGAGCAGTGATGAGATCTGTTAATATAGAAGACTTAATGTTACAGTACCTCTAGGAGGGACATGCAACAGCTTCTCGAGCAGACCCAGGCTCCCTTATCAAATCCTTAAATCAACTGACTGGTCTAAGAATCAACGGTTCTTGTTTTCTCAATGCTGTTCGATTATTATCTTCCTACTATCTTGTTCGGAGCCGCGATAGCTCAGTGGTTAGTGAACTGGACTACAAAGGACAAGAGGTAGGGTTCGATCCCACCCGACGGCTCAGGTTCACCCAGCCTTTAATGGGTATCATATTTTTTTCTGGGAAAGTAAAGCGGCGCGGGCGTAATATCGACCACATTACCCCAAAAATCAAGTGCCGAAGGTCTGTAAAATGTATGGTCACTAACACCATATTTCCCTATACGCCACTTGGCGTGACGGGGGTACTTTACTTTCTTGTTCAGGCAACAACTGATGATACTTATAGCTCTCTACTGGTTGGGGAAGCAGCGATACCTCAGTGCTTAGTTAGTGAACTGGACTACTACGGACAAGAGGTCGGATTCGATCCTGATCGACGGCTTCCAGGTTCACCCAGCCTTAAATGGGTACCGGATTTTTTTTCCTGGAGGAGCAAAGCGGCATGGGCGTAATGCTGACCACTTTACCCCAAAAATCTTGTGCCAGAGGTCTGTAAAAATTATGGTCACTAACACCATATTCTATATATAGATAAAGAGGGAGGAACATAAATTATACCAAAATAAGAATATCAAAAGCTAGAGGAGCTTTTATTGCACTGGGAAACATATGGAAATCCAAAGAAATTAGGTTAAATACAAAAATAAAAATTTTCAACTTCAATGTTAAGTCAGTCCTATTATATGGCTGTGAAACAAGGAGAACAACAAAATTGACAATTATGAAGATAGAGACTTTCATTAATGGATGCTTACGCAGAATAAAAGGATGGAAATGGCAGGACAAAATCACTAACATAGAATTATGGAAAGGTACCAGTCAAACACCAGTGGATAAAGAGATACAGCGAAGACGATGGTGCTGGATAGGACACACACTGCGGAGGCCAAATGAGAGTATTACACAACAGGCCCTTTTTTGGAATCCACAGGAGAAAAGTCAAAGAGGAAGACAAAGAATTCTTGGAGAAGACAGATAGAAGCAGAGATGAAGATGATGGGGAATACATGGAATGATCTTAAAAGAATAGCAAAAAAACAGAACGACTTGGAAAGTGTTTGTTGAAGACCTATGCTCCACTGGGAGCTGTAAGGTAGAAGAAGAGGAAAAAAACACCATATTCCTTATATGCCACTTGGCGTGACGGAGGCTCTTCACTTTTTTTTTTTAAATACGGGAAGGGAGAAACAGGCACGATTAATAGAGGACGAACGGAGCGCATTTCTACTCAGCACTAATGTACAACCGCCCAGTCTAACTGCCAGTAAAGTGACATTTGACAACATCTCACCATCATCCATGGGAAACATTTCCAGTCTCTGGCAACAATATTTGAGTTATGTCTTTTTTTAAGAATCCTCGTTTTTAGCGTCTGGAAAGGAATAAATAAGAGGGAGGAGAAAAGAGGGAAATGAATAAGATTAAGAAGATCAAGGAGGAGGAGGAAAGGAGGAGGAAGACATGGGAAAGGGCAGGTGATCACATGTCTGGCAGGGAGGAAAATGGCTTTGACATTCTAGAGATGTCAGTAAAGTCCTGCTGTATCGATCTTGCTGCAAGTGTGTGTGTTGCTGCGGATCGATCAACCTGCCGCAGCAGAGCTGTTAAAGGTCCTGTAAGATATGAAATAAAAATAAGAAAGTACACAACCCAGAAGAAATTACTTCGCAGTTTAGAATCCAGAAAAAAATATATCTTTCTCCGTTCTTCGGCAGTTAGTAAAACGATGTATTTCTACCCCGGTAGACATGTCCAGAACGAACAGATCTTCCTCTCGAAGGCGGAGTATCAGCCACAACGCATGTACAGGGAGACAGTCAGGATACGTGCACATACGAGAACTGAGGCAAAAGTGTGTTCTGTGTTGATTGCAATACAAGCCATCACTGGAATACCAGTCAATGTGGCGGATAGGCGACAAGAAGTATTGTGGCTCAGTCTGAAAAGTGTTCCTTGATGCAGTTTCCGCATAATTCAAGTCCGGCTTGCTGCTGGAGCTACTGAGGTAGTGCTATATTCACACCGTGAGCTGTGCTTTTCATCCGGATCAGGTTTAGATATTCCGACCGACAGCTTACGATGAATGATTATATCGTATGACGAAGGACAGTTCAGATGCGTTCACTTCCGGCGCAGCTTGTCTTTTGGCGTGTGCTGTAGCTGCGATGATGGGGACTGTAGCTGCCTTTCTTTGTTTAGATCCTTCAATGAGATCAGTTTTAATTCGGATGATTCCACTGGCACGGGCGATTGAGCAATTATGGATTTTAATTGGCTTGAAGTGATACCTGGGCCTTCGACCAACAATCACCATGACTAGTACTGAACATAAGACCAGCCCATCCAATTTCATGATGTTGTTCCTACCTCTGCCACGCCAAAACAGCACAACGGGCTGGAATGAACAATAGTGGAAGGCATGGTTTGAAGGCGACGCATCAGTGCCAGACCAAGAAGAATGTGGTTCAAGACATAAAAAAGATCAAGAACGTGACAAAAGTAGGATATCTGGCCAGAGACAGAAATTCATCAGACGGGCTGCAGTAAGAGCAACGGTGTACAAGAGACGTGATCTGTCCAAGTTAATATCCTCTATCATGAAGCAGGAAAAAGAATCAAGTTCACGTGACGTGAATGCTAAAGACAAGAAGTAGAAGAATTTAAAAAGACAAACTGGCTTTCACTAGCTATCCGCAAACACAATATAATTCTTCTTCTGCGATCATGGCTCATTCAGACTAGGATTCTGGACTCTCTTATGAAGGCAGCTGACTATTTAAGTGATTCGGTTGCCCCGTATAGTTTCTCTTCCAGGGAGGTGGGTGTCGACCACATTATCCTCCTCAGGGTGTGTGCACTGGGGGAAAATCCTGTTGAACATGTTTTGTTGTCATGTTGCCTAGTATACAGTGGAATTGGCTGGTAGTTCTATTTTGAGTTTGGTGAACATGTGGTTTCTCATTCTGTTGTGGCCAGTGCGTAGGCGAAGTATGATGACTTGATCCCTCCTTGATAGTTGGAGGTATCCATCCCTCTCGTTATACTTTGGGTGTTCTTGTTTCCATTTTTCTTGGTACTGGCCTTTGATGATGGATTTGGCTTCAACGTAGCTGACCAGATGGTTCTCTTGTGGTAATATCCCTCCCTCTTTACCTAATTTGTGTGCCGTTCGTTTCCGTGTATATTACAGTGTGATGGTATCCACTGGATGACCACTCTCTGGAAGTTATTGCACAGTTGGTCTAGGGTTGTTCTCAAGTCATTTAGCTCACTGTTCCTGTGGGTTTTTTAGAGCTGTTAGGACTGACAGTGCATCAGTCAGTATCACCAATTTCTCGTGCGTGTTATTTTGTGTTGGATAGCCAGTTTTACAGCGCATTTGAGGGCTTCAGTTTCTGCTTTATAGTTGTTTGAGAATTTCCCAGTAGCTATTGATCTGTTGATCTCTTCCTGGTTATTCAGCGTCAAGAACACACCTCCTCCTTCATTTCTGGTGGCATTTGTAGCAAAGCCATCTGTGTATATGTGTGACCAGGAGTCATGTGGGTAGTTGTCGTTTGTGTGTTTTTCTGCCATGTGTTTTCTCTCTGAGTCTGTTTGGGTGCTTTTATTCATGATTCCTATTCATCATCATCATCGAGTGCCTTCTCCGCAACGAAGGTTGGCTACCATGGATCGCCATTCTACTCTGTTTATTGCTTTTATGGTGCAGGCTGTCATAGATAGACTTGTCCATCTTTTGATGTTGCTCGTCCATGTTAGTCTTGGTCTGCGTCTGCTTCTTTTACCTTGTATTTTTCCTTTGAATATTACTTTTAGTAGGCTGTTGTGTCTTTTAACATGCCCCAAAAATTTCATTTGTCTTGTCTTGATTGTATTTAGTAGTTCTCTTTTTATTTTCAGTTGTTTTAAAACTTCATCGTTTGTTATCTTTTGTTTCCATCCAATTCTACCTATTCTTCTATAAATCCACATTTCAAAGGCTTCAATTTTCTGTTCTGTTTTCTTGTCTAATGTCCATGTTTCTGCACCATACAGGAATATTGAGAAGATGTAACATTTTGCCATTCTTAGTTTCAGCCCTGTTGATATTTGTTTTGTTGTTAGTATATTTTTCATGGCATTAAAATTACTTTTTGCCATACCTATTCTTTTGTTTATTTCAATTTTGCATTTTCCATCATTGGTTATAGTATGTCCCAGGTAGTTGTAGCTCTGGACTGTCTCCAGATGTATTCCCTCAACTGTGATATTTAATTGTAGGTCTTGAGAATTTTCTTTGTTTATGATCATAGTTTTAGTCTTTTTGATATTCATTTATAGTCCATATTTTTGGCTGTGATGTTTATCACATTAAGCAATTGTTGTAGGTCTTTAGGATTTTCTGCTAGTAGAACAGTATCATCAGCATATCTTAGGTTATTGATTATCTTTCCATTAATGTTTAGGCCTGGTATCTCTGAGATGTTTTTAAAGATTTGCTCAGTGTATAGATTGAACAAGCTTGGTGATAGGATGCATCCTTGTCTTACTCCTCTTTTTATGTCCATGGGTGTAGAGTTCTCCTTGTTATATCTTATTATTGCTGTTTGCTCCCAGTACAAATTACATATTAGTCGTATGTCTGTGTCGTCTAGATTTATATCCTTTAGGCAGTCTTGAAGTTGGTTATGGTGTATTCTATCGAAAGCTTTGGTGTAGTCTATAAAGCAGGCATATATTGGTTTGTTTACTTCTGTGTACTTTTCAATCAATGTTCTCATGCTGAATATGGCTTCTTTTGTCCCACTGTTTTTTCCTGAATCCAAATTGTTGCTCATCTAATTCAGTATTGATTTTATTCTGAATCCTTCCCTGTATAACTTTTAGTAAAAAAATTTTTTTTACCTGTTTTTCGTAATTCCTATTTTTTCGTGACTGTAACGGCATTTTCGAGACGTATTTCGTGATTCCTATTATGTCTTCCTTAAGTTCTGTTATTTTGTGTTTCCCATGAGGAGTCATATCAGATGGGCTTATGGGTTTCGGCAATATTTGGGACAGTACTGGGTCACTAGCTGTCAGTTCTTTGGAGATTACAGCGAAGTTGTTCCTCTTTAGACTTCCTTTTCCGAAACCAGTTATTCTTTGGTGCATGCGGTGACTAGGGAGCCTTTTAAATTTCTCCGCTTGTTGCATTAATCTAGTTTTCCGTCTGTCTTCTAAGGGTTGTAAACCTGTTACTGTTTCTAGAGTCTCGATAGGTGTAGATTTTATAGCACCAGTGATAATACGGGCAGCCTGGTCTTGTGTTCTGTTGATTTTGCTAAGCTGTGATTTGGAAGCTGTAGCCCAGGCTGTGACTCCATACTCTAGGACTGGTCTTGTTCTTCCTACATATAGTTGTTTCAAGATATTGCTGTCTGCTCCCCAGTCCGATCCTGCCAATTTCTTCATAATATATGTTCATTTTCTAGCTCTTTTGTTTGCTTTGTTTATCTGATTTATCCATGTCATTCTGCGGTCCATGGTGACGCCAAGATATGTTGGGTTTTGGTTTCAATATGAAGTATATGGTCTTTTATCTTCAATTTTGCAGTGTGCGTTTCTTGATAGGCTGAAAATTGTGTATGTAGTTTTTTTTTTCGTTAATTGGTAGTAACCAGGTGTTCGTCCATTATTCAACTTTTCCTAGAGCTAGCCACTGACATAGATTCTTCACGTGCCCATATCGCCATGTCGTCTGCGTATACACAGATTGTCTTTTCTGTAGTTGGACTCTGCCCTTAGATGGTCGGCCCTCCCGGGTTTACGAGCACCACCTGCTTGTTTGATAGAGGACAGTAAAGTAAAGTAAAGTACCCCCGTCACGCCAAGTGGCGTATAGGGAAATATGGTGTTAGTGCCCCTATATTTTACAGACCTTCAGCACACGATTTTTGGGGTAATGTGGTCGGTATTAGGCCGTGCTGCTTTACTTTCCCAGAAAAAATCCGATACCCATTTCAGGCTGGGTGAACCCGGAAGCCGTCGGTTGGGATCGAACCCTACCCCTTGTCCTTTGTAGTCCAGTTCACTAACCACTGAGCTATCGCGGCTACCTTGATAGAGGGCAGAGAGAGGAGAAAAGACAGAGAAACATTTAACCCATGAAGTGGGGATGGATTAGTCCAGACCAGAGCGTGTACCACTCGTCGGTGGGTTCAGCGTCTTCACTTAAAGGGCTCCATCTACTCCTGGCTCCTTTGTCTGGCCCCTCACCAAGGACCTGTCCAGCTTGGGTGACACTGCCAGGAGCTAAGCTCCCGCTGACATAGCTCCTTGGATCCCGGAGGCGCACGAGCCCTCCAACCACAACTAGGTGAGCCTACTGTGGAGGGAATTTAATACCAAAATAAAGGTGACAATGTTGATATCAACAACACAAAACAAGGAATATCAGATCGTGTTAACACTGACAGAATAAACACGTGATAATATCTCTTCTTTGTTACAACAACAAAAATAGGATTCTGGAATGTGCGAACAATGGCCGCTCCGACGAAACATGCACAGGTCGCGAGCGAGATGGACAGATACGATCTAGATATTTTAGGATTAAGCGAAATGCGCTGGCCTGGAACAGGTAGGAGATCTATTGATAATAAAATAGTAGTTTTTTCTGGAAGGGAAGATGGAAAACACCGTGAAGGAGTAGGCATAATGATGACAGACAAAGCTGCAAGAAGTTTATTAGAATGGGAACCGGTAAATAGCCGTCTGATACGAACACGATACAAAACAAAACATGGAAGACTTTCAATTATTCAATGTTATGCGCCTACTAACGAAGCTGATGATGAAGTTAAGGATGATTTTTATAACCAACTGCAACAACTTATAAACAAAATACCAAAACACGATCTTTTAATTGTAATGGGAGACTTCAACGCCAAAGTAGGACAAGATAACGCAGGAGTGGAACATGTGATGGGGAGAGAAGGCTGTAATACAACAAGTCAGAATGGAGAAAGATTAATAGAATTATGTTTAATAGAAAATTTAGTTATAGGTGGGACATTATTTCCACATAAAAATATCCACAAAACAACATGGATATCTCCTGATGATAGAACATCAAATCAAATTGACCACCTATGTATTAAACAACAATTCAGATCATCATTAATAGATGTAAGAGCATACAGAGGTGCTGATGTTAATAGTGACCACAACCTGTGCATTGGGAAAATAAGATTAAAATTTAGAAACCAACAGAAGAGGTCAATTACACATAAAATTGATAGTCATAAACTGAAAGATGAAGCCATAAAGGAAAAGTTTAACATAGAGCTAAGTAATTGTTATTCAGCACTTGGTGAAATAGACTTAGATATCAATGAAATGTGGGACTCACAGAGCAAAATACTAATGACAGCAGCAGAAGCAAGTGCTGGACTGAAGAAAATGGAAAAACGAGCTTGGATCTCAGACACCACATGGAAATACATCAAAGAAAGAAGAGAAGCGAAGAGAGCCATGACTAATGTAAAGACAGATCTTGGAAAGGTTCTGGCAAAAGCAACATACAAAGAATTAGACAACAAAGTGAAAAGTTCGGCAAGAAGAGATACAAGAGCTTATATAGACAACTTGGCAGAGAAAGCAGAGACAGCTGCAATTACAGGAGACAGCAGAACTCTTTATACTGTACAAAAGATGCTGACAAACACCTATACATCCAGTGGAACACCAATTCTAGACAAATCTGGATTAATGCTAACAACAAGCGCAGACATAAAAGCCCGTTGGGCGGAACACTTCAAAGAAATTCTTAACCGTCCACTACCTCACAGTTTAATAGATTTTGAAGCTGAAACACCAGCAGCAGAATTAGATGTAAATTTAGATGACTTCACCTTGAGTGAAATAGAAACCACCTTAAAGCTAATGACCAATAACAAGGCTGCTGGAGAGGATAAGTTAACAGCTGAGATCCTCAAGGCAATTGATAGCCATAATTTAATACATCTCCAAAAAATGTTCAACATCATTTGGAAAACAGAGAAGACGCCTCATAAATGGAAAAAAGGAATCATTGTTAAGATCCCAAAAAAGGGCAATCTTAGAGATTGTAACAATTGGAGAGGCGTGACACTTTTGTCAGTTGCCTCAAAATTATTCTGTAAAATCATCCTAAATAGAATAAAGGATTCAATAGATACAGTAATGCGTGAAGAACAGGCTGGGTTTAGAAAAGGGAGAAGCTGTCTTGACCACATTTTCACTCTACGACTTATATTGGAGGAACACATTGAAAAGCAAAAACCTTTTGTACTTAACTTCATCGACTTCAAAAAAGCATTTGATAGTATTCATAGAGATTCTTTGTGGAAAATTCTGAAGCAATATGGCTTACCATCAAAAATCATAAATATTATCAAAGACATGTATGATGGTTACACATGTGCAGTTCGAACAGAGGAAGGACTGAGCGAATGTTTCCCAATAGAAACTGGGGTTAAACAAGGATGTATTTTATCGCCCTTGTTATTTGGAATTGTTATGGACTTCATAATGAAGAAATGCTGCACTGGTAATAAAGGCATCGAATGGATACAAGGAGACCATTTGGAGGACCTGGACTTTGCTGATGACATAGTTCTCATCAGCAATCAGATAAAAACGATGCAGGAAAACACAAATGAACTATCATCAATAGCCAGCAAAATTGGGCTTGAAGTCAATCATGAAAAGACTAAAGTCATGAAAAGTTTAATTCCAACAAGTGACAAAATATACATGGAAAACAAACCAGTAGAAGAGATCGATCACTTCATCTATCTTGGAAGTCACATTGATCGAGAAGGGGATACGAGCAAAGAAATTAGAATCAGACTGGCTAAAGCAGCAATGTCTTTCAGAAGCCTTGAAAAGTTGTGGAAATCAAAACTCATTAGCACAAACACAAAACTTAGGCTATTCAAATCAAATGTACTATCAACCCTTACGTATGCGTGTGAAAGCTGGAAAACAACAAGAGATATAGAAACAAAGTTGAACGCATTCGAAAATAAATGTCTAAGGAAAATACTTGGTATAGAATGGAACGAATTCAAAACAAACGAGGAAATTAGAGAAATCGCCAATCAACCACTAATATCTTCAGTAATAAAGAAAAGACGATGGTCATACGTTGGACATGTGATGAGAAGAGATAATAATCGAATAGCAAAGCAAGCCCTCATATGGGAAACAACAGGTAAAAGAAAAAGAGGAAGACCCAGGGAGACACTGAGAAGAACATTGATGAGAGAGGCAAGAGCAGCAGGAATCGGCTCCCTCAATGAGATAGAACTGCTTGCACAGAACAGAGACAGATGGCGAGATTTGATAAAATATCTCTAAAAGAAAACTGCTAGAACAAAAATTCATATAGGAGAAGGTGTATCTTGGTCTACGCCCTATGGACCGGTTACGGCTCGAAAGGTCAATAGATAGATAGAATATCTCTTCCCAAGGGACTCTCCATTAGGACGTTAAATGGAACATTCGATCGCTTCATTTTGTGTGATGATAACAATGGACAACACATTGAGATTTAACATAAATAATGTATTTTGTGCACAATAAATGTTTTGAGTTGTATGTTCACTAATTATTCTTATATTGTCACTTATTAAATTTGAATATAAATGCCAAGAGACGCTTCAACTACGAAGATAAACCATTTAGAGACTTTTGTTGACAGTTTATTTTCGCGTGTTCGTGGAAGAGCACAGCTGCTTGTTTTCAATACAAAAGTGACGTTTTAGTTTTAATTTTGAAAACTGTGAAGAATTTATGAATGAAGATGTTCAGAGCTTAGTACCTTCCACTCATCCTTGAAAATGATGTTTCAGGAAGTGGTTTCAATTTGTGACACCGCACAAAACTTACAATGTTTCTTCTTCTACCTTCCAACTTCTTTTGGAGCATAGGTCTTCAACAAACAACTTTCAATTCCCTGTGGAGCATAGGTCTTCAACAAACACCTTCAGCTCCCTGTGGAGCATAGGTCTTCAACAAACATTTTTCAAGCCTTTCTGTTTCTTACCATTCTTTTTAGATCATACCATGCCTTCCCCATCATCTTCATCTTTGCTTCAATCTGTCTTCTCCAAGAATATTTTGAATTTCTTCTTTGTCTTTTTCCTTGAGGGTTCCAAAATAGAGCCTGTTGTATAATGCTTTCTGTTGGCTTCGGCAAGTGTGTGTCCTACCCTATTGACTACAGACGTTCGGACAACCTGTGTTCGATTCCCGCTGGAAGCAGTGAGAGTTGTAGTCGTGGTTGGAAAAAAAAATAACCCCGCGGTCGACCCAGCCGCTGGCAGAAAAGAGTATCAAAGTATAGTACTCCGGGAAGGTGAGCAATGCCGCATCGCATCGTGGATTTCGATGCTTGAAAAGACACTGTCTAGACGTCTCCGAAAACGTCTGGATAGGCGACCAAGCACATATGGGTGAAACTATCGTTCTAAGACGTCGATTAGTCTCGTACTTGACTTTTTTTTTACTTTAGTTACCAATTCCTTGCTCGACTGAGTCGACTTAAGATCGTCTTTGAACCCAAGTTCACAACATCGTAAAGCCAACGCATTACGACTGCGCCACTGTATTTTCACGTAAAAGCCTGTTCAAAAGTATGAAGTAGGACTAAACAACAAGTTTCCTTTTTTTCTTTAGAAATTTGTATTTACTCTGTCCTTACGGAAGCTTTTTATCGACCCAACGGAAAAGATTTAAAAGACAAAATTATTCATGGTTTTAAGAATAAATCTACATATTTATATTTATCTAACACATAACATATTATATGTGAAATTTTAGATAATTAAACAAGGTATTAGATTTCACCAATATCAAGATGATAAAAGACATGTAAAACGAATATAGTCTGATGATGGTTCAAGCTAATCAAAAAGAGAGTGACGCACTGTGGGGCGAAACGTACAGAAAGAGTTAATAATCAAGTGGTTAAACAAATTTTTATTAAACCAGATGTGGTCAGTTGAATCAGGTGTAAGGAAGGAATTTCAGTAACTCAGGTATGAAAAGATCGGTGAACAGTGTCTTGAGAAAAGACAGAATTAAAAATCCGTTCTTTTTTTAACAGAGAAAACGAATTGTCTGAAATTTTAGCAAATTTCTTGATCAGACCATGTTTTGAACGGCGTTAGCTCACAGACCACAAGATCCAAAAGGACGTCAACATTGAGAGGACCTAAGCACTCACTAGATATACAATCTTATTATAGAGGGACAGTAATATAGACAAAGAAGGAGGAACAGAGAATGATAGCAAAATGAGGATATAATAAGCAAGAGGAGCATTCGCGGCATTGGGAAACATATAGAAGTCCAAAGAAATTAGGTTAAATATTAGAATTAAAATTTTCTACTCAAATGTTAAGTCAGTATTATTATATGGCTGTGAAACATGGAGAACAACAAAAATGACAATTCTGAAGATACAGACCTTCATTAATGGATGATTACGCAGAATAAAAAGGTGACAGGACCAAATCTCTAATTTAGAATTATGGAAATTTACCAGTCAAATACCTGAGAATAAAGAGATACAGCGAAGAAGATGGCGCTGGATGGGCACACTGTGAAAGCCAACTGAGAGTATTACACAACAAGCCCTTTTTGGAACGCCCAAGGAAAAATAAAAAGAGAAATATCAAGATATTTTTGGAGAAGACAGATGGAAGCAGAGATGACAATGATGGGGAAGACATAGAAAAATCTCAAAAGAAGGGCAAGAAACAGAACGGCTTGGAAAGTGTTTGTTGAAGACCTATGCTCCACAGGGAGCTGAAAGGTAGAAGAAAAAAGAAGCACTCATGATCATTGTCGCTTCATTTACTTGGTTACACAAACTGGTATCCAAGATTGTTTACTACATATTAACTAATTAAGCTTTGATCATCACAAGGTCTTATGCCTTTTGCAGAACGTTGCAATCACCACAGCTCATCTGAAAGAATATCTTGTCTCTAACAAGATCTTCCACAGAACGTTGCAATCACCACAGCTCATCTGAAAGAATATCTTGTCTCTAACAATATCTTCCACAGAACGTTGCAATCACCACAGCTCATCTGAAAGAATATCTTGTCTCTAACAAGATCTTCCACAGAACGTTGCAATCACCACAGCTCATCTGAAAGAATATCTTGTCTCTAACAAGATCTTCCACAGAACGTTGCAATCACCACAGCTCATCTGAAAGAATATCTTGTCTCTAACAAGATCTTCCACAGAACGTTGCAATCACCACAGCTCATCTGAAAGAATATCTTGTCTCTAACAAGATCTTCCACAGAACGTTGCAATCACCACAGCTCATCTGAAAGAATATCTTGTCTCTAACAAGATCTTCCACAGAACGTTGCAATCACCACAGCTCATCTGAAAGAATATCTCGTCTCTAACAAGATCTTCCACAGAACGTTGCAATCACCACAGCTCATCTGAAAGAATATCTCGTCTCTAACAAGATCTTCCACAGAACGTTGCAATCACCACAGCTCATCTGAAAGAATATCTTGTCTCTAACAAGATCTTCCACAGAACGTTGCAATCACCACAGCTCATCTGAAAGAATATCTTGTCTCTAACAAGATCTTCCACAGAACGTTGCAATCACCGCAGCTCATCTGAAAGAATATCTTGTCTCTAACAAGATCTTCCACAGAATGTTGTATTCACCACAGCTCATCTGAAAGAATATCTTGTCTCTAACAAGATCTTCCACAGAATGTTGCAATCACCGCAGCTCATCTGAAAGAATATCTTGTCTCTAACAAGATCTTCCACAGAACGTTGCAATCACCGCAGCTCATCTGAAAGAATATCTTGTCTCTAACAAGATCTTCCACAGAACGTTGCAATCACCACAGCTCATCTGAAAGAATATCTTGTCTCTAACAAGATCTTCCACAGAACGTTGCAATCACCGCAGCTCATCTGAAAGAATATCTTGTCTCTAACAAGATCTTCCACAGAATGTTGTATTCACCACAGCTCATCTGAAAGAATATCTTGTCTCTAACAAGATCTTCCACAGAACGTTGCAATCACCGCAGCTCATCTGAAAGAATATCTTGTCTCTAACAAGATCTTCCACAGAATGTTGTATTCACCACAGCTCATCTGAAAGAATATCTTGTCTCTAACACGATCTTCCACAGAATGTCGTATTCACCACAGCCCGTCTGAATGAATTTCTTGTATCTAGCCAGATCTCTCACAGAACGTTGCATACATCACAGACCTTCTGAAAGAATATCTGTCTCTAGTAAATATCCCACAGAAGGCTGCATTCATCACAGCCCGTCTGAAAGAATCTCTGTCTCTAGCCAATCTCCCACAGAAGGTTGCATTCACCACAGACCGTCTGAAAGAATCTGTCTCTAGCAAATATCCCACAGAAGGCTGCATTCACTACAGCCCGTCTGAAAGAATATCTGTCTCTAGCAAATATCCCACAGAAGGCTGCATTCACCACAGCCCGACTGAAAGAATCTCTGCCCCTAGCCAGTTCTCCCACAGAAGGCTGCATTTTTCACAGCCCGTCTGAAATAATCTCTGTCTCTAACCAATCTACCACAGAAGAGTGCATTCATCACAGCCCGTCTGAAAGAATCTCTGTCTCTAACCAATCTACCACAGAAGAGTGCATTCATCACAGCCCGTCTGAAAGAATCTCTGTCTCTAACCAATCTACCACAGAAGAGTGCATTCATCACAGCCCGTCTGAAAGAATCTCTGTCTAGCCAATCTCCCACAGAAGGTTGCATTCACCACCGCCCGTCTGAAAGAATCTCTGTCTCTACCAACGCTGCCGCTTCTTTTGATGTCATGTTCAGGGTCTCCTCGATGTCTGAAAATCACCATCTTCTTTGTCTGGCTCTGAAGCGTCTCCCAGAAACCATGCCTTCCATTATTTTTCTTTTCGTCTGCTGTGTCTTTTGATTTAGCTATAGTATTTTCATTTTCTCTGTCGATTGACACTTATAGGCCAATTCTTTATAATATTTAAATGTTTAAGTATGTCTTCATTGCTCTTTTTTATTATCCAATGTTTGCTAAGGATTTTCTTGCAGCATTTTGTTTCCATTGAATAGATTTTCTTCCTTGTTTACGAGGTTTTGTATTATTCACAACCACATGTTGCTATAGGAAATATACATGTTCATTATTAATTTTAGTTTTGATGTCTTGGAGTTATTGTGCTACCTGTTCTTCGTGAGATTTTAATGGTTGCATTGCTATTGCTAATCTTCTTTTGATCTCTTTCTAGCAGTCTCTTTTGTTAGTTACTACAGATCCCAGATATTCATAGTTTGTTACAATTTCAAGTTCTTCACTGTTGATGGTGATTTTTGGTCGGCTTTTTTGTTTTGTCAATGGACATTATCTTAGTTGTCTGTATGTTTAGATTGTGCATTTGCTCGTCGCTGTGAGCAGTTTCTGCACCATACAAGAACATTGAGAAGATGTAACATTTTGCTATTCTTAGTTTTTCCCTGGTGTTATTTGTTTTGATGTTAGTATTAACTCGTTATAACTGTCATATAACATATACACTACTTCTTTTTAATGCTATTCATTGCGATGTTTTTATTTCTTTGTGTTGTTGGACAGTTTACAACAAGCTGCTATTTCTACGTATTTTCAACGCACACTCATTAACACACTCATTTATCTCCTTTAATCCTTGTGCACTGTTTGATTGGAGGATTGTGTCATCAGCGTATCTGAGTTCTGGAATTATGTTGCCATTTTTTTGTGAAAAGGTCGAACTTCTCAAATCTATCATCGTTCTGGCTTTTCTCATGATGTTCTCATTATAGATGTTAAACAGGTATGCACCCCTGCCTCAATCCTTTCTTGCACTTCAAACCAATTTTATGTTTCACCTGCTATTTAAACTTTGATACTTGTATACTACTTTAAATGTAGATTGCTATAGGAGGTCCACCACGATCCACACAGCTACCAGCAAACGCTACATAAGCTAAGCTAAGGAACTGAGAAAGTGTCTTCAAATAAAGCGGATTGATGGAATACTTAAAACACTTAACACGTGACAGCAAAAATGACCAACCAAAGCTGCCCTGTCTGTAGTCACGTGATTAGTTGTGATCTATTATCTCAGTCAGAGGTTAACGCTTCCTGGTTGAGTCTCGTGGTGATGTGTCAATAAGGCTCTATTTGAAGCTAAGTAGAAACGTATCCAATCGTCTTCTGTGTGTGTGTGTTGTCTTGTCATTGTGACGAAGGCCTGTGGCCGAGACGTTTTATAGCTGTACATTGTTTCCTTTGTAGTAAAATTGTTAAATACAATTTCTATTTTTCCACAAAGTCCAAACGCTATATCTATCATCAACATTGAGAAGAAATGAAGAAAAGAAGGCAACCAGGGTAAGTTAAAGCCCCAAGAGAAATTGCGCTCATATCAGGGAAAAGAATCATCATTGAGTGCCGTCTCCGCATCGAAGGTTGGCTACCATGGAGCGCCATTCCGATATGTCTCTTGCTTTGATGGTGCAGATTGTCATAGGTTGACTTGTCCATCTTTTGATGTTACTCTTCCATGTTAGTCTTGGTCTGCGTCTGCCTCTTTTACCTTGTATTTCTCTTCCAATATTACTTTTAGTAGACTGTTGTGTCTTTTAACATGCCCCAAAAATTGTATTTGTCTTATTCGAATTGTGTTTAGTAGAGTAGTTCTCTTTTCATTTTTAGTTGTTTTAAAACTTCATCGTTTGTTTTCTTTTCTTTCCATCCATATTCTTCCTATTCTTCTATAAATCCACATTTCAAAGGCTGCAATTTTCATTTCTTTTTTCTTGTCTAATGTCAATGCTTCTGCACCATACCGGAATATTGAGAAGATATAACATTTTGCTATTCTTAGTTTTAGCCCTGGTGTTATTTGTTTTGATGTTAGTAGGGAGAAGAATACCAAGGCATTTAGTTGACAGCAAAATCTAGATTGCCAGATAAACATTCAAGAATAAATTATCTACACTGTCACAACACGGCCTTTGAAATGTATCATCAGAGTGAGGCCTAGAGGTCAGACGCTACACATAAACTAAAAAAAATAAAACGGTATGAAGCGGTTAAACTAATAAAAAAAAAACAAGACGTTTCGGCAAAAGCCTTCATCAGCTATAACACTCAAAGTTTTACAAATAAACGAAGAAATCCAAGCACAAAAAAACATATTAAAAATGGAGGATAAAAATCACTTTTAAGTTTGTGCAGAAAAAACACAAACATATTTAATATTTCTGCTTATCTACTTAAACTTTAGGTGACTCAAGCTGACTGTTGGATTTAGG
The DNA here is from genome assembly GCA_032433765.1 of Megaustenia siamemsis. Classification (NCBI taxonomy): domain Eukaryota; kingdom Metazoa; phylum Mollusca; class Gastropoda; order Stylommatophora; family Ariophantidae; genus Megaustenia; species Megaustenia siamemsis. The sequence goes on from JAVIAB010000001.1 coordinate 28,022,845, forward strand.
ATAATTGAACAGAGGCTGATAAAGTCTCATCTTCACCATCAATTGGTAGTCATGGTAGACAACCATACCAGCTTAACTACACTAGAAACGGATAGAAGAGAAAAGGCAAAACCAGTACTGAAGCAGTGTTCAAGTCGGATGCGCTGGGCTGAAAATACGTAGAAATAGCAGCCTTTTGTAAACTATCCAACAAAACAAAGAAAAGACATCGCAATGAATAGCATTAAAAAGAAGTAGTGTATATGTTATATGACAGTTATAACGAGTTAATACTAACATCAAAACAAATAACACTAGGGCTAACACTAAGAATAGCAAAATGTTATATCTTCTCAATATTCCGGTATGGTGCAGAAACATTGACATTAGACAAGAAAACAAAAAAAAATTCAAGCCTTTGAAATGTGAATTTATATAAGAATAGCTAGAATGGGATGGAAAGAAAAGAGAACAAACGATGAAGTTTTAAAACAACTAAAAACTAAAAGAAAACTACTAAACACAATTCAAACAAGACAAATGACATTTTTGGTGCATGTTAAAAGACACAACAGCCTACTAAAAGTAATATTGGAAGGGAAAATACAGGGTAATAGAGGCAGGGGCAGACCAAGACTAACATGGACGAGTAACATCAAAAGATGGACAGGACAGCTTATGACAACTTGCACCATCAAAGCAAGAGACATATCGGAATGGCGCTTCATGGTAGCCAATTTTCGATGTAGAGATGGCACTCTATGATGATGATGATGTTAGCGAGTGCTATGACAAATAGTAAATAGCGTTTGCCGAAAGAAACGTCGCTTATCTGTCCTTTATTTATTTTTTTGTATCGCTATATTCACGGTCTGTTACTTGAAATATTCCAGACAAATATTGCAAGATATATTATGTACTTAATCGGATAGTGGGTTTAGCTTTGCAACTTAAGCTGATGAAATCTTGTAAGCATAATTTATGGATATAGTCACACACATCCCAACGAAGCCCTTATCGTTTCTTGTCATGCAAAGAGCAGCTCATAATCTGATGTATACGACCAAAGTGGAGCCGCGATAGCTGAGTGGTTAGTTGGCTGGACTATAAAGGATAAGAGGTAGGGTTCAATCCCATCCGACGGCTTCCGGTTCACCCAGCCTTTAATGGGTACCGAATTTTTTTTCTGGGAAAATAAAGCGGCACGGGCGTAATACCGACCACATTACCCCCAAAAATCATGAGCCGAAGGTCTGTAAAATTTTGGTCACTAACACCATATTCTCTATACGTTGGGGATCATTGGGCACCACTAAAAATCTTAATCAACCCGGGGGTCATTGGGGCCCCACGAACAAACTTAGTCAACATATGGCTAGTTGGAGCACCAATGACAGACTTAGTCAATCTGAAGATCGTTAAGGCGCCACTGACAAACTTAGTCAACCTGGGGATCGTTGGGGCAACACTAACAAACTTTGTCAACCTGCGGATCGTTGGGGCACCACTAACAAACTTAGTCAACCTGCGGATCGTTGGGGCACCACTAACAAACTCAGTCAACCTGGGGATCGCTAGGGCACCACTAACGAACTTAGTTAACCTGGGAATCATTGGGGCACCACTAACAAACTTAGTCAACCTGCGTATCGTTGGGGCACCACTAACAAACTTAGTCAACCTGGGGATCGTTGAGGCACCACTAACAAACTTTGTCAACCTGCGGATCGTTGGGGCACCACTAACAAACTTAGTGAACCTGGGGATCGTTGGGGCACCACTAACAAACTCAGTCAACCTGGGGATCGCTAGGGCACCACTAACGAACTTAGTTAACCTGGGAATCATTGGGGCACCACTAACAAATTTAGTCAACCTGGGGATCGTTGGGGCACCACTAACAAACTTAGTCAACCTGCGGATTGTTGGGGCACCACTAACAAACTTAGTGAACCTAGGGATCGTTGGGGAACCACTAACAAACTTAGTCAACCTAGGGATCGTTGGGGCACCACTAACAAACTTAGTGAACCTAGGGATCGTTGGGGCACCACTAACAAACTCAGTCAACCTAGGGATCGTTGGGGCACCACTAACAAATTTAGTCAACCTGGAGATCGTTGGGGCACCACTAACAAACTCAGTCAACCTGGAGATCGTTGGGGCACCACTAACAAATTTAGTCAACCTGGAGATCGTTGGGGCACCACTAACAAACTCAGTCAACCTGGAGATCGTTGGGGCACCACTAACAAACTCAGTCAACCTAGAGATCGTTGGGGCACCACTAACAAACTTAGTCAACCTAGGGATCGTTGGGGCACGACTAACAAACTCAGTCAACCTAGGGATCGTTGGGGCACCACTAACAAACTTAGTCAACCTGGGGATCGTTGGGGCACCACTAACAAACTTAGTCAACCTGGAGATCGTTGGGGCACCACTAACAAACTTAGTCAACCTGGGAATCATTGGGGCACCACTAACAAACTTAGTCAACCTGCTGATCGTTGGGGCACCACTAACAAACTTAGTCAACCTGGGGATCGTTGGGGCACCACTAACAAACTTAGTCAACCTGGGGATCGTTGGGGCACCACTAACAAACTTAGTGAACCTGGGAAACATTGGGGCACCACTAACAAATTTAGTCAACCTGCTGATCGTTGGGGCACCACTAACAAACTTAGTCAACCTGGGAATCATTGGGGCACCACTAACAAACTTAGTCAACCTCGGGATCGTTGGGGCACCACTAACAAACTTAGTGAACCTGGGAAACATTGGGGCACCACTAACAAATTTAGTCAACCTGGGAATCATTGGGGCACCACTAACAAATTTAGTCAACCTGGGGATCGTTGGGCACCACTAACAAATTTAGTCAACCTGGGAATCATTGGGGCACCACTAACAAATTTAGTCAACCTGGGGATCGTTGGGCACCACTAACAAACTTAGTCAACCTGGGGACCGTTGGGGCACCACTAACAAACTTAGTCAACCTGGGGATCGTTGGGGCACCACTAACAAACTTAGTCAACCTGGGGATCGTTGGGGCACCACTAATAAACTTAGTCAACCTGGGGATCGTTGGGGCACCACTAATAAACTTAGTCAACCTGGGGATCGTTGGGCACCACTAACAAACTTAGTCAACCTGGGGACCGTTGGGGCACCACTAACAAACTTAGTCAACCTGTGGATCGTTGGGGCACCACTAACAAACTTAGTCAACCTGCGGATCGTTGGGGCACTACTAACAAACTTAGTCAACCTGGGGATCGTTGTGGCACCACTAATAAACTTAGTCAACCTGGGGATCGTTTGGGCACCGCTAACAAACTTAGTCAACCTAGGGATCGTTGGGGCACCGCTAACAAACTTAGTCAACCTAGAGATCGTTGGGGCACCACTAAAAAACTCAGTCAACCTGGAGATCGTTGGGGCACCACTAACAAACTTAGTGAACCTAGGGATCGTTGGGGCACCACTAACAAACTCAGTCAACCTGGAGATCGTTGGGGCACCACTAAAAAACTCAGTCAACCTGGAGATCGTTGGGGCACCACTAAAAAACTCAGTCAACCTGGAGATCGTTGGGGCACCACTAAAAAACTCAGTCATCCTGGAGATCGTTGGGGCACCACTAAAAAACTCAGTCAACCTGGAGATCGTTGGGGCACCACTAACAAACTCAGTCAACCTGGAGATCGTTGGGGCACCACTAACAAACTCAGTCAACCAAGGGATCGTTGGGGCACCACTAACAAACTCAGTCAACCTCCAGATCGTTGGGGCACCGCTAACAAACTCAGTCAACCTGGAGATCGTTGGGGCACCACTAACAAACTTAGTCAACCTAGGGATCGTTGGGGCACCACTAACAAACTTAGTCAACCTAGGGATCGTTGGGGCACCACTAACAAACTTAGTCAACCTGAAGATCGTTGGGGCACCACTAACAAACTCAGTCAACCAGGAGATCGTTGGGGCACCACTAACAAACTTAGTCAACCTGCGGATCGTTGGGGCACCACTAACAAACTTAGTCAACCAGGAGATCGTTGGGGCACCAATAACAAACTCAGTCAACAAGGAGATCGTTGGGGCACCACTAACAAACTTAGTCAACCTAGGGATCGTTGGGGCACCACTAACAAACTTAGTCAACCTAGGGATCGTTAGGGCACCACTAACAAACTTAGTCAACCTAGGGATCGTTGGGGCACCACTAACAAACTTAGTCAACCTAGGGATCGTTGGGGCACCACTAACAAACTTAGTCAACCTAGGGATCGTTGGGGCACCACTAACAAACTTAGTCAACCTAGGGATCGTTGGGGCACCACTAACAAACTTAGTCAGGCTAGGGATCGTTGGGGCACCACTAACAAACTTAGTCAACCTAGAGATCGTTGGGGCACCACTAACAAACTTAGTCAACCTAGGGATCGTTGGGGCACCACTAACAAACTTAGTCAACCTGGAGATCGTTGGGGCACCACTAACAAACTTAGTCAACCTAGGGATCGTTGGGTCACCGCTAACAAACTTAGTCAACCTGGGGATCGTTGGCGCACCACTAACAAACTTAGTCAACCTGCGGATCGTTGGGGCACCACTAACAAACTTAGTCAACCTAGGGATCGTTGGGGCACCACTAACAAACTTAGTCAACCTAGGGATCGTTGGGGCACCACTAACAAACTTAGTCAACCTAGGGATCGTTGGGGCACCACTAACAAACTTAGTGAACCTAGGGATCGTTGGGGCACCACTAACAAACTTAGTCAACCTAGGGATCGTTGGGGCACCACTAACAAACTTATTGAACCTAGGGATCGTTGGGGCACCACTAACAAACTCAGTCAACCTGGAGATCGTTGGGGCACCACAAACAAACTCAGTCAACCTGGAGATCGTTGGGGCACCACTAACAAACTTAGTCAACCTGGAGATCGTTGGGGCACCACTAACAAACTTAGTGAACCTGGAGATCGTTGGGGCACCACTAACAAACTTAGTGAACCTGGGGATCGTTGGGGCACCACTAACAAACTCAGTCAACCTGGAGATCGTTGGGGCACCACTAACAAACTCAGTCAACCTGGAGATCGTTGGGGCACCACTAACAAACTCAGTCAACCTGGAGATCGTTGGGGCACCACTAACAAACTTAGTGAACCTGGGGATCGTTGGGGCACCACTAACAAACTCAGTCAACCTGGAGATCGTTGGGGCACCACTAACAAACTTAGTAAACCTGGAGATCGTTGGGGCACCACTAACAAACTTAGTGAACCTGGGGATCGTTGGGGCACCACTAACAAACTTAGTCAACCTAGGGATCGTTGGGGCACCACTAACAAACTTAGTCAACCTAGGGATCGTTGGGGCACCACTAACAAACTTAGTGAACCTGGGGATCGTTAGGGCACCACTAACAAACTTTGTCAACCTAGGGATCGTTGGGGCACCACTAACAAACTTAGTCAACCTAGGGATCGTTGGGGCACCACTAACAAACTTAGTCAACCTAGGGATCGTTGGGGCACCACTAACAAACTTAGTCAACCTAGGGATCGTTGGGGCACCACTAACAAACTTAGTGAACCTGGGGATCGTTGGGGCACCACTAACAAACTTAGTCAACCTAGGGATCGTTGGGGCACCACTAACAAACTTAGTCAACCTGGGGATCGTTGGGGCACCACTAACAAACTTAGTGAACCTAGGGATCGTTGGGGCACCGCTAACAAACTTAGTCAACCTAGGGATCGTTGGGGCACCACTAACAAACTTAGTCAACCTAGGGATCGTTGGGGCACCACTAACAAACTTAGTCAACCTAGGGATCGTTGGGGCACCTCTAACAAACTTAGTGAACCTAGGGATCGTTGGGGCACCACTAACAAACTCAGTCAACCTGGAGATCGTTGGGGCACCACTAACAAACTTAGTGAACCTAGGGATCGTTGGGGCACCGCTAACAAACTTAGTGAACCTAGGGATCGTTGGGGCACCGCTAACAAACTTAGTCAACCTGGGGATCGTTGGGGCACCACTAACAAACTCAGTCAACCTGGAGATCGTTGGGGCACCACTAACAAACTCAGTCAACCAGGAGATCGTTGGGGCACTACTAACAAACTTAGTGAACCTGGAGATCGTTGGGGCACCACTAACAAACTCAGTCAACCTGGGGATCGTTGGGGCACCACTAACAAACTCAGTCAACCTGGAGATCGTTGGGGCACCACTAACAAACTCAGTCAACCTGGAGATCGTTGGGGCACCACTAACAAACTCAGTCAACCTGGGGATCGTTGGGGCACCACTAACAAACTCAGTCAACCTGGAGATCGTTGGGGCACCACTAACAAACTCAGTCAACCTGGGGATCGTTGGGGCGCCACTAACAAACTTAGTCAACCTGGAGATCGTTGGGGCACCACTAACAAACTCAGTCAACCTGGAGATCGTTGGGGCACCACTAACAAACTTAGTCAACCTGGAGATCGTTGGGGCACCACTAACAAACTCAGTCAACCTGGAGATCGTTGGGGCACCACTAACAAACTTAGTCAACCTGGGGATCGTTGGGGCACCACTAACAAACTTAGTCAACCTGGGGATCGTTGGGGCACCACTAACAAACTTAGTCAACCTGCGGACCGTTGGGGCACCACTAACAAACTTAGTCAACCTGGGGATCGTTGGGGCACCACTAACAAACTTAGTCAACCTGGGAATCATTGGGGCACCACTAACAAACTTAGTCAACCTGGGGATCGTTGGGGCACCACTAACAAACTTAGTCAACCTGGGGATCGTTGGGGCACCACTAACAAACTTAGTCAACCTGGGGATCGTTGGGGCACCACTAACAAACTTAGTCAACCTAGGGATCGTTGGGGCACCACTAACAAACTTAGTCAACCTGGGAATCATTGGGGCACCACTAACAAACTTAGTCAAACTGCGGATCGTTGGGGCACCACTAACAAACTTAGTCAACCTGCGGATCGTTGGGGCACCACTAACAAACTTAGTCAACCTGCGGATCGTTGGGGCACCACTAACAAACTTAGTCAACCTGGGGATCGTTGGGGCACCACTAACAAACTTAGTCAACCTGCGGATCGTTGGGGCACCACTAACAAACTTAGTCAACCTGGGGATCGTTGGGGCACCACTAACAAACTTAGTCAACCTGGGGATCGTTGGGGCACCACTAACAAACTTAGTCAACCTGGGAATCATTGGGGCACCACTAACAAACTTAGTCAACCTGGGAATCATTGGGGCACCACTAACAAACTTAGTCAACCTGGGAATCATTGGGGCACCACTAACAAACTTAGTCAACCTGGGAATCATTGGGGCACCACTAATAAACTTAGTCAACCTGGGGATCGTTGGGGCACCACTAACAAACTTAGTCAACCTGGGAATCATTGGGGCACCACTAACAAACTTAGTGAACCTGCTGATCGTTGGGGCACCACTAACAAACTTAGTCAACCTGGGGATCGTTGGGGCACCACTAACAAACTTAGTCAACCTGGGAATCATTGGGGCACCACTAATAAACTTAGTCAACCTGGGGATCGTTGGGGCACCACTAACAAACTTAGTCAACCTGGGAATCATTGGGGCACCACTAACAAACTTAGTCAACCTGGGAATCATTGGGGCACCACTAACAAACTTAGTGAACCTGCGGATCGTTGGGGCACCACTAACAAACTTAGTCAACCTGGGAATCATTGGGGCACCACTAACAAACTTAGTCAACCTGGGAATCTTTGGGGCACCACTAACAAACTTAGTCAACCTGCGGATCGTTGGGGCACCACTAACAAACTTAGTCAACCTGGGAATCATTGGGGCACCACTAACAAACTTAGTCAACCTGGGAATCATTGGGGCACCACTAACAAACTTAGTCAACCTGGGAATCATTGGGGCACCGCTAACAAACTTAGTCAACCTGGAGATCGTTGGGGCTCCACTAACAAACTTAGTCAACCTGGGAAACATTGGGGCACCACTAACAAACTTAGTCAACCTGGGAATCATTGGGGCACCACTAACAAACTTAGTCAACCTGTGGGTCGTTGGGGCACCACTAACAAACTTAGTCAACCTGTGGGTCGTTGGGGCACCACTAACAAACTTAGTCAACCTGTGGGTCGTTGGGGCACCACTAACAAACTTAGTCAACCTGTGGGTCGTTGGGGCACCACTAACAAACTTAGTCAACCTGTGGGTCGTTAAGGCGCCACTGACAGACAATCAACATTCTCTATTTCCCCTCTACTTCTGTTATTTTTTGGGGACTACAAAAACGAGGCAAACTTATTCTTTATGTTTTCCCATTTCTTTCTGTGCCTTTCTCTCCTTCTCGCTCCTTTTACAGACATTTGCATAAATGTTTTTGCTTGGCCAGACTATCGAGACGCGGGGCCTAACCATTTCATTTTGCTCATCTTCAGATTAGTTATAAAGATCACCATCTACTCATCTGCTTGTGTCCTCTTGTGAACATTTTCATTCATGATACAATCTAAGCAAGAAAGTATTTTGTTGCTCATTTCGATACATGCTATATGAATGGAGACTAAAGGCTCCATGTCCAGTGTAGTCGACCGTTTGTATACTGGTCAGATATTTTTTTTTACTTTTCATCCCTCTAATTACAGAGTAAAAGTAAAGTAAAGTACCCCCGTCACGCCAAGTGGCGTATAGGCAATATGGTATTAGTGACCATAAATTTTACAGACGTTCGACACATGATTTTTGGGGTAAAGGTGGTGGTGGGTAAAGGTGTGGTCGGTATTAAGCCCGTGCCGCTTTACTTTCCCAGAAAAAAATCCGGTACCCAATAAAGGCTGGGTGAACCCGGAAGCCGTCGGTTGGGATCGAACCCTACCTCTTGTCCTGTTCACTAACCGCTGAGCTATCTACTTACAGAGAGTTTGGTTCTATTCTGTTCATGGATTCAGTTTTACTGCAGTCGAGAATTTTCCATATCCGCTCCACTCATGTCACAGGTTCAGCCAAATGGCGGAGACAAATTCTGTTGACATGGTCGACTACCGTACAGACCTAATCCCGGCGAACGGGTGACTATTCTAAACGACTTGCGAGAATAAAGAGTTCTAGTCACTTCATTACTTCAGTTTCCTTGAAAACACACATTTAAAACACGCATTTAAAACACACATTTAAAACACTATTAAAACACACATTTAAAGCACACATTTAAAACATACATTTAAAACACACATTTAAACACACACATTTAAAACACACATTTAAAACACACATTTAAAACACTATTAAAACACACATTTAAACCACACATTTAAAACACACATTTAAAACATACATTTAAAACACAATTTAAAACACACATTTAAAACACACATTTAAAACACTATTAAAACACACATTTAAAGCACACATTTAAAACACACATTTGAAACATACATTTAAAATACACATTTAAAGCACACATTTAAAACACACATTTAAAGCACACATTTAAAACACATATTTAAAACACACATTTAAAACACACATTTAAAACAAACAAAACAACCGAAAAGATTTGAGCGACTGCACTTGTCTCTGCAAAAACAAGGTGACATGTCATTTTGATTTCGCACCGTTGGCTGGCGGTCGTAAGCAAGATCGAACTATGGTGTGACCCAAGTCGGCTGATTGGGCGACGATTTCAATCGACATCACCGAAAAGAGAGTGCTCACAGTCACTTCAAACTTAAATTCACTGGAATAAATCGAGAAGAAACACAGAAACCAGTCAAAACAAAAACTATTTTAGTCTTGGCACTTTAAGAAGGGGCCTGCAGCAATGGCCGCCAACTTTCTCGGTAGTCCAACCTACAGTGAGAAAAAGAGAGAGAAAGAGAGAGAGAGAGAGAGAGAGAGAGAGAAAGAGATAAAGAGAGAGAGAGAGAGAGAGAGAGAGAGAGAGAGAGATGGAGAAAGTTCAACCCTACTGGGAATCGAACACGCGCGAATTGATTGATAAACAACAAGCTTAAATTCACCCTGCCACTCGCTCACAACACGGCTCCAAACAACGTAACTGTTAGAACAGCCACGTTAGATCTTAGATAACCAGGGGATAGCCTGCTTGAGATTTAAACCAATCATTTGTCACGTGGTTGACAGTTCTATTCCCATTATGGTAAAGGATCTTTCTTTCTACACCTGGATAGAATACACAAACTCACTCTAAAGTCGGATATATAGGGCCGATATGCGTAGATATCGCAGCTCGCTAAAGAGAAACGACACAGCACAAATAGCCCATTCAACGCAGAGGGGTATGAAGGACCGTAACTTGGAAGTAATTCAGGGTACGTGACAAACACAAAAGATATCATCGTCGTCATCATCATCATCATCATTATTGAGTGCCGTCTCCGCATCGAAGGTTGGCTACCATGGAGCGCCATTTCACTCTGTCTCTTGCTTTGATGGTGCAGATTGTCATAGGTTGACTTGTCCATCTTTTGATGTTACTCGTCCATGTTAGTCATGGTCTGCCTCTGCCTATTTTACCTTGTATTTTCCCTTCCAATATTACTTTTATTAGGCTGTTGTTATGCCCTAAAAATGTTATTTGTCTTGTTCTAATTGTGTTTAGTAGTTCTCTTTTAATTTTTAGTTGTTTTAAAACTTCATCGTTTGTTTTCTTTTTTTTTCATCCAATGCTTCCTATTCTTCTATAAATCCACATTTCAAAGGCTTCAATTTTTTGTTCTGTTTTCTTGTCTAATGTCCATGTTTCTGTACCATACAGGAATATTTAGAAGATGTAACATTTTGCTATTCTTAGTTCTAGCCCTGGTGTTGTTTGTTTTAATGTTAATATATTTTTAAAAAAGATATAGAAAAGAAAAAAAAACGTGGGGATATTATCTCTACAACGGGGAGTAAAAAAAACATGTTAAAATTTGATTTGTTTTCAGCCAAAATGACTAGATATCATCATCATGTGCCATACCGGTAGGCGATCATGTTCGTCCACATCTCTCTGTCCCCGATGCAACAGTTAACAACAGAAATGATATGATACGGAGATATAACGACGAATTCTAGTGTCCTCGTCTGACAATCACAGAAGGTGGATATGAAACAGAAACCCCACACGTACTCTAAAGAACGATTGAGTTATTCACTTTCTTGTTGCTGTTTTCTTGTATTTCATAGCATCAAGTTAAAAAAATTAAACTTTTGTTGTGGGGTAACCTGATTTTTTCCCTGTGTATTACCGGGTCCTCATTATGAGGGAAGTAAAGAATAGTGACACTGTGACCTTCCAGGCATGTCGTAAGAGGCGACTAAGGAGGTTGATCGATGGCTTGACAAGCTGTCACTGTAAAAAGTATTGTTATGGAAACAGCGCCATATATTTTAGAGCAGTGATTTCTGCAATATGTGCCACTTTGGCACGCAAGGTTTCTGTTTTTGAGATTGTGGTTCTGCCCTATGTGCCGTCTTCGGCTCGAAAGGACATTAGATAGATAAGAACCTGATTTTTACCTAAACTTATCATTTTAGTGACGTTTGATACTCCGTTAAATCGCAATTCCAACGTATTGCTTCCTCTCTTTTGTTATTGCCTTTGATAGCGTATAGGACATTTCGCTTTAATTTCTGGTCCCTCAGTAATTCTCTGGCAGGATCCCGGAAATTCACTTATGACGTAATAGATTGATAGTTATTTTTATCCTCTGGCAAAACGGCCCCCATCCACACAAAAAACACAAAAAACTCTTTGAAACTAGTGGTCCTGTTATCTGAGGAATCACAGAAGAGCGATGATGAAGAAGCAGGTGAGATTAACACGCAAACATGTGAAAGAAGAGACACGGGGAAGCTTGATGGACAGTGAAAATAATGAAATGGGATGCACATTTAGCAGAATAAAGAATATGCTGGCACCGAAATCTGTTTAGGGAGACTGAATGCGATAAGATGTTTTCTATTAAAAATAATCCGCCTATAATTACATTTTTAAAAATAAATGACGAAACTCATTAGAGTGAAAGCCATTTAGAGAAAAAACATAATCAATCCAGCCAGCAGGAAAAGAACGAGAACTTTGAAGGATTGTGGCAACGGAAAGGTTTTTTTTTTAAATTTAAGAGCAAAATATCGTAGGCAGTTGGAAATGTGAAAAATAGTAGGTTGTATGCCAATGCCCGGACAACATTTAAATTAAAACCTCTTCCATAATTGAGCTGGTAGTAACAAACTGCAGTATGAAAATTAACATAGCAAAAACAGAGGCTATGAGAATAAGTAAATTAAGACACCCATTAAACATTAAGATCAAAGATAAAGAAATAAAACAAGTAGAAGAATTCAAGTATTTGGGCACAATGTTCACAGAAGATGGAAAACTAGACAGAGAAATTGACATGAGAATACAAAAAGCAAATGCTGTCACATACCAGCTTTCACCATTGCTAAGATATCCAAACATTTCTATGCCAGTTAACAACAAATGATAAATAGCATTTTCATACCAACTTTGTGCTATGAAAGTCAAACATGGACCCTTTCTAAATCACATTTAAGAAAGATAAATACATGTGAGATGCGATGCTTGAGAAAAGTAACAAACAACACAAGAAGAGATAGAATACCAAATGAAACCATAAGAAAAATAGTAGGAACAAAACCCTGCCAAGAATATATAGAACAACAACAACTTAAATGGTTTGGTCACCTGGTCAGAATGAATCCTCACCAATCACCATCAAGGGCGTTCTTCTCGAGAATGCATGGAAAAAGACCAAGAGGAAGACCCAGAAGAAGATGGATAGATGCAGTGACAGAGACATGTAACAACAAAGGAAAATCACTAATTCAGACAATTCGAGCAGCTCAAGAACGACAAATGATATAAACCACGACACCCTTTAGGTATCAGTGAAAAAGAGAAAAGAAGAGGAATAACAAACGTTTATTTAAATTATCAAAATGACGCTGGCCAAGTGATATTCCTGTGGGAACAATAATGGACACGGATCGAGTGCAATGTTGATGATTTCCTATACAAGAGCAATAACCAGTTTATTCATATAGTTTGTCTAGCAGATGTGGGGTACGTTGATTTAGAAAACCTAGTATTGCAGGTTTTTTAAGAAGAACGAGCTTGAACTTCTCCATCAAGGTGAATTGGTTGGTCTTGAGGAAAGACGCTGTCCTCGAGACAGATAGGTTGTGGGTTCAAATCCCGACTGCACCAGTAGGGATTTTTATTTATGATTTCTCTCTGCGGCAACCACCGCTGGTCTCAACAGCGAGGCGCGGCTTGAAACGTCTGTTACTCATGGACGGAAAAAATATGAGTACCTCCGAAGACGGAGTTATCTGCCTGTGCGGTGAGGGGCCTTTGTGCACACGGCTGCCAGGGAAAAACGGATTAACACGCAAAATTCAGGTCCAAGTCTCTGGGGACTTCGTCAGAGGTAAAAGCTGGCGAACAAAAAAAACTTGTCAATGGGCAATGGTGAGATAGGGTGAGATAGGGTGAGATAGGGTGAGATAGGGTGAGATAGGGTGAGATAGGGTGAGATAGGGTGAGATAGGGTGAGATAGGGTGAGATAGGGTGAGAGAGAGAAAATAAGAGGGAGAGAAAGAGTGAGAGGAGATAAATGAAGAGAGAGAGAGGGAAATAGAGATAGAGGGGATGGAGAGAAAGAGAGGAAGTGATAGCAAGAGAGGGATAGAGAGAAGAAAAGAGAGAGGGTCAAGGAGCAAGAGAGAGAGAAAAATGAAGATAGAGTAAGAGAGCGGGTGTATAGAGAGGGAATAAGAGTGAGAGGGAGTAGAAAAGGGGGCGAGAGGCTAAGATAGATTGTGGAGAGGAAGAGGGTGAGGGAGAGGAAGATGGGGAAAGATGTAGAGTGAGAGAGAGAGAGGGAGATAAATGATGAAAGAGAGGTGAGGTAGAAAGGGAGAGAGAGGGAAATAAATGATGAAAGAGAGACGATGTAGAAAGGGAGAGAGAGGGAGCGCTGGAGAGGAAGAGAGAGAAAGCGGGAAATAAAAAGTGTTTGTAAGAAACCAAATCCATGATCGCAATACTTTAATGTGTCTATGTTATGACGATGTCATACGTCGTTTTTGTTTCGCAGGTTGACCACTGATAACCTTCAGCGATGTTGTTCTCAAACATTTGTTAAAGGTTGGTATTGATCCATCACTTGAGATTCTAAATTATGTGACGAATACTTTGATGGTCGCTAGAAATGACAGAAAAGCGGATATAGGAATGTCTTGACTGTAGAGGGAATAGTTAACTAGAGATTAAAGTCTCAAGACAATCTTATAGTTGACCTCTGTCAAGTTCACGTAGATCACACTCACTCTTATATGGTTCTATATAGTTCACGTTAATGATACTCTGATACTCTTATCTTATATAGCTCTGTCGAATACAGTATATTATATTTTTATATGCTCTGTTAATTACAAGAGTTAATGCAGCTGGCAATAACAAAATAACAATAAGAGAAAACTCTCTACTAGACGTAAAAGCTTATTGGTTATTGGTTATTGGTTATGGAAGGCCTCGGTATCACAGCAAACGAATTAAAATCCATAATTGCTCAACCGCCCGTGCCAGTGGAATCATCCGAATTACTAATTCATCTCCCAAACAAAGAAAGGTAACTGTAGTCCCCATCGTAGCAGTCTCAGCACACGCCAAAAGACATAAGGCGAAACCGCGCAGAAAGTGAACACAGCCAACTGTTCCCTGTCATACGATATCATCATTCATCGTAAACAAGCGGGATATCGAAGCAGGATCAAAACGGATGAGACACACAGCTCACGGTGTGCACAGAGCACTTAACTCAGTAGCTCCTGCAACAAGCCGGACTTGGAATATGAGGAAACTGCAAGAAGGAACACTTTTCAGACATAGCCTTCATGGTTCCTGCCGCCTATCCACCATATACCATGGGAGTTCACGTCCTCCCGGAAATGATGATCAATATATATATGACCTTATATATATATATATGACCTTTGGCGACAGACAGCTGGTAACAAACAATCATGATTAAATAGTAGTTTGGTAAAACATTTGTGTTTTATGCTGGGTGATGTTTTTACCGAACAGCTTCTCCCGTGGCTGAATCTGCCTATATTAGATAGACATATTCGACGGCAGAATGAACAATATGAATTCGTGGCGCCTGGCCTCGTTTCCTTTCTACTGCATCGTTTGTTTTCTGAATTTTATATCAGCACTTCCTCGAATGTTGTTGTGCCATTTTTTTATTTTTATTCTCCATGTGCTACGATCTGCAGTCGGATCTTCCTAGTTTCTTTCAGTGATAGAGTGTTCACTTAAGGAAGCCTTTCAAACATCCTTCTATCTCAGGACTGGTGTACGCTTTGGTCTTATTCCGTGCCTGAGTTGACCATATAATATTTGTTTCTGAATACGAATATTTGCAATTCTTCTTACATGACCTAGCCACCTTAGTCTCTGACTCCTAAGTGTTGCCAAGATGAATGGGAGTTTGGTTCGTTGCAAGACATTAGAGTTGGTTACTTTGTGCTACCACGATGGATGGAAGTTTGACTCGTTGTAAGACATTAGAGTTGGTTACTTTGTCCTGCCATGATAGATGGAAGTTTGACTCGTTGTAAGACATTAGAGTTGGTTACTTTGTCCTGCCATGATGGGTGGAAGTTTGACTCGTTGTAAGACATTAGAGTTGGTTACTTTGTCCTACCACGATGGATGGAAGTTTGACTCGTTGTTAGACATTAGAGTTGGTTACTTTGTCCTACCACGATGGATGGAAGTTTGACTCGTTGTAAGACATTAGAGTTGGTTACTTTGTCCTACCACGATGGGTGGAAGTTTGACTCGTTGTTAGACATTAGAGTTGGTTACTTTGTCCTGCCATGATAGATCGGAGTTTGGTTCGTTGTAAGATATTAGAGTTAGTTACTTTGTCCTGCCATGATATATGGGAGTTTGGTTCGTTGTAAGATATTAGAGTTAGTTACTTTGTCCTGCCATGATATATGGGAGTTTGGTTCGTTGTAAGACATTAGAGTTAGTTACTTTGTCCTGCTATTTGATGTTCATAATCTTTTGAAGCCAACGCACATGAAAGCTGTTTAACCTTTTCTCCTGCCCTGCATTGCCAGTCCAAATTTCTGATCCGTATAGAAGTGTACTAAGCACACAACTTTGGTAAATTTGAATCCTAGTCCGGAGTGTTAATTTTGCCGTTGGTCCATGTTCTAGCATTAAGTTTACCAAATGTGGAAGCTGCCCTTCCAGTTCGGGAATGTATCTCTTCTTCAAGGGAGACAGTGGTTGTGACTACAGAACAGAAATAGGTTAATATAATAAGTAATCTTTCTCACAGATTCAAGGGGTGTCTTATTTAATGATATAACTGCGGGAATGGCTACATCCTTATATAAATGGGCAGTAATATAGATAAATGAAGGAGGAATATAGAATGAGACTAAAAAAAGGATACAAAAAGGAAGAAATACATTCGTTGCACTAGAAAACATACGGAAATCCAAATAAATTACCTTAAATACAAAAATAAAAATGTTCAACTCCAATGTTAAATCAGTTTGATTCCGTAATGTATGTCCAACCCAGTGCCATCGTTTTCGTTGTATCTCTTTCTCCACTGGTGTTTGACTGTTGTTATTATTCCATAACTCTACGTTAGTGATTCTTTCCTGCCATTTCCATCCTTTTATTCTGCGCAACCATGTTTGTGAAGTTTTTTGCGTCTTATTTTTTTTTTTTTTTTTACACTACGGGATAGTCAGTTATAGTTTAACTCTTTCTGTACGATTCGACGCTCCATGCGCCAAGCCGATTTCGGTCATGTACATTTAGCCGCACAGTGCGTCACTCTTAATTTGATTAGTGTAAACTATCATCAAATCAAACTCTTTTTATATGTCTTGTATTATCTCGATATTGGTGAAATCTAATTCCTTGTTTAATTATTTTAAAAAAATCGTATATAATATGTTAAGTATTAAATAAATATAAACATGTAGGTAGATATTTAAAAGCAAGAAAAATGTTATCTCTGAAATCTCTGCCGCTAAATTGATAAAAACATTTCGTTCTGAAAGAGTTAACATAAGAATATTGAGGAAACCAATGAAAGCCAAAACAAGTAACAAGGACGTTCTCCAAAAGATAAGAGAACAACAACAACAAAACAGAGAAGAGAGAAAACTTACCACCCATTTCAAAAGGAACACATAATAATTTTCATATCTATAATAAGAAGGGAACATGAGGGCAAAATAAAAAGAGGTCGATCTAAAGAAAGAATAAAAGGAGCACTGAGGCAAAAGGCAAGAACAGCAGTACCAGTTTACTCGCCGAGATTGAGCAATTCGCCTAGAACAGGGATGTGTGGCGAGATAAAATGCAGGTCCTGTGAAAGTTCTGACACTTAAAATATAGTCGAAGGTGTAGAGTCTAGAATGTCTGCACTATGTGCAGTCTTCGCCTCGAAAGGACAATGGATGGATAGACAGACAGGCAAGCAGGCAGACAGTTAGATGGACGGATGGATGGATGGAAGGATGGATGGATGGCGGTATGGATGGATGGATGAATGGATGGATGAATGGATGGATGGATGGGTTGATGGATGAATGGCGGTATGGATGGATGGATGGATGGGTTGATGGATGGATGGATGGCTGGATGGGTTGATGGATGAATGGCGGTATGGATGAATGGATGGATGAATGGGTTGATGGAAGGATGGCGGTATGGATGGATGGATGAATGGTTGGATGGAAGGATGGGTAGATGGATGAATGGTGGTATGGATGGATGGATGGATGGATGGATGGATGGATGGATGGATGGGTTGATGGAAGAATGGCGGTATGGATGGATGGATGAATGGCGGTATGGATGAATAGATGGATGGATGGGTTGATGGAAGGATGGCGGTATGGATGGATGGATGAATGGATGGATGGATGGGTTGATGGATAAATGGCGGTATGGATGAATGGATGGATGGATGGGTTGATGGAAGGATGGCGGTATGGATGGATGGATGAATGGATGGATGGATGGGTTGATGGATGAATGGCGGTATGGATGGATGGATGGGTTGATGGATGAATGGCGGTATGGATGGATGGCTGGATGGGTTGATGGATGGATGGATGGCGGTATGGATGGATGGATGGATGGATGGATGGCTGGATGGATGGATGGCGGTATGGATGGATGGCTGGATGGGTTGATGAATGGATGGCGGAATGGATGGCTGGATGGATGTCTGGATGGATGGATGGCAGTATGGATGGGTTGATGGATGGATGGCGGGATGGATGGATGGCTGGATGGCGGGATGGATGGATGGATGGATGGCGGGATGGATGGATGGTGGGATGGATGGGTGGCTGGATGGATGGATGGATGGATGGCGGGATGGATGGATGGATAGTGAGATGGATGCAACTTGGATACCTCGTGATAACAATTAAAAAAAAAAGATTATCGGAGGAAAATATAGAAAGTAAAAGTGAAAGAAATATTTCCGGCACTCAAAGAGGATGGGTTGAAAGAAAGACAACAAGTGAATGAATAAACAAATGTAGTTACAGAAAGTTGTGGAGAGAAATTGTCGCATTCTAGATGATGAAAGCAATGGACTTCCTTCCTCCAAAGATGTACATTCAAACGGGGATGTTAAAAACTTCACTCAACTACCACATTTTATGCTAGAGGACATCCTTTACCTCTGCGCGTTTACTTCTTATAGGCCAACGTCTGGTATTGTAGGTTGTAAGAAAAAACGTATGTTTGTTGTTCCACCATCACTGTACTGGGGCAATGTCCACAAAAATGTCGGACCATCACTGTACTGGGGCAATGTCCACAAAAATGTCGGACCATCACTGTACTGGGGCAATGTCCACAAAAATGTCGGACCATCACTGTACTGGGGCAATGTCCACAAAAATGTCGGACCATCACTGTACTGGGGCAATGTCCACAAAAATGTCGGACCATCACTGTACTGGGGCAATGTCCACAAAAATGTCGGACCATCACTGTACTGGGGCAATGTCCACAAAAATGTCGGACCATCACTGTACTGGGGCAATGTCCACAAAATTGTCGCACCATCACTTTACTAGGGCAATGTCCACAAAAATGTCGCACAATCACTTTACTGGGACACATTTCCATTGGATAGGACACACACTGCGGAAGTCAACTGAGAGTATTACACAACAGGCCCTTTATTGGAACCCCCAAGGAAAAAACCAAAGAAGAAGACCAAAGAATTCTTGGAGAAGACAGATAGAAGCAGAGATGAAGACGATGGGGAATACATGGAATGATTTTAAGAGAATGGCAAGAAACAGAACGACTTGGAAAGTGTTTGTTGAAGACCTATGCTCCACAGGGAGCTGAAAGGTAGAAGAATGTCCATTATAAAAACTGTACCATTATTATACTTGTACAATGTTCATTATAAAAACTGTACCATCATTATACTTGTGCAATATTCATTATAATATTGTACCATCATTATACACGAACAATGTCAATTATAATGTCGCACCATCACTATACCCGGCAAATGTCGATTACAAATCTAATCCCCTCCTGACAACAGAGAAAGATTTCAGCACAGTACACAAAAACCATTATACTGGCGAGACCTCAACAAAATAATTTCAGAAACCTTTTTTAACGAAGAAATGGACAAGATGATATCAACTGTTCTTTTACTCCTGTAGTTTTATTCAGACCTTGACAAATATTCTATTTTTTTAAATATATTTTTAACTGTCAAGAGTCCTTAACGTTATCAACTTGAACACGAATACTCCTATCTTCGGTCTCTGATATGACTAGGTACTAAATTTCACTTACCACTTGATCAGGAATTACTTAAAAAAATCTGGGTAGCTCCAGAAGAGGTTGGACCAGGGAACAATCTGATTAGAAATCGAGCGCCTTAACATTAACACCCCAACCATACCTTTTTTTTTTTTTTTTTTTTTTTTTTTTAAATAGAAACTGCTTTACAATTTACTAATAATGGCTAAGTAACAATAGAATGTATACATGTAAACGAATATTACATTCGTAAATAATTATCGGTAAAGACTTACCGTAAATAAACAGACGATCTCATGAATTACACAAACAATAAAATTCCGTTTGTTATAAATCCATGATATTCTCGCAGCTGTGATTCACAAATCTGTGACAAGAGCTATCCAATGCTACCCGTACTCAGTCGGATGACACAGGCCATCTAATGGCATTCTGGTATCTCTCTGGAGCAAGGTAGATTCATTATAAAGAAAAAAAAAAAACAAGAGAAAAAGCCAGAGAATCTGTGCGCTAACTTGCGATCGATCGGGCCAGCTCGCGACATGGGGCGACAGAAGAGACAGCGTATAGCGACGTCGATCAATGTCAAGGACAGTTATTTATCAAAACGATATTTTGAGTCTTAAAACTTTGCGAAAAATTAGGAGCGCATATTGGGTAAATAAAAAGAAAAGTTAATTATGCTTTCTTTATCGTGAAATTATTTAAAGAAATGCCACCATTTATATTCCACTTGGAGAAAGGTAACACTCTCAATTCGTTTTGTCAAGGTAGTAAAATATAACAACGACAGGAATTGCAAAAATATTGTGAAATATCACAGTCTTCTTTCTCATTAAATGTTTAGTTCTCTAATTTTGTTTATCCTTGTACCAGTTGTATAATCTATTTTTTCATTATACTACTGGTTCTCTAATTTATTTCTTCTCATTATTGTACTGGTTCTCTAATTTATTTCTTCTCATCATTGTACTGGTTCTCTAATTTATTTCTTCTCATTATTGTACTGGTTCTCTAATTTATTTCTTCTCATTATTGTACTGGTTCTCTAATTTATTTCTGCTCATTATTGTACTGGTTCTCTAATTTATTTCTGCTCATTATTGTACTGGTTCTCTAATTTATTTCTTTTCATTACCCGACTAGACTACCGACGTTCAGACAACCCGTGTTCGATTCCCGCTGGGAGCAGTGTGAATTGTACTCGTGGTTGGAAAAAAAAAATACCCCCACGGTCGACCCAGCCGTTGGCAGAAATGGGTACCAGGGTATTATCCTGGGAAGGTGAGGAATGTCGCTTCGCATCTGAGTTTCGATGCTTGAGGCGACACTATACAGAAATATCCGAACATTTATGGATAGGCGGCCGAGCACATATGGGTGTAAACTCGCGTGCTAAGACGCCGGTTCAAATCTCGTACTTTACCTTTACCTTTACCTTTCTTTTCATCATTGTACTGGTTCTCTAATTTATTTCTTTTCATCATTGTACTGGTTCTCTAATTTATTTCTTTTCATCATTGTACTGGTTCTCTAATTTATCTCTTTTCATCATTGTACTGGTTCTCTAATTTATCTCTTTTCATCATTGTACTGGTTCTCTAATTTATCTCTTTTCATCATTGTACTGGTTCTCTAATTTATTTCTTTTCATCATTGTACTGGTTCTCTAATTTATTTCTTTTCATCATTGTACTGGTTCTCTAATTTATTTCTTTTCATCATTGTACTGGTTCTCTAATTTATTTCTTTTCATCATTGTACTGGTTCTCTAATTTATTTCTTTTCATCATTGTACTGGTTCTCTAATTTATTTCTTTTCATCATTGTACTGGTTCTCTAATTTATTTCTTTTCATTATTGTACTGGTTCTCATAATTGTTATTATCATTGTTATAGTTTTCGGAATTTTGTTTCATTATTGGACTAATTATCTGTGCTTTTGTTATGTTTTGTACTAGTTGTCTTTTTTTTCTCATTATTGTACTAGTTGTCTCTTTTTTCTAATTATTGTACTATTTGTCTATTTTTTCTCATTATTATGCTAGACGTCTATTTTTTCTCATTATTGTACTGGTTGGGAGCCGCGGTAGCTCAGTGGTTAGTGAACTGGACTATAAAGGACAAGGGGTAGGGTTCGACCCCAACCGACGGCTTCCGGGTTCACCCTGCCTTAATTGGGTACCGGATTTTTTCTGGGAAAGTAAAGCGACACGGGCGTAATACGGACCACATTACCCCAAAAATCATGTGCCGAAGGTCTGTAAAATTTATGGTCACTAACACCATATTCCCTATACACCAATTGGCGTGACGGGGGCTCTTTACTTTTCACTTTATTGTACTGGTTGTCTATTTTTTCTCATTTTTATATTTGTTGTCTATTTTTTAAATCATTATTGTACAAGTTGTCTATTTTTTAAATCATTATTGTACAAGTCTATTTTTTCCCTCATGATTGTATTGGTTCTGTAATTTGATTCTCTTCACCAGTACAATTACTGGTCATCTATTATTTTTCTCATTATTGTATTGGTTTTCTCATTTTTTTTTCTAATTTTTTTGAGTTTTCTAATCTTGTATGGTCACTGTATTATTTACCTACTGTTATTCTCATTATTATAACAGTAATCTAACCTTTAAACGGTTAGTGATTAACTCTGCAATCTTATTTATATTTATCTTGTTGTTGTTCTTCTTCTACCTTTTTAGCTCCCAGTGGAGCATAGGTCTTCAACAAACACCTTCCAAGTCGTTCTGTTTTTTGCCATTCTTTTAAGATCAATCCATGTCTTCCCCATCATCTTCATCTCTGCTTCTATCTGTCTTCTCCAAGAATTCCTTGGTCCTCCTCTTTGTCTTTTCCCCTGGGGATTCCAAAAAAGGGCCTGTTGTGTAATACTCTCAGTTGGCTTTCGTAGTGTGTGTCCTATCCAGCGCCATCGTCTTCATTGTTTCTCTTTATCCACATGTATTTGACTGGTACATTTCCATAATTCTATGTTAGTGATTTTGTTCTGCCATTTCTATCCTTTTATTCTGCGTAGGCAATCATAAATGAAAATCTGTATCTTCGTGATTGACAATTTTGTTGTTCTCCCTTTTTCACAGCCATATAATAGTACCGACTTAACATTTGAGTTGAAAATTTTTATTTTTGTATTTAACCTAATTTCTTTGAATTTCCATATGTTTCCAAGTGCAACGAAAACTCCTCTTGCTTTTGATATCCTTATTTTGATAGCATTTTCTGTTCCTCCCTCTTTTTTTTACCCTGTTGGTCATCTAATATTGTTGACATGACTGTCAAATACATTTCTCTTGTCGTGTTGCTACCGCTTTCGAGTTGATCAAATCCGTTTTAATATACACATTGTCACCATACCAACTCACGTTGTATAATAAATTCAAAGAAAACCAAGACACATCCGGTCAATGTGGCGGATAGGTGGCAGGAACTATTCAGAATCAGTCTGAAAATGTTCTTTGTTGCAATTTCCTCATATTCCAAGTCTGGCTTGCTGCCGGAGCTACTGAGTTTAGTGCTCAGTGCACATTATGAGCTGTGTTTTTCATCCAGATCGTGTTTTGATATTCCGATCGCTTTCGGTGAATGATGATATCGTATGACGAAGATCAATTCAACTGCGGTCATTTTCCGTGTTGCTTGACCTAATATCTTTTGGTGTGTGCTGTAGCTGCTATGATGGAACTGTAGCTGTCACTTTTGTTTGGATCCTTCAATGGGATAAGTTTTAATTCGGATGATTCCACTGTCACGGGCTGTTGAGCAATTATGGATTTTAATTCGCTTGCAGTGATACAGGAGCCTACGACTAACAATAACCATTACTAAAATCAACGGCATTATTCACTTGACCCTAAAAGCTCAAACTCTGTAATCATTACATTAATGAGTTCACACTTTGCTCTCTATTGCTTTCATAAACTTATTTTTTCGCTACAATTGCTTCGTAAGTTCATTTTTATATTTTCCTATATTTTATATATTTTCCTATATTTTATATATTTTCCTATATTTGATATATTTTCCTATATTTGATATATTTTCCTATATTTTATATATTTTCCTATATTTTACATATTTTCCTATATTTTATATATTTTCCTATATTTGATATATTTTCCTATATTTTATATATTTTCCTATATTTGATATATTTTCCTATATTTTCCTATATTTTATATATTTTCCTATATTTGATATATTTTCCTATATTTTATATATTTTCCTATATTTTATATATTTTCCTATTGCTTTCTTGCGATCATTTATTGGATTGGTGCCCTATTCCTTGCACAAGCTCGCTTTTTTGTTCTTCTTATCTGTAGAGTCCTATAATTTCCTCCGTCTAAGGTGCTCTCATTTTTCCTTTTATATCGTCCAGAGTGTTGACACTGGGTACATTTTCTTCCTATCGATTTTGCCAGAACAGCGGCAATTCTGACTGATTTTGGTCAATTTCTAACTACCAATGGTTCTTTAACCTGCGGGGAGTGCACACGAAGTTCCCCACAAGGCTACCGCACTCTTTCGCCATTATCGAGAAAACATGCCAACGCTTGTGGCGCTATTCAAACCTAAGACTCTCCTGTTCATAGGAAGACATCCTACCTCTAGCCAGCCCAACCAACCGGGGCCCCCATCATGAGGGGGAGAAACAAATACATCTACTGTGACCTGCCCTGCCTCGTATGTCGTAAGAGACGACTACTGATGTTTGAAATCGTCGCCTGTTCAGTCTAGCAGGACATGCACGGAGCGACATTGTCAACGAAATTTACCGATGCATTTAGCGCAATCCTATGACAAGTGTTGGACCGGTATGGGAAATTCCTGATTGAAAAGAAACTGGTCTCATAGAAAGAATAGAGTAGAATACGCTCTCCATGCGTATGATTAAATCAAAAACATTGTCACGATCACGTGTCACTGAGATGGGTTTATACATAGCCATCTATAGATTTACCAATCAATAGATATCTATGGTTTCAACCACAAGAAAACAATGTCTCCGCCATCTAATTTTGAAAAGTACAATTCTGGCTCCTCCCAAATTACAGACCGCGCATGCGTATTTAAGTAGGTCCAAGTGTGTACAGATGTGAAATAGCTGGAGTTGAGTAATAAATGGAGTTGCTACTAACCAAAAGGGTCCTGGTTCGGTTACCATATTTGGCGAATTTATTTTTTTTTTTCGAAATGACGCGACTGCTGGTTTCACTATGTATCCTTTCATAGGAATTGACCGGCGGCGGATAGCCAGAGTTGTAGTTATTCGAAGGCCCTGGGTATCACTGCAAACGAATTAAAATCCATAATTGCCCAACCGCCAGTGCCAGTGGAATCATGCGTATTAAAACCTCATCAATATTCAAACAGAGAAGGACAGCTGCTGTCCCGATCATGGCCGCTACAGCGCACGCCAAAAAGTCATAAGGCCAAGAGGCACCAAAAGTGAACGCAGCTGAACTGTCCTTCGTCACACGATATCATCATTCATCTTAAGCAATCTGAATATAGAAACACCATCCGGATGAAAAGCACAGCTCATGGCGTGCACAAAGCACTATACTCAGTAGCTCCAGCAGCAAGTCGGACTTGGAATAGTAGGAAACTGCAATAAGGAACACTTTTCAGACAGTGCCTTAATTCAGACAGTGCCTTAAGGGTTCCTATCCGCCAAATTGACCGGAAGTCCGGATAGTCAGAGAAAGGAGAGGAGGCCGCGATTTCTCTAATATTTGATCACCATGCATAACACAATCATATTCCAGTTCAATGAGTTAAATGTCAATTTACAACAATCTACCGCATTTGTTATCGTAGCCCTGACAGACTTCAAGTAATTCAAGCCGTTACTAATAAATAGGTTTCAATGTCTATGGAGGTCACACCAACTACAACAGTACAACGACATCCATTGACCATGCAATGTAATTTGAAAAACTAGGCAGGCTATGTCTGTAATCAGCTCCTCGTTGCTATGACAACAGAAAAACAATTAATAAGATGTTGTTTAATCTCTTTATTGAAATATATTGAATTAGAGCCAATAGGAGGCGACCTTATCTGGAGTGGAACCGCGATAGCTCAGTGGCTAGAAATGACAAGAGATAGGGTTCGATCCCAACCGACGGCTTCCGGGTTCACCCAGCCTTAAATGGGTACCGGATATTTTTCTGGGAAAGTAAAGCGGCACGGGCATAATACCGACCACATTACCCCAAAAATCATGTGCCGAAGGTCTGTAATATTTATGGTCACTAACACCATATTCCTTATACGCCACTTGGCGTGACGGGGGCTCTTTACTGTACTGTTATCTAGAGTCTTCATAAGATCACAGCTCTGAAACATTATAGCAAAAAACTTGAACTGCGAGAGATGTTTAATAACAGAAAAACCATATCATGTTCTTTTCTCACAACTTCTAATGCAAGTCACTAAGAAATTATGATATAATTATGTTAATTTAGGGCAATAATTAAAGGAACTACTTTACGTAGCATAAATTCCTGTAATGTCGCAAATTATTAGGTTAAAGTTCAACCTAAAAGTTCAGCCTCACTTCCTAGCCTCCTCAGGTTTCGAACCCACCGTCGGCACTGGTACCGATATCTGTTTACAGTATATTAAGGGGAGCCTCGATGGCTGAGTGGTTAGTTGTGTACTCATTTCTAGACAAAATGGAAACGAGA
Organism: Megaustenia siamemsis; assembly: GCA_032433765.1. NCBI lineage: Eukaryota > Metazoa > Mollusca > Gastropoda > Stylommatophora > Ariophantidae > Megaustenia > Megaustenia siamemsis. The sequence continues at coordinate 28,049,493 of JAVIAB010000001.1, forward strand.
ACACTCAAAGCATAACGAGAGGGACGGATACTATCAACTATCAAGGAGGGATCAAGTCATTATACTTCGCCTACGCACTGGCCACAATAGAATGAGAAATCACATGTTCACCAAATTCAAAATAGGTACAACCAGCCTATGTCACTGTACACTGGACAATATGACAACAAAACATGTTCTACAGGATTGCCCCCAGCACACAGGCCTGAGAAGAGCAATGTGGTCCACGTCCACCTCCCGGGAAGAGAAACTATATGGGGCAATCGAATCACTTAAACAGACAGCTGACTTCATAAGAGAGTCTGGAAACCTACTCAGATTGAGACTTGATCGCAGATTATATATATATATATATATATATATATATATATATATATATATATATATATATATCTTCCTTTCGAGCTGAAGACGGCACATAGGGCAGAACCACAATCTCAAAAACAGAAACCTTGCGTGCCAAAATAGAACATATTGCAGAGATCACTGCTTCTAAAATCTATGGCGCTGTTTCCATAACAACACTTTTTACAATGACAGCTTGTCAAGCCATCGATCAGACTCCTTAGTCGCCTCTTACGACTTGCCTGGAAGGTCACAGTGTCACTATTCTGTACTTCCCACATAAAGAGGTCCCGGTAACACACGGGAACACACGGGAACGCACAGGAACACACGGAAACACACGGGAACACACGGGATATATAAATATTTCCAGACCAGAAAAGTCCGGGTCCAAACCCCAGCAGTGGGGGATTTTTTTGGGACTGAGAAGGTTCCGGGGTTTACCCAGCCTCTAAAAATGGGTACCAGCGATTGTTTTGGGAAGTAATGGCGGTCTGGCGTTATACCGACCACATCACATAAAAAGGTGATGTGGTCATAGATAAATATGATCACTAACACTATATTTTCCATACGCTTAGCAAGGCGTGGAGGGAAGCTTTACTTTTTTATATTCAGGCCATCTGGGGATCATTATTTATTGTCTGGGGTTGACTGGAGGATTCGTAGGACCAGAGAATAAAAGGCGCTTTTTCAATGCAGTCGCCACGAGGTGTTCAGGTCATATTTGTTATTTCACATACCAACCATCATCATCATCATTGAGTGCCGTCACCGCATGGAAGGTTGGCTACCATGGAGCGCCATTCCACACACTCTCTCTCTCTCTTGCTTTGATGGTGCAGATTGTCATAGGTTGACTTGTCCATCTTTTCATGTTACTCGTCCATGTTAGTCTTGGTCTGACGCTGCCTCTTTTACCTTGTATTTTCTCTTCAAATATTACTTTTATTAGGCTGTTGTGTCTTTTAACGTGTCCCAAAATTGTATTTGTCTTGTTCTAATTGTATTTAGTAGTTCTCTTTTCATTTTTTAGTTATTTTAAAACTTCATCGTTTGTTTTCTTTACTTCCCATCCAATCATATACAAACCACATCATCAATAAAATGTGTCTCTGGATTTTGTAAACAACATGGGCACTATACGTAACTTCCCATATACTAGAAGGTGTGTGGAGTCCATTGTAAATAAACAGAAGTGTTGTTTGGAGAAGTCAATGTTTGTCCATGTCCTCGAGGCTAGCTTGTGTCAACGTTTTGAGTCTTAGACAAAGATTGATAATAATAGTTAAAGATGGATAACTGACATTTCATAAATCCCATTTGAATACTGACATTTAATAAATGGCATTGACAACTGAGAGATAACACATATTTACTATTTAACGTTGGTCGTTTTGTTAACGTTTTTATGTTTACCTGCTTGATCACAGCCATCTACAATATTAAATGACCTGAAGGCTGTAAATAAATCGCCCTAATTCTGTGACGTTTTCAGCTTTCCGAGCAGGGCCATATGCGGGTAAAAGGACCTATGTCGTCTACAGCTCTCATCGTTGACGTCGTCACACAATTTGCGTAATATTGGGATATTCCTCTCAGCCCGTAGGACCTCAGTAAAACTATAGATGACTATGGTTTGACTAATGAAGATATTTGGATTAGTCACATGATGCTTTTCCGACTTCTTGCTTCGATTTATTTTCCCCACTGTTATCCTACTTGAAATAAATGGGAACTCTTATCGCGTAGAAACAATATTCTACATGACTATCATGAAAGATTTACTACTTGGGAATAATGGCATACAAAGTCATAAACAAGAGATACAATTGTGTGGCCACGTAGTAAAAAAGAAAGATAAAAACACAACGAAAGATCAAAAACAAACGTTACAAAACACCAGACTTAAAGTTCCACCACGATAAAGAGGGATTGATGAAATAGTAGAAGCTTTAGGAAACATAACAGGAGAGGTCAACAGAAGAGCAAAAGACCCCAAAATGTATCTCTTCTCAACGTTGAAAGGCAAATGAAGGAGAAAAGAAAACGAATAATTTGAACAAGAAGATGATGATGAAAAAGAGGAAGATGATGAAGAAGAATAAGTTGTCTTTAGGAATGAAGAGCTGTGGTAAAAAAAAAAAAATCAAGCCATTTTTAAAGAAATTATAAGAGAAAGATCGGGATGGATAAGAGATACTCTGCACAAGTCAACTATAAGCATTACTAGACAAGCTCGCAACCTGGAACCCACTGGGAAAGAGGAAACATGGAAGACCTAAGAACACATGGAGATGAAGCGTTGAGACTGAGATTGCAAAGATACATTAAACTGGAAATACACTTGAGAGAGCAAAGAACAGAAACGTAAGAAAGCTCTTGATAGCTGCTACTCTATGCATGGTAATAAACGGCAATACTAGAATAGAATAGAATAGAATAGAATAGAATAGAATAGAATAGAATAGAATTCGTAAATGTAAAGGCTAAGTACGGGACTTGAATCGGCGCCTTAGCACGAGAGTTTTCACCCATATCTGCTCGGCCGCCTATCCAGAAGTGTTTGGAGACGTCTGGATAGTGTCGCTTCAAGCATCGAAACTCACGATGCGATATATCTCACCATCCCAGAGTACTACCCTTGTACCCATTTCTGACAGCGGCTGGGTCGACCGCGGGGGTATTTTTTTCCCCAACCACGAGTACAACTCACATTACTTCCAGCAGGAATCGAACACAGATTGTCCGAACGTTAGTAGCCCAGTTGGGTGGTTTCCCAACTTGGCTACCGAGCCGCCCCAGCTGCTTTATTTCATCTCAAAGTGACATTTTAGTTCCAGTAACATAAGTAGTAACGTAACAGCATTTATTGATGAAGAGTCTAGTACATTCCACTCATTCTTAAAACTGATATTTAATGGAAGTGGTTTTAATTCAGACACCACACACAGAAAGTAACATTTTTAGCTAAAGTCAATATTTTTATTTGAATGATAAAATGTAAAGTAAAGACTCCCGTCACGCCAAGTGGTGTATAGGGAATATGGTGTTAGTGACCATACATTTTACAGACCTTCAGCACAATATTTTTGAGGTAATGTGGTCGGTATTACGCCCGTTCCGCTTTACTTTCCAAGAAAAAAATCCGGTACCCTTTAAAGACTTGGTGAAACGGAAGCCGTCGGTTGGGATCGAACCCTACCTCTTGTTTCTTTGAATGATATTTTCGCAGAATAATGCTCGTAACCAAATTATCAAAGATGGGAAAATTTGAGAGATTCGATGATGCAGTATTCAATTTCTAAATACAAAAGTTGCATTATTTTAAGACACAACTTCTTCTTGTCGTCCGAATGTAAAACAGAAGTATATGTATGTTATCTTCCTGGAAAGACACAAATGAAGAAATAAAACAATGTATCGTGGCAAACGGCTGTGTGGACAGCTCATACGACGTAGCATGGGAAAAACAAATCAACAGAGGAACACTTGCACATCGTACAAGATCGAGGGTTATAGAGACACATAATATTCAAAGCCTTTCGTCTTTTAAAAAAGCATGTGGTGTTTTTCGTTATGTGTATCTCGTCTTGAATGCACCCTCTTAAGCAGTTTCTGGCTGCTGATTGACCCTTCATTGCTTGTGTTTATGATGATATTGTTAACAAGTGTTCCCAAGGGAAACTCTTGCATCAAATTGTAGCACATGGAGAACAAAAATTAAAAATAAAAGGCTCAGCAATATTGCTTGAAGCGTTGATGTTAAATTAAGAAGACAGTGGAAACTTCCTGTTTGTGCAGCAGACAAGAATGGTCGCTAAGTCGAATTGGGTTCAGAACTAGTGACATTTTTGCAGCAGTGTAATTTTGAGTGATTCTTTCTGATTTAGATTTTCGATTGTGGAGACAGCTGTAGTCAGGTCGCATTCACCTGACCACTGAGTCAACATGGTTTTGATGCTCGTGCGCTGAGATAGTGCTATGGGCGACTAGCCGTGGAGTTTGGTTATACGGTACCAGGTCTTCTACATTGCGCTGGAACGGAATACGTGAACTGTCTATTTTCGATTCCAAATTTGCCACCAATAGGACCAAGGTCGGTTTCAGTATCTCATCGAAGTGAAGGCCTGACTTGATTTGCTGCGAGAGGGTTATTGTTGTGGCTCACTGTTCAAGAAGCTCACGCGGATTTGGAGCGGGCGCATGGAGATTATGATGCCCGTGACTGCTGTTACGGCGACCCGTTGGGGTCCATTTTGAGCTGCATGCCATCTATCCAGAACGGTACATGTTTAATAAAGTGTGAACGTAAAAACTCGCCATTTTCACTTGACACAGCACGTTCAGTAGAACAGTATGAGTTGTTTTTTTTTTTTGTTTTTTTTTTTTTTGCGTTCGCCAGCTTTTTTTTTTTTTAACATCTCACGAAGTCCCTAAAGACTAGGAGCTGAATGTTAATCCGTTTTTTCCTGGTAGCCGTGTGCACCGGGGTTCCCTCGTCACCCAGGCAGATAACTCCGTCTTCGTAGGTACTCATATTTTTTCCGTCCATGAGTAAGTGACGTTTCAAGCCGGGACTCGCAGCTGAGACCAGGGGTGTTTGCCGCAAGAGAGAAATAATCAATAAAAATCCCAACTGGTGAAGCCAGGATTTGAACCCAAAGCTCTCAGTCTCGAAACCGGCGTCTTGCTTCGAGTACAACCAGTCCACCGGACAGTGAGAGTGATCGAGATGAGCACTTCGTTGGTTGCTGGAACATGGGCTGAGCAGATTTGGAAATACCCGCTTATAGTAAATCTCATCATTATCAAGTACGGCCTGCTGACGTAGGTGAGCATGTCTCTCCACAACTTTCGATCTCGACAGTTATTTATCATATCTGTGGTTAACCTTCTGCCAAAAAAAAAAATAAATAAAGGACCCCCGTCACGCCAATTGGCGTATAGGGAATATGGTGTTAGTGACCATAAATTTTACAGACCTTCGGCACATGATTTTTTGGGTAATGTGGTCGATATTACACCCGTTCGCTTTACTCTCCCAGAAAAAAAAATCCGGTACCCGTTAAAGGCTGGGTGAACCGGAAGCCGTCGGTTGGGATTGAACCCTAAGTCTCGTTTTTGTAGTCCACTTCACTAACCACTGAGCTATCGCGGCTCCACCTCCTGCTTAAGCTGTCTGGTATTTTTTTTCTCTTTGATTCCCTCTATCTCTTCGTCACTTCAATTTTTCCAGTTGTTACAATATATTCCAGTTGTTCCTTTCTCATTACATGGCCAAAAAATGATGATTGTTTCTTCCTAATATTGGTAATTGGCTCTCTTTTTGCTTTGACCTCTTTCAGAACGCTTCAATACTCTTCTTAGCTGTCCATTGTATTCTCAACATTCTTCTTTAAAACCACATTTCTACAGATTCATGCGATTTTCTTGTATGTTGTCCTACTGTCCATGATTCACATCCATATGTTAAGACTGGCTCTACATAACATGTAAGATCTCTTTTTCTTGTTTCTATTGTCAAAAATGGATTGCATAGTATCTTCCTCATTTTTTGGAAAGCTGCTTTTGCCTGAGTCATTCTGCATCTCACCTCTGTTGTACATCTTCCGTCTGAGGTTAACAAAGTTCCCAAATATTGAAATGTATTCATCTGTTTTAATATTGTTCCACTTGTTTTTATTTTTCATTGAGGTGGTGTCTTTTTCTTTGCTGTTACCATTACTTCTGTCTTTCTGCTATTAAGGCTGAGTCAGTTATTTTTGCTTTCTTTCACTATAATGCCTAACATTTCTTGTAACTCATTTTCACTCTTAGCGATTAAGACAGTACCATCAGCATACCTTAGATTATATATAGTGAATCTTCCCCGTCCTAAAATCTAAAGAAAGAAGACAAATGGTGTAGGAGAAAGGAGATGAGGCCAAACGCCACAAAACAAACATGCTCACTCTGAGGTCGGATCTGACTATCAAATATTGTCTGATTCAGTCACGAGAGAAGCCAAATATCATTAGTGTTAGTGGACAAACAGGCAAGAATTGGGGCTACACAAATCTGGTTTTTGAACAAGAATGTTGAGAATCAAATTGAGAGCTGAAATTAGTCATCGGAACACATTGGATGTAGCTATATTATGTCTGTATAGAAAACCTTTGGATTGGATGTAGCTATATTATGTCTGTACAGAAAACCTTTGGATTGGATGTAGATATATTATGTCTGTATAGAAAACCTTTGGTGCGCATAGGAAAATAAGCAATCTCCTTTCTTTGGTAATATAATCAAAAGTGACAATTTTCACTACACCCTCAATTCTCACTGTCGTGTACCCAGTATTAATTTCTTCTCACCACTCCGTCAACTCTGCATACATTCCATACCTCATCTAATTAAGTTTACATATCCCATACTCGTTTACTCATCACTCATTCTTCATTCTTCTTTACACAATACTCATTCCTCATGCCCCTTTACCCAGCACCCATTCCTCATCCTCCTTTATCCAATCACACATTACTCATCCTTCTTTACCCATCACACATTACTCATCCTCCTTTACCCATCAAACATTCCTCATTCTTCTTTACCCATCAAACATTCCTCATCCTTCTTTACCCATCAAACATTACTCATCCTTCTTTACCCATCAAACATTCCTCTTCCTCCTTTACCAATCACACATTACTCATCCTTCTTTACCCATCACACATTACTCATCCTCCTTTACCCATCAAACATTCCTCATTCTTCTTTACCCATCAAACATTCCTCATCCTTCTTTACCCATCAAACATTCCTCTTCCTCCTTTACCCATCACACATTACTCATCCTCCTTTACCCATCACACATTCCTCATCCTCCTTTACCCATCAAACATTCCTCATCCTCCTTTACCCATCACACATTACTCATCCTCCTTTACCCATCACACATTCCTCATCTTCCTTTACCCATCACACATTCCTCATCCTTCTTTACCCATCAAACATTACTCATCCTCCTTTACCCATCAAACATTCCTCATCCTCCTTTACCCATCAAACATTCCTCATCCTTCTTTACCCATCACACATTCCTCATCCTCCTTTACCCATCAAACATTCCTCATCCTCATTTACCCATCAAACATTCCTCATCCTCCTTTACCCATCAAACATTCCTCATCCTCCTTTACCCATCACACATTCCTCATCCTTCTTTACCCATCACACATTACTCATCCTCCTTTACCCATCAAACATTCCTCATTCTTCTTTACCCATCAAACATTCCTCATCCTTCTTTACCCATCAAACATTACTCATCCTTCTTTACCCATCACACAATACTAATCTTCCTTTACCCATCACACATTCCTCATCCTTCTTTACCCATCAAACATTCCTCATCCTAACTTACCCATCAAACATTCCTCATCCTCCTTTACCCATCAAACATTCCTCATCCTCCTTTACCCATCACACATTAATCATCTTCCTTTACCCATCAAACATTACTCATCTTCCTTTACCCATCACACATTCCTCATCCTTCTTTACCCATCAAACATTACTCATCCTCCTTTAAACATCAAACATTCCTCATCCTCCTTTACCCATCAAACATTCCTCATCCTCCTTTACCCATCAAACATTCCTCATCCTTCTTTACCCATCACACATTACTCATCTTCCTTTACCCATCACACATTCCTCATCCTTCTTTACCCATCAAACATTCCTCATCCTTCTTTACCCATCACACATTCCTCATCCTTCTTTACCCATCAAACATTCCTCATCCTCCTTTACCCATCAAACATTACTCATCCTTCTTTACCCATCACACATTACTCATCTTCCTTTACCCATCACACTTTACTCATCCTTCTTTACCCATCACACATTACTCATCCTCCTTTACCCATCACACATTACTCATCCTTCTTTACCCATCAAACATTACTCATACTTCTTTACCCATCACACATTACTCATCTTCCTTTACCCATCACACATTACTCATCCTTCTTTACCCATCACACATTACTCATCCTTCTTTACCCATCACACATTACTCATCCTCCTTTACCCATCAAACATTACTCATCCTTCTTTACCCATCACACATTACTCATCTTCCTTTACCCATCACACATTACTCATCTTCCTTTACCCATCACACATTACTCATCTTCCTTTACCCATCACACATTACTCATCTTCCTTTACCCATCACACATTACTCATCTTCCTTCACCCATCACACATTACTCATCTTCCTTTACCCATCACACATTACTCATCTTCCTTTACCCATCACTCATCTTCCTTTACCCATCACACATTCCTCATCCTTCTTTACCCATCAAACATTCCTCATCCTCCTTTACCCATCAAACATTCCTCATCCTTCTTTACCCATCACACATTACTCATCCTCCTTTACCCATCACACATTCCTCATCTTACTTTACCCATCACACATTACTAATCCTCCTTTACCCATCACACATTCCTCATCCCCCTTTACCCATCAAACATTCCTCATCCTTCTTTACCCATCAAACATTCCTCATCCTCCTTTACCCATCACACATTCCTTATCCCCCTTTACCCATCACACATTACTCATCCTCCTTTACCCATCAAACATTCCTCAACCCCCTTTACCCATCAAACATTCCTCATCCTCCTTTACCCATCAAACATTCCTCATCCTCCTTTACCCATCACACATTACCCATCATTCTCTCCTTTACCCATCACACATTACTCATCCTCCTTTACCCATCAAACATTCATCATCCCCCTTTACCCATCACACATTACTCATCCTCCTTTACCCATCAAAAATTCCTCATCCCCCTTTACCCATCACACATTACTCATCCTCCTTTAACCATCAAACATTCCTCATCCCCCTTTACCCATCAAACATTCCTCATCCTCCTTTACCCATCAAACATTCCTCATCCCCCTTTACCCATCACACATTACTCATCCTCCTTTACCCATCAAACATTCCTCATCCCCCTTTACCCATCACACATTCCTCATCCTCCTTTACCCATCACACATTACTCATCCTCCTTTACCCATCAAACATTCCTCATCCTCCTTTACCTATCACACATTCCTCATCCTCCTTTACCCATCACACATTACTCATCCTCCTTTACCCATCAAACATTCCTCATCCTCCTTTACCCATCACACATTACTCATCCTCCTTTACCCATCACACATTACTCATCCTCCTTTACCCATCACACATTCCTCATCCTCCTTTACCCATCACACATTCCTCATCCTTCTTTACCCATCACACATTCCTCATCCTTCTTTACCCATCACACATTACTCATCCTCCTTTACCCATCACACATTACTCATCCTTCTTTACCCATCACACATTACTCATCTTCCTTTACCCATCACACATTACTCATCCTTCTTTACCCATCACACATTACTCATCCTTCTTTACCCATCACACATTACTCATCCTCCTTTACCCATCAAACATTACTCATCCTTCTTTACCCATCACACATTACTCATCTTCCTTTACCCATCACACATTACTCATCTTCCTTTACCCATCACACATTACTCATCTTCCTTTACCCATCACACATTACTCATCTTCCTTTACCCATCACACATTACTCATCTTCCTTTACCCATCACACATTACTCATCTTCCTTCACCCATCACACATTACTCATCTTCCTTTACCCATCACACATTCCTCATCTTCCTTTACCCATCACTCATCTTCCTTTACCCATCACACATTCCTCATCCTTCTTTACCCATCAAACATTCCTCATCCTCCTTTACCCATCAAACATTCCTCATCCTTCTTTACCCATCACACATTACTCATCCTCCTTTACCCATCACACATTCCTCATCTTACTTTACCCATCACACATTACTAATCCTCCTTTACCCATCACACATTCCTCATCCCCCTTTACCCATCAAACATTCCTCATCCTTCTTTACCCATCAAACATTCCTCATCCTCCTTTACCCATCACACATTCCTTATCCCCCTTTACCCATCACACATTACTCATCCTCCTTTACCCATCAAACATTCCTCAACCCCCTTTACCCATCAAACATTCCTCATCCTCCTTTACCCATCAAACATTCCTCATCCCCTTTACCCATCACACATTACTCATCCTCCTTTACCCATCACACATTACTCATCCTCCTTTACCCATCAAACATTCCTCATCCCCCTTTACCCATCACACATTACTCATCCTCCTTTACCCATCAAAAATTCCTCATCCCCCTTTACCCATCACACATTACTCATCCTCCTTTAACCATCAAACATTCCTCATCCCCCTTTACCCATCAAACATTCCTCATCCTCCTTTACCCATCAAACATTCCTCATCCCCCATAACCCATAACACATTACTCATCCTCCTTTACCCATCAAACATTCCTCATCCCCCTTTACCCATCACACATTCCTCATCCTCCTTTACCCATCACACATTACTCATCCTCCTTTACCCATCAAACATTCCTCATCCTCCTTTACCTATCACACATTCCTCATCCTCCTTTACCCATCACACATTACTCATCCTCCTTTACCCATCAAACATTCCTCATCCTCCTTAACCCATCACACATTACTCATCCTCCTTGACCCATCACACATTCCTCATCTTCCTTTACCCATCACACATTACTCATCCTCCTTTACCCATCACACATTCCTCATCCTCCTTTACCCATCACACATTCCTCATCCTTCTTTACCCATCACACATTCCTCATCCTTCTTTACCCATCACACATTACTCATCCTCCTTTACCCATCACACATTACTCATCCACCTTTACCCAATCACACATTACTCATCATCCTTTACCCATCACACATTACTCATCCTCCTTTACCCATCACACATTACTCATCCTCCTTTACCCATCACACATTACTCATCCTTCTTTACCCATCACACATTACTCATCCCCCTTTACCCATCACACATTACTCATCCTCCTATACCCATCACACATTACTCATCCTCCTTTACCCATCAAAAATTCCTCATCTTCCTTTACCCATCACACATTACTCATCTTCCTTTACCCATCAAACATTCCTCATCCCCCTTTACCCATCAAACATTCCTCATCCTCCTTTACCCATCAAACATTCCTCATCCCCCTTTACCCATCACGCATTACTCATCCTCCTTTACCCATCAAACATTCCTCATCCCCCTTTACCCATCACACATTCCTCATCCTCCTTTACCCATCACACATTACTCATCCTCCTTTACCCATCAAACATTCCTCATCCTCCTTTACCTATCACACATTCCTCATCCTCCTTTACCCATCACACATTACTCATCCTCCTTTACCCATCAAACATTCCTCATCCTCCTTTACCTATCACACATTCCTCATCCTCCTTTACCCATCACACATTACTCATCCTCCTTTACCCATCAAACATTCCTCATCCTCCTTTACCCATCACACATTACTCATCCTCCTTTACCCATCACACATTCCTCATCTTCCTTTACCCATCACACATTACTCATCCTCCTTTACCCATCACACATTCCTCATCCTCCTTTACCCATCACACATTCCTCATCCTTCTTTACCCATCACACATTCCTCATCCTTCTTTACCCATCACACATTACTCATCCTCCTTTACCCATCACACATTACTCATCCACCTTTACCCAATCACACATTACTCATCATCCTTTACCCATCACACATTACTCATCCTCCTTTACCCATCACACATTACTCATCCTCCTTTACCCATCACACATTACTCATCCTCCTTTACCCATCAAACATTCCTCATCCTTCTTTACCCATCACACATTACTCATCCCCCTTTACCCATCACACATTACTCATCCTCCTATACCCATCACACATTACTCATCCTCCTTTACCCATCAAAAATTCCTCATCTTCCTTTACCCATCACACATTACTCATCTTCCTTTACCCATCAAACATTCCTCATCCTCCTTTACCCATCACACATTACTCATCCTCCTTTACCCATCACACATTCCTCATCCTCTTTTACCCATCACACATTACTCATCCTTCTTTACCCATCACACATTACTCATCCTCCTTTACCCATCACACATTACTCATCCTTCTTTACCCATCACACATTACTCATCCTCCTTTACCCATCACACATTACTCATCCTTCTTTACCCATCACACATTACTCATCCTCCTTTACCGATCACACATTACTCATCCTCTTTTACCCATCACACATTACTCATCCTTCTTTACCCATCACACATTACTCATCCTCCTTTACCCATCACACATTACTCATCCTTCTTTACCCATCACACATTACTGATCCTCTTTTACCCATCACACATTACTCATCCTCTTTTACCCATCACACATTACTCATCCTCTTTTACCCATCAATACATTACTCATCCTTCTTTACCCATCACACATTACTCATCCTCTTTTACCCATCTCACATTACTCATCCTCTTTTACCCATCACACATTACTCATCCTCCTTTACCCATCACACATTACTCATCCTAATTTACCCATCAAACATTACTCATCCTTCTTTACCCATCACTCATTCATCATCCTTCTTTACCCATCACTCATTCATCATCATCCTTTACCCATCACTCATTCATCATCCTTCTTTACCCATCACTCATTCATCATCCTTCTTTACCCATCACTCACTCATCATCCTTCTTTACCCATCACACATTACTCATCCTCATTTACCCATCAAACATTACTCATCCTTCTTTACCCATCACTCTTTCATCATCCTTCTTTACCCATCACTCATTCATCATCATCCTTTACCCATCACTTATTCATCATCCTTCTTTACCCATCACTCATTCATCATCCTTCTTTACCCATCACTCACTCATCATCCTCCTTTACCCATCACTCATTCATCATCCTTCTTTACTCATCACTCATTCATCATCCTTCTTTACCCATCACTCATTCATCATCCTCCCTTACCCATCACTCATTCATCATCCTCCTTTAGCTATCACTCATTCATCATCCTCCTTTACCTATCACTCATTCATCATCCTCCTTTACCTATCACTCATTCATCATCCTCCTTTAGCTATCACTCATTCATCATCCTCCTTTACCTATCACTCATTCATCATCCTCCTTTACCTATCACTCATTCATCATCCTCCTTTAGCTATCACTCATTCATCATCCTCCTTTACCTATCACTCATTCATCATACTCCCTTACCCATCACTCATTCATCATCCTCCTTTACCTATCACTCATTCATCATCCTCCTTTACCTATCACTCATTCATCATCCTCCTTTACCTATCACTCATTCATCATCCTACTTTAGCTATCACTCATTCATCATCCTCCTTTACCTATCACTCATTCATCATCCTCTTTTACCTATTACTCATTCATCATCCTCCTTTACCTATCACTCATTCATCATCCTCCTTTACCTATCACTCATTCATCATCCTCCTTTACCTATCACTCATTCATCACCCTCCTTTATCTATCACTCATTCATCATCCTCCTTTACCTATCACTCATTCATCATCCTCCTTTATCTATCACTCATTCCTCAATCTCCTGTGCCCAATACTGATTCCTCATCCCCTCCTTTACCAAGCACTCATTTTCTCTTCCCCCTCCCCCCACCCCCACATGTACCGACCATCTATCACTTTTTGATAACCGTGTCTACAACACAAGTACTCTCATTAGGTCCCTGCCCCACCTCCACCCTCCCACCCCCCCACCCCCCCACCACCCCCCCCCCCACCCCCCGCCTTTTACATTACTACCAAAAAAAGCACGTGCTTTGCGTGTTATGTTTATTTGGTCATTTAAAATTTGTATGGAACTTAAACATCGAAAATGAGGCCACAAAAAGTCTTTTCAACCGAATTATTATTTTTGTAATCTTAGAAATTGCTCTAATGCTTGTCCATCGATTTCTACTTTTAAACACAAAATTGTCCATCGATTGATTATTTACAACATGAGTCTTACGTTTTGTTCTTTCTTTTGTGCAACATTTAAACCTGAGGTTTTCAAAGTGTGCTTTACTGACCTTCTTTTGAAGAATTTGTGAAAATAATGAACGCTTGGTAGCCCTGTATTGTGAGAGGATGAAGACTGTTGAAAGGCAAACTAAATTAATGGTGTTTGTAATAATTACAAGAAGACGTTAGTAAATATTTTATGTCAAATGAAGTAAGAAAAAGGAGTCTCTCTGTGTTAGGTAGGCACTGTTGTTATGTATGAAATTGATTTTTTTCATGAACAATCGAGAAGTGCATTAAAGTCAGCAGAAATATGTCACTACAGAATTTGTTTATTTGTGTACACAAATTTTATTTTTCTAGCTGGGGGACAGGTTGGCCACGAGACAAGACGCCGGCCTCGAGACAGCGAGGTTGTGGGTTCAAATTTCGGCTGCTCCAGTTAGGATTTGTATTACGGGAGGTCAAAAAGTAATGCACACCAATTTTTTTCTCCGCTAATAATAAATTTAGGAATATGAAATTTTGCACACTTGGAATATGACATGTTCCAATTATGTGTACCAAATTGCACAGCATTCTGATAAATATTACGCAATCTATGAACCGTTAAAATGGAGCTTGTCAACAATGTCCGTTACAAACAGCGAATTGTCATAGAATTTCTGGTTGCGGAAAAAGAAACTGTGGCAAACATTCATAAACGACTGTGTGCAGTGTACAAATGTTCTGCAGTCGATAGGAGCACAGTTAGTCGCTGGGTTCAGAGAATTAAAGCTGCAGAAAGTGTACGAGTGGAGCTGCATGATTTCCCGCGTTCTGGACGTGTTGCCTCGGCTACCAGCACAGACATGTTAAACCGGGCTGATGCCATTATTCGTAAGGATAGGCGTATCACTAGTCAGCAATTGGCATTGCAGCTTACAGTCAGCAAGGGAAGTGCAATCGCAATTTTTAAAACTCTCGGATATTCAAAGATTTGCGCTCGATGGGTTCCTCGGTGCCTAACAAATGATCACAGAGTTCAAAGGAAAACATTCTGTTCTGAATTGTTGGAGCGTTTCGGTGTTGAAGGAGAAATGTTTTTGTCAAAAATTGTTACCGGTGACGAAACGTGGGCACATTATTATGAGCCTGAAACAAAAATGCAGTCAATGGAATGGCATCATCCGCAGTCACCAAAAAGAAAAAAATTCAAAACATCTCCATCAGCCGGAAAGGTGATGATCACTGTCTTCTGGGACATTGATGGTGTGATCCTTGTTGATGTAATGACAAGAGGTGAGACAATCAACTCGACAGCTTACATCAATACACTGACAAAACTCAAAAATCGGTTCCACAGAGTTCGGCCTAATAAGCCATCTGCAGATTTGTTGCTTCAACATGACAATGCACGCCCTCACACAAGTCTGGTAACACGGGAAGCAATCAACAAATTTGGTTGGACTGTACTGCCCCATCCTCCTTACAGCCCTGATCTGGCTCCCTCAGATTTCCATCTGTTTGGACCACTCAAAAAATTCCTGCGTGGGACACACTTTGACAATGATGAGGGTGTGATCCGTGCAGTTAAAAAATGGCTACGCGAGCAGGACAAAACTTGGTACAAATGAGGCATTCATGACCTAGTTTCGCGTTGGCGTAAGGCAATACGCTTGGGCGGAGATTATGTTGAAAAATAGGTAGTGTAAAGGGGATGTTCAGCTACAATCTGTGAAAATTTCACACATTTTGCCCGAATAGTTTCCGAGAAAAAAATTGGTGTGCATTACTTTTTGACCTTCCTACGTTCTCTCTGCGGCAACCACCCCTGGTCTCAGCAGCGAAGCCCAGCTTGAAACGTTAATTATTAATGGACGGAAAAATATGAGTACCTCCGAAGACGGAGTTATCTGCCTGTACGTCGAGGGACCCCTGTTGAAAAAGAAAAAAAAAACAATATTTCTAGCAAAGTCTCGAGGATTTGAATTATTATGTGAATATCACTCATTCCTAATTTTCTCATCGGCTGCCGTGTGTTCAGATGTCTCTCGCGTGAAGAAGATTTACAGATTTGTATATATAGCTAAAACAAAAACAAAAGAAAACTCACATTTGTAATACACATTATTATCATGCTTTATTGTGTATTGGCAGCCGTGATAGCTCAGTGGTTAGTGATATCGGCTACTAAGGGCAAGAGGTCGGGTTCGATCCTGACCGACGGCTTTCAGGTTCACCCAGCCTTAAATGGGTACCGGATTTTTTTCTGGGAAAGTAAAGCGGCACGGGCGTAATACTGACCAGATTGCTCCAAAAATCATATATAATCTATACAAATTATGGTCACTAACACCATGTTAGCAAATACAAAATACAACATGAAAATCAACATCAACAAAACAGAAGTCATGGTTGTCGACAAAGATAAACAGAATATCAACATAACTATAAAAGGCAGACAACTAAAACAAGTAGAGGAATTCAAATACCTAGGAAGTCTAGTGTCAAACGACACTAACAACAAAGATAGACTCAAGATGCATCAAGGCTTGTCAAATCATCGGACATCTATCACCACTTTTATCCAACAAGGAAATAACTCAAGAGGCAAAACGGGCACTCTACAATACAATCTTCATCCCACGTTGTGCTGCCAATGCCAGTCCAGGACCCTAAATGCAATAACAATAAGAAAAATAACCTCTACTGAGATGAAATATGTTAGACGAATAACAGGAAATAGCCTGAGAGACAGGATCAGAAAAGAAGAACTGAGAAAAAAGCTAGGAAAAGCCCCCGCCATAGAATATATACAGAAACAACAGATAAAATGGTTTGGCCACGTGACAAGGCAGAGTGATCTAAACACAACACAACGAGCCCTCAATAAACTTTGCGAGAATACCAGACCCAAGGGTCGACCTCGAAAAAGATGGATCGATGGAATATTAGAAGCACTAGGAAACATAACAGCGGCAGCGAACAGAAGAGCAAACGACCGCAAATTATATCTCCCCTCGACGCTCAAAGGCAAATGAGGAAGGAAAGAAGAAGTTTAGTTTAGCTTCGTCGACATATCATCCTCACTGCACAACTACCTACTGTACAGATCACCTCCTCAGCATGTCCCAACCCCCCCCCCCCTACTATAAAGCACACCCGACAGACGCTTGTGAAAGCACTAATGATAGCTTGAATTCAGATGCACGAACTCCGTAACACCGGCCAAGACCTTGACCCAACCTTGTAAATCTGCTCTCCTAAGACATGGTGGCAGGTACCATTGGCTGGAACCTTTTCTCTCCTGACGGTGGTCAGATCCCCGCTAGCCACACGGGCGACTATTTACATTAATTTATATATCTAAACCGACAAAGATCACGAATTGGACGCTCAAATTCACATACAAACTGTATGGTATAGTTTTGCAGAAAGATGACAGTAAACAGTAAGTAAAGTAAAGTGTCAAGCCAGGTATCGTGTAGGAAATAAGGTGATAGTCACCATCATTTTTACAGACCTTCGGTACATGATTTTTGAGGTAATTTTGGTCAGTATTACGCCCCGTGCCGCTTTACTTTCCCAGAAAAAAATCCGGTACCCATTTAAGGCTGTGTGAATTTGGAAGCCTCTTGTCCCACAGTGTCACTAACCACTAAGCTATCGCGGCTCCCTAAAGATGACAGTATTACATAATAATGTTTGGACCTTCACATTCTTCATTAGCGGGCAAGAAAAATTCAAAATTACATATGCACTATATGCTTAACTATATGTATTACAATATGTAATTGTGTACATATCTTGTCCTTGACATATGATGACGTCTTTATAGGTCAACCCGTTTATTCGTCGCTGTTATTTTTTTCCCCGTAAAATTGTACAAAATTTATAATATTAATAATTTATCAAAATTAATCAAAAATAATATTTATAAGTATTTTTCTCCCCCTACCTGCATTGTCCACAAACTTATCATCGGCGCCCTCTATTCTATAAACACACCTCTAGTGCACTGTTTATCTCTATAAACACACCCGCAGAGCCCCGCGTGTTGTGTAAATATATCCGCAGCACATCCTACCTTGTCTTGTAAATTGTGTGTTTCTGTAATTACTGTTTACGTAACCTCTCGTGAGATTACGTGGAAAATGGATTTGAAGTAAATAAATAGTTCCTCCTTACAATGATCAGCGAATAACAATTATCGATCTACAATCGCCTACCACGTGTGTTTATTACCTTTTTTTTTCCAGCCGTAACGACCAGGTATGCGTTCCAGTCAATTTCTAGAATTTTAACTTCTCGAGATACCTATCTAATAAATCATTCTTGATTTCTTCTTCTTCTTCTACTGCTTCTTCTTTTCCTTCCCCATCCGCCTTTCAGCGTCGAGGGGAGATATAATTTGCTGTCTTTTGCTCTTTTGCTATCCTCTGCGGATGTTAAGCTTCCTAGTGTTTCCAATAATCCATCAATTCGTCATTCTGGTGCTTGAGCCCTGAGTCTGGTGTTCTCGTAATGTTTATTAAAGGTCCGTTGTATTGTGTTTTGGTCCTTCTGTCTTATCACGTGGCCAAACCATTTTATCTGTTGTTTCTTTATGTACGCTTACTTCTGGCAAAAATTATTCCTATAATTTTCTGCGTTCTTATTTCTGTTCTTATCGCTCAGGCTGTTTTCTATCAGGCTGTTCCCTAGCATGCTGTTTCCTGTTGTGCTGTTCCCTGTCATTTTAATTCTGAAATGTTTTTTTTCTTATTGTTCATGAACCTTTTGAGTTCATGTGTGGGTGTGGTAGTGAAACGTCTGAATGTAGATTATCGTTTTGCTTTCAGTAATGGTTACTTGTTAAACAATAGTAGTGATAGATGTACGATTATTTGAAAAGTCTAGTATCTCAAGTCAATAATAATATATTACTGAAATCTCGAAATTCCTGCTTTTATTTTGTTTACATTCTCATATCGACAGCGATATCACAAATTTACTCTAAGTAAGTGTTAAAATATTCAGAGCTCTAATATATTACAATTTTCTAGCATTATAGAATGGGAGCTACTCTTCGCAGATGGCCAATGCCTAATATATGAGGATGAAAACCTGCTACAACATCATTTAACATCTCTAGATAAAAGCTGCACAAACTACAGTATGAAAATTAACACAGCAATAACAGAGGCTATGAGAATAAGCAAATTAAGTCACCCATTAAACATTAAGATCAAGATAAAGAAATAAAACAAGTAGGGGAATTCATGTATCTGGGGACAATATTCACATAAGATGGAAAACTAGACAGAGAAATTGGCATGAGAATACAAAAAGCAAATGCTGTCACATACCAGCTTTCACCATTGCTAAGACATCCAAACATTTCTATGCCAGCTAAACAACAAATGATAAATAGCATCTTCATACCATCTTTGTGCTATGAAATTCAAACATGGACTCTTTCTAAATCACATTTAAAAAAGATCAATACATGTGAGATGCGATGCTTGAGAAAAGTAACAGACAACACAAGAAGAGATAGAATACCAAATGAAACCATAAGAAAAATGGTAGGAACAAAACCTTGCCAGGAATATGTAGAACAACAACAACTTAAATGGTTTGGCCACCCGGTCAGAATGAATCCTCACCAATCACCATCAAGGGCGTTCTTCTCGAGAATGCATGGAAAAAGACCAAGAGGAAGACCCAGAAGAAGATTGATAGATGCATCGACAGAGACATGTAACAACAAAGGAAAATCACTAATTCAGACAGTTCGAGCAGCTCAAGAACGACAAATGACGTAACTACGACACCTTTTAGGTATCAGTGAAAAGAGAAAAAAAGAAAGAAGATAGAATGGAAGGATAAGTTTGAGTACGTTTTTTGTAAGACAAAATATATCCATACACTCTTAAGTGGGGATAGCTACCTGAAACGTGCAGGTGCGCTACCTAAAAACTCTTATTGTTGTTACAATTTGTTACAAGTTGTTACAACTAAACTTGTTGATTACTGAAAAAAAGTTGAAGAACAGGAACATCAATGTTATTTCTTCAGATCTTTAGTAGAAAGAGCCATAGAGGTGAATACAGATCGATAGCTATGATTCATAGATTATACAAAGCACTTGACAAAGTAAAGCACCGAGAAATAATCAAAGTTATAGAAGACATAAACGCAGAAAAGATGTAGGAATAATAAAGAACATGTACTAGCAACAACTCCTGTGTGTTACCGGGACCTCATTGTGAGGGAAGTAAAGAATAGTGACACTGTGACCTTCCAGTCATGTCGTAAGAGGCGACTAAGGAGTTTGATCGATGGCTTGACAAGCTGTCATTGTAAAAAGTACTGTTATGGAAACAGAGCCATCAGTTTTGGAAGCAGTGATCTCTGCAATATGTACTATTTTGGAAAGCAAGGTTTATGTTTTTTTTTAGATTGTGGTTCTGCCCTATGTGCCATCTTTGGCTCGAAAGGACGATAGATTGACTAGCAACAAACAGCGACTACAAGAACTGGAAATCAATTGGAAATATTTCATGAGATAAGATAGAGTGTTAGACAAAGCTGTGTGCTGTCACCAGATCTATTTAATATGTATAATGAGATTATTTTAAGATC
This sequence comes from Megaustenia siamemsis, assembly GCA_032433765.1. Lineage (NCBI taxonomy): Eukaryota > Metazoa > Mollusca > Gastropoda > Stylommatophora > Ariophantidae > Megaustenia > Megaustenia siamemsis. Next base: position 28,070,527 of record JAVIAB010000001.1, read on the forward strand.
CATAATGGACATGCATGGAATAACAATTGAAGGTCATAATAAAAGTAACCACAGGTATGCTGATGATACAGCCTTAAAAGCTGAGAGTGGACATGAGTTAGGGGAATGTTGGACATTATAGTGAAGGAAAGCAACAATGAAGGACTGTCTCAATAGAAAAGCGATATAAGTAATCATTATCATCATGTGTCATACCGGTTGCCGTAGGCTATCATGTCCTTCCACAATCTTCTATCTACAGTGCATCATATCAGTTCTGTTGTTGATTGTTTTCCATGACATGACACCAAACTATCTAGTACTTTCTCTCTTTGTCGTCCACGACCTCTCTTTCCTTCTATTTTGACTGTTGTAACCAAGTATTCCAATTTTCCTCTTCTCATGATGTGCCCGAAAAATGTTTATTGTTTCTTTTGATGTTTTTTAGTAGCTCCCTTTTTTTTGTTAGCCTCTTTGAAAATTTCCTCATTGGTCTTTTTAGCTGTCCAGTGAACTTTCAACATTCTTCTGAGAAATCTCATCTCTGTGGCCTCAAATCGTCTTTTCATTTGTTTGTCTACTGTCCATGATTCGCTTCCATAGGTCAGAATTGGTTCTATATAGCACTGATGAGCTCTCTTTCTCACTTCTATTGACATAGATTTGTTGCATAAGATATTTTTCATTTTCTAAAATGCTATTTTGGTCTGAATTATTCTGCTTTTTATTTCTGTGGTTCATCTATACAAGTAATAGTAGTAGCAACAAAGAAAAGGAAATCACCGCAATGCACAATAAAGAACATTATTAAAACAGGTAAATGAATTTAAATATCTGGAAACAATGTTAACGTCAGATGGTAAATGTACAACAGAGGTAAAATGCGGAAGAACTCAGGAACAAGAAGAAATTAGGAGATAAAAGTATGAATGAAGTTACAACGACCATTTCTGCACTGACGCTGTTACACGTTATAATTATGAATTTGTAACAATTGAATCATGTCTTGTGATGATACATTGCGCATCAATGAAGAGACAAAAGTATACTCATGAAACAGCGCGATGACATTATCGAATCACGTGACACTAGCTAACCAGGCCGATGGTATGTCACTCTGATTCAACACTCATCATTTCAACAACGCACACCTCGCGTGCAGCAAAATCACTCACGCACACACAGCCACTGCACGCAATAAGCAGCTTTCTTAGTCTGGAAATCAAAAGAGAAATCGTCTGGTCATTAGCAAAGCTGTGTTTGCAGTCGTCGAGTCGGATGTAATTTTGAGTTGGGTCGAGTGTTGGAGTCATGGAATATGAGTCTCAAAGAATGTATGGTGGAGTCAAGGTAATGTTCTTGACAAAAGACAAAAACAGAATTGAAGGAGAGTGGAGGATAGTGGAGGTAGGAGAGATCAGTACAGAAGTAGGAGTATTTGTTGGTGAAGAAAGAAATAGATGAGTCGAAGTAGTGGTGTTGAATAGATCAGTCAAAGTAGTACTGTTGAATAAGAGAGGAGTAAAAGTAGCAGTGGTAAATACAAGAGGGGTCAAAGTAGTACTGTTGAATAAGAGAGGAGTCAAAGTAGCAGTGGTAAATACTAGAGGGGTCAAAGTAGTACTGTTGAATAAGAGAAGAGTCAAAGTAGCAGTGGTAAGTACTGGGGGGGGGGGTCAAAGTAGTACTGTTGAATAAGAGAAGCGCCAAAGTAGCAGTGGTAAATACTAGAGGGGTCAAAGTAGTACTGTTGAATACGAGAAGAGTCAAAGTGGTACTGCTGAATAAGAGAAGAGTCAAAGTGGTACTGCTGAATAATAATCAGCATCATCAAGTACAGTGCCTGCTGGCGTAGGTGATCGTGTCTCTTCACAATTTTCGATCTCGACAGTTATTTATCATTTCTGTTGTTGACATTCTGCCAAGCCATTCTCTTAAGCTGTCTAGTGCTGAATAGCAGATGGGTCAAATTAACAGTTCTGACTAATAGAGAGGTCAAATTAAAACTACTAAATAACAGAGGGATAAAATTAACACTACAGAATAATAGAGGGATCAAAATAACACTACTGAATACTAGAGGGATCAGAGTAGTACTGTTGATTGTAAGGGGAGTCAGGGTAGTACTATTGAATTACAGAGGATTCAAATTAGTACTTTTGAATAATAGAGGAGTCAAAGTAGTACTGCTGAATAAATGAAGGGTTAAAGTAGTACTGTTGACTAATAGAGCAGTCAAAGTAGTACTGTTGAATACTAGATGGATGAAAATAGTACTGTTGAATACTAGATGGGTGAAAATAGTACTGTTGAATACTAGAGGTGTAAAAGTAGCACTGTTGAATAATAGAGGGGTCAACGTAGTATTGTTGAATAATAGAGGAATCAACGTAGTACTGTTGAATTATAGAGGAATCAACGTAGTACTGTTGAATTATAGAGGTGTCAACGGAGTACTGTTGAATAATAGAGGTGTCAAGGTAATACTTTTGAATAATAGAGGGGTAAAGATAATACTTTTGAATAATAGAAGGGTCAAAGTAGGACTGTTGGATAACAGAGGAGTTAAGGTAATGAGGACTGAATAATAGTGAAATTGAAGTACTACTTTTGAATAACAGAAGAATCGCAGTAGCGCTGTTGAATAATAAGGAATACAAAGGTGAGAATTATAAAATTGACATATGTAGGAATGAGGTAAATATAGAGGAGTGCGAGATAGGTAGTAGTAGAACAGAGGAGTTGGAGATAGGAGGGAGAAAAGAGAGGCGTGGAAGATAGTGGAGAGATGAAAGTGTGGGAAATAGAAAGTAGAAAAATAGAGGAGTGGGGATAGTGGAAAAACGAAAGCGTGGGAGATAGTAGAATAAAGAGTGAGAAATATAGGAAGTAGACAAATTGATGAGTGGGAGATAGGTAGAAAATTAAAAAGAAAAAAGGTTTAGGAGTTTTCGGGTAGAAAAATATACAAGTGGAAATTTCGAGATAGAAAAACTCAAGAGTTGAAGATTGGCAGTAGCAAAAATAAAATAAAACATTAGGAGATATGAAGTCGAAAAAATATGGGAGTTGAAGTTTTCTAGTAGCAAAATAGAGGAATAGTAATTGGATACTTTGCATAAATACTCCACATTGTATGTTTTCCCGCCAAATCTTTGAAAAGATGTGGTGCGTGCTCATTTCTTTAACTCTTGATAACCCAAAAAGCTGTGGCAGTTTTTTTTTTAAATCCATTCATGTGCGGCTTTGTATTGGAGAGGTTCAGTAAACAATGAGTTAAGTATAAAAATATTCCATGAAAGTGTAAAGAGTGTAAATGTAGAAGTGTAAATACAAGCATTACATTGCGAAAGGTTGTTGCTTTTTGTTTTTAAAATTCGTTAATTCCATGCAGAATTCCAGTAAAGAATGTTGTAAGTTCCCTGGACAATTCCTGGACAAAGAGACCAACGAGGAAATTCTCAGAGGCCAGTACAAACAGGGAGCTCCTAAGAAACATCAGACAGAAACAATCAATATTTGTCGGGTACATCATAAGAAGTTGAAAATTGGAATACTTGGTTACAACTGGTAAATATGGGGAAAGAGATATCTTGGACGACAAAGCGAGAAAATACTGGATAGCTTGGTGTTATGAAAACAGTCAACAACAGAATTGATACGATGCACAGTAGATAGAAGATTGTGAAAGAACATGATAACCTACACCAACAGGTATGGCACATGATGATGTTGAACTCCAGTCCCGATGGCTGAGTGTACGCGCGTTTCCATGGTGAGAAGGGCTAGGGTTCGATTTCCGGAAGTTGCGGATATTTAACAAGCTTTAGCAACAAGAATCAGTAAAAGAAGAGAATGAAGCTCTGCCCACAAACGGTGGACAAACGAAACGTCCGATGTCAAATGTTTAAGGTGAACAAAGAGCACGGCCAGAAGCACTCTTGTTTTTCCATGTCTGAATATACAAAATAATAGAGAAGAATACAAGACAAGATATATTTTATGAGGCTGGATAACTTCCAAGGCTTTGTCGGTCCGGACCAAATTCACGACTTGTGGGAACTAAAAACACAGCCTTTTGATTATGAGTAGCAGGAGGGCCAACGACTGAGACACTGGGACGTTTATTATCACAATAATTGTGTTCCTAAATTAATTTAGAATGTTGAGAATACCATAGACAGTTATGAAGAGTAATGAAGACGTTCTGAAAGAGGCCAAAACAAAAAGAGAGCTAATATTCAATATTTGACAGAAACAATCATTTTTTGGCCATGTTATGAGATTGGAACTACTGGAATATATTGTAACAACTGGGAAAGTTCAGGGATGAAGAGATATAGAGAAGCAAAGAGAAAAGGTACATGGCAGCTTAAGAGAATGGCTTGGAAGGTTTCAACAGAAATGATAAATAATTGTCGAGATAGAAAGTTGTGGCGTGACATGATCAAATTGGCAGATTCAGCCACAAGAGAAGGTGCTCAGTAAAACAGCTTCCAGCTTAAGACACTAATGTATTAGCTAGAGTCCTTGACTGTTGACTAATCATGGTTGATTGATTCACACCGCCTGTCACGATACTAGAGGCCATATACATGTGAAACCTCATGACCAACCTTTCTATGTTCTGTCTAACACGGTGTTTCCCAAGATCAGTTCACGTGAACTTGGCAGAATCACAGCCTGTCTCTGCTTCCAGCCATATACCCCACTTCTGTTGTTAAATTCAAGGTCTCTTTGATGTCTTCAAACCACCTTTTCTCTATACAATCCTGAAATCATATCATCCATTATTATTTTTTATAATAAAAATGCTAGTCTTCTTTTGATCTTCTGACAGGGTTTTAACTGGACAGGTATGTGATGTGGTATGTTTGAAAGACCTAACATTTTCTGCACCACATCAAGTTTTAGTAGCTTCATAATCAAGTACAATGCCTACTGGCGATCATGTCTCTACACAACTTTCGATTGATCTCGACAGTTATTTATCAATTCTGTTGTTGACCTCTGCCAAGTGATTCTCTTAAGCTGCCTAGTATCTTTTCTCTTTGCTTTCTTCTATGTCATCGCCACTCAGTTTTCCAAGTTGTCACAATGTGTTACAACTGTTCCCTTCTGATTGCAATACCAAAAGATTATCATTGTTTCTTCATACTTGAATTGAATGATCATATTGGAAGCTAACTCTTTTTGCTTTGGCCTCTTTGATAACGTTTTCGTTACTATATTTAGCTGTCCATGGTATTTTCAATACTCTTCTGTAAAACGACATTTCTACAGCCTCCAGTGATCTTCTTGTATTTTGTCCTATTGTCCATGATTCACACCCATATGTTAAGGCTGGCTCTACATAACATTTAAGAACTCTTTTTCTTGTTTCTATTATCAAGAATGGATTGTACAGTATCTTCCTCATTTTTTGGAAATCTTCATTTGCATGAGCCATTCTACATCTCACCTCTGGTGTACATCTCCCATCTAACGTTAACATTGTTCCCAGATATTTAAATTCATTTACCTGTTTTAATATTGTTCCACTTGTGTTTATTGTGCGTTGCGGTGATGTCTTTTTCTTTGTTGCTACCATTAGTTCTGTCTTTTTGCCATTGAGATAATTGCCTTTATTTTTAATTTCTTACTCTATAATGCCTAACATTTCCCGTAACTCATTTTCACTCTTAGTGATTAAGACTGTATCATCAGTATATATGAGGTTGTATATATGAGGTTATATTATGACCTCCAATTGTTATTCCAAATATATTCCATTATATTTAATTTGTTGAAACATTCCCAATTGATTTCTAGTTCTTATGACAGCTGTTTGTTGCCAGTACATGTTCTTTATTATTCTTAGATCTTTGCTGTCAACGTTTATGCCTTCTAAAATTGTAATTATTTCTTGGTGCTTTACTTTGTCAAATGCTTTGGTATAATCTATGAAACATAGGTATAGATCTGTTTTCACCGTCACGGCTCTTTCTACTAAAAATCTTATGATATATATGGCATTGGTCGTTCCTTTTACCTCCAACAAAACCACACTCTTTAACACTAATTTCTTAAATGATTTTGTTTCGCACTCTTCGCATGATGATTCTTAGTAATATCTTAGTCATGTGACTCATAAGGCTTATTGTGTGATGATCATCGTATTTAATCGCACTAGATTTCTTTGGTAGGGCTATGAATACTGATTTGAGCAGGTTGTCTGGTATATATCCGCTGTTATAGATATCATTCAATAATTTTGTTATTATTTCTATATTCAAAATCATCCATGGCTTTAATCTCTTCTTTAGTTATATTATCTGGTCCAGGAGCTTTTTATGTTTTCCTACTGTGCAAGGCGTCTTCCACTTCTTCTTTGAGTATTTCTGGTCATTCCCCATTATCCTTAATATTTACTTATGTTCGTTCAACATCATAAAGATCTTTAATCTATCCTGTCCATCGTTACCTTATGATTTCTTGTTCAATCAACAGTTCGCCTACCCTTGATCTTAAATATCCAGTTTTTTTTTAATCTTTAGCCACTTACATCTTTTCAATTCTGGACACAAAGGGAAGATGGACTATCATTGAGGCATCACCAGCCCCTTTCATGTGAAAGACCTGACAAGTAAACAGAAGATAAATAATAATTTGCACAGAAAAAAAAGTAGAAAATGAAGAATGTCCACCACATAGAGATACATGCTCTAAGAAAATGCAAATAAGCAAATAGAAGATCTGACGTCACATAAAGCATCGTGTATGGGACGAATGAAAGAGCGCTTATAAGAATATTGTATTTAGTCTCGACGCTGAAAACAGATAGAGAACAACGCGTTTATTTTTTGTTCAATTCTCAATTCAGAGTCCATGAAATATATAGTTTGTTGCTATAGTAATATATGGAATATACAGTACTCAATACCTGTGGACAAAGGGATCCGAGAAATAAGACAGCGCTAGATAGGGGACACACTACAGACGCCAACTGAGAGTATTACATGACAAGCCCTTTTTTGGAATCCTCAAAGTAGGAGACAAAGAGGAAGGGTAAATATATTTGGAAGTATATAAGTAGAAGCAGAGATGAAGAAGATGGGAAAGACATAGAGGGATCTTAAGAGAATAGCACCAAGCAGGGCTGTTTGGAAAGTGTTTGTTGATGACCTATGTTCCACAGGGAGTTGAAATATAGAAGAAGAATGTATGCAAAAGGTTAATATTAATTTATTCTTACTATTTTCTTGTCTTGCCAAATTATAGTTGGTTTTGTTAACGCACTTTCAAGCACCATTCTAGCATTTTCTTGGAGCCATCGTTTCTGATGACCTTCTTACCTATTTCCATATCAATTAGACATTACAAATAGTTTGCACTGTTAGTCCATATACACAACTTCAGTCAGAATCTAGTCCTGTTGCCATTGCACCTCTTATCAGTGGTTTTTCCAGTGTCGTAGGTGGTTTGCCTCTTTCTTTCTTTTGTTTCCCATTTGAGGTTCCATTTTGTGAATCGCTTATTTTTGTTCACCACGTGGCCAAACTTCTCTTCTTGGTGATATATGAAACTGTTACCTGCAAGACCATTCTCTCATATCTGCACTATTCTTGAATTCATACCATTGCATACATAATATTGTCTTAAGTCATGTGTTTTCGAAAGCGTCTAATTTATTATCTATTTTTCTCGTTAATCTCTCTGACTTTTCATATGCGTATGTAAGTTTGGAAATTTGCATTTCCCGTGTGTTACCGGGGCCTCATTATGAGGGAAGTAAAGAATAGTGACACTGTGACCTTCCAGGCATGTCGTAAGAGGCGACTAAGGAGATTGATCGATGGCTTGACAAGGTGTCATTGTAAAAAGTATTGTTATGGAAACAGACCATAGATTTTAGAAGCAGTGATCTCTGCAATATGTGCCATTTTGGCACGCAAGGTTTCTGTTTTTGAGATTGTGATTCTGCCCTATGTGCCGTCTTCGGCTCGAAAGGACAATAGATAGATAGATAGATATATGTAAGTGGGGATTAACAGTTTAGGTTGAAAAGAGAAGTCACCGAGCGAACACAGAAGAACTAATTATAGTTGATAAATCAATTTTGTAAAAGGGCATTTTATTGGTATGTTATTATCACTTAAGGGCCATGATGATGTAGATTTGCATAAAAATTGCCCTTATTCACAACACATCGTATGGCCATATTTATGTCAACTTGTCTGCCGATCACATGTTGTTGCATTTATAGATAGTCGGAGGCCCGTGTGTCACTGTAAACGATTTAAAACTTATAATTGCTCAACCGCCCGTGCCAGTGGAATCATCCGAATTGAAACTTATCTTATTGAGAAATCCAAACAAAGAAAGGCAGCTGCAGTCCCCATCATAGCAGCTACAGCACACGCCATATGACATAAGGTCAAGCGGCACCGAAAGTGAATGCAGCAGTACTATTCTTCGGCATACAATATCATTACTCATTGTAAGCAATCGGAATATCGAAGCACAAACCTGATGATAAACACAGCTCACGTTGTGCACAGAGCACTAAACTCAGTAGCTCCGGTAGCAAGGCGGACTTGGAATATGAAGAAACTGCAACAAGGAAACGCGTTTTATACTGAGCCTCAATGGTTCCTGACACCTCTCCGTCATATTGACCGGAAGTCCGGAAAGCCAAATATCAATATATCAGCTTATTTCACGTGTATGCTGTTGATATTTCATTCAACAATAATTATAATAAAATATATTTGAACAATTTATAAATCTGATCCTTTCATGAGTAAAATAATAATTTCACCACAAAAAATGTGTTAACATTTCAGATATAGCGTATTTTTCGATCGATCAACCTGATTGTAACATAGCAGAATTGACTTCAGTCGTGTTTGATAACTGAGTTAATTATCAAGACAACTAAAATGTCATGAACGAGCAGCTATATGAAGGATGACACGTCTACCACGAGTTAGCGGACTTTACACAATAAAACTCACAGCAAATTCATTTAAATATTGTGCCTGGTACGGATCGCCTCAATGAAAACTTAATGAAGCACACAGAAAGCACGCCAGGTTTGGTCAGACAGTCATTTATCTATCTCAAGAGTGTTTGTTATTTGACCCTCAGGCAATTTATCAACAGAAACAGCTTTTCAATAGTATAATCATATCCCGGGGTTTGTTTCTATGTACTTTCATGAAGACAAGACCGATAATGACAGGGAGCTTCGGCGGTGGAGAGGTTAGTGTGGGTGAGAGACAGAGATAGAAGATAGAGAGAGAGAGAGAGAGAGAGAGAGAGAGAGAGAGATAGGGTGACGTAGAAGAAAGTGCAAAATATCACAGACCAGCTTGGATTGACGGCTTCAGCAGAGCGATGAGTGGCACCAAACTAGACAGTTTGGAAAGTGTTTGTTTGAAGACATGCTCCACAGGAAGTTGAAAATTGCTTTCCTTTCGCATTGCACCCTCTTCTCATTTTTTGACGTCATTTCCTGGCCGTTATCATGAACAGATCACCTATCCCATCTTCCCATGCTTCATGTGTCGATGGTGAGGAAACATCACGTAGACGTTACTACAGTCACCGTCAAATCAGCAAAACAGCCTAGAGCTACTTAGCCGCGAGGTGCTGGAAGACAGCAGTTTGTCATCCCATTCAGACGGGACGGGAATGGTGCTGATGTTTCTTCAGAAAAAAAAAACCAGTGAGGTGACCTTTCCAGGAATTCTGCCACTTAATCCAACAGGTCAATTTTTAGTCCTCCCAGAAAAGGTCGCGGGAGACTCAGAAAGTGAGGAACGGCGTTAAGAGATTGATAGGAGTTGAGGCACACCCACGTACACAACACGCATACATTGGAGTAGAAACTATCTCACCCGTGTGCTAGCCACAGCTGCTAGCTCTCATCTCAAAACGGTGTTTTAGTTATAATGAAAATTGTGCAACTTTTATGTATGAAGTTGTCTTGAGTCTAGTTTATTACACTCATCATCATCATCATCATCATCATCATCATCATCATCATCATCATCATCATCATCATCATCATCATCATCAGGTCTCATATCCTCTACAGAACTTTACTTTCACCATAGCCAGTCGGAAAGAATCGATATCTTTAGCCAGATCTCCCACTTCTTTTGTTGTCATGTTCAAATCTCCTTGATGTCTTGAAATCACCTTCTTCTTGGTCTGCCCCTGATGATTCGCCCAGGAACCACGCCTTTCATTATTGTTCTTTCCAGCCCGCTGTGTTTTTTGCCGTGGCCATAGTATTTTAATGTCCTCTGTAGAATGGTGTTTACAAACCAGTTCTTTAAAATGTGGTGTAATCTCTTCATTTGCTCTTTTACCATTATTCAAAATATGTTAAGGATTTTTCTGTGGCATTTTTTTTTTTATTTGCGGGTCATGATCATTGCACTCCGAACATGTCCATAGGTGCTCAGATCCTCTCCTCAGCAAGTCCATCAGTGTCCAGCGACTGACGTCTCCAGTTCTGTGTTGATTGATAAGTCTTCTTACACGGCCACTAAATTTCTCATTTCTGGCTGTGCCCATCTTAACTCCCATCTCTATCATCAGAAGAAGTGACGTGGATTAGCATTTTGTTTCAAATAAATATATTTTCTTCCTTGCTTTTTGATAGATTTTCCATGATTCACAACCATATGTTGCTAACGGGAAAATACATGTCATCAGTAATTTTAATTGTCTTGCCTTTCAGGTATGGTGCCACTTGTTCTTTGAATTGTTAAATTGTTGTGTTGTTCTTGCAATCGGTGGTCACTTCCTCATCGGAAAGGTCCAGGTTTCATCTCCAGAAGTGCAGATTTTTTTCTGACCGACAAGGATTCGGTGCTCACCCAGCATCTAAAAATGGGTACTAGAGATTTTTTTGGAAAGTAAAGGCGGTCTGCCATCACTCAAATAATGTGCAGTGGTCATAGAAAAATACGGTCACTAACACCATATTCCCCAAACGCGTGTATTTCATCTGGATTGTGTTTCAATGTTCGGATCGTTTACGATGGATGATGATATCGTATGACGAAGGACATTTTGACTATGTTCACTTTCGGTGCGGTTACGCCTTATGTCTTTTGGCGTGTGTTGTAGCTGTTGTAATGGAGACTGTACCTGTCTTTCTTTGTTTGATCCTTAAATATGATAAGATATTAATTTGAATGATTCCACTGGCACGGGCGGTTGAGCAATTATGGATTTTCATTCGCTTGCAGTGATACCAGGGCCTTCGAATAACTATAGCTATTCAAAGATTGAAACAATTTGATTGAAACAATTTAATTGAAACAATTTGATTGAAACAATTTGATTGAAACAATTTGATTGAAACAATTTGACTGAAACAATTTGAGAATTTCTGGTGCACAAACTTCTATTTTAAACCCACATTTTCTTCAAATGTAGTATAGAACTTCGCTCGTGTGGCTACCGAGGCTATGATTATAATCAGGCGAGACAAGAATAGAGACATTGTCGCTGGTCATGCCCACACATGTCATAAGAGGCGACTAAAGCTGCTAGGGGATAGATTGATAATCTGCCATTTGTAAAATGATTCCGCAGGTTACAAAAAAACGCAAACAAGGAAATCAACAACTCCGTTTTTGGGAAAGAAAGGAACTCTGAAAACAGAGAGAATGACGTCATGCAATCAAAGCCAGGAGCACGCTGTAGCAACCGATATCCCGACAGAGCACCATAAAATATTTTATTAACATTGATCTAGACTGGTGTGAGGAATAGAGAGAGGACTTCGAAGAATAGAGATGGGCGGAGAGAACGTGTACGTGGCCTATGTATATTCCATTAAGGGGTCTAATGAGATTTGATTTGTAGTTGTAGTTGGTCGAAGGTACCGGTATCACTGCAAACGAATTAAAATTCTAATTTGCTCAACCGCCCGTGTCAGTGGAATCATTTGTATTAACATCTTATTGCATTTAAGGATCAAACAAAGAAAGGCAGATACAGTCCCAATCTTTGCTATTACAGCACACGCCAAAAGACATAAGGCCAAGCAGCACCGAAGGTGAAAGCAGCTAAACTGACCTTTGTCATACGATATCTTCATTTATCGTAAACAATCGGAAAATCAAAACACAATCCAGATGAAATACACAGCTTCGGCAGCAAGCCGGGCTTGGAATATGATGAAACTGCAACAAGGAACAGAGCTTTTCAAACAGAGCCTCAACGGTTCCTAACGCCTATCCACCATATTGACCAGAAGCCCTCTTGATTTGGTTTATTTGATTGAAGATACAACTTGTACTAATTAACTTGAATGTTTCAACAGAGATAAGTACAAATACTAAATAGTAAATATTATGCGGGGGCGAGGATTGAACTGCAGAGAACATGTACAATGAACATAAGAATGTCGTTGTTTGTCCTTCTTCTCTACCAATTTAGCTGCTAGATACAATATTATGTTTATTTTGGATGTTTCAAAAGAAGAAACGAATTCATTTTATATTTCTACAAAGAAATAAAAAGTTGAAAAAAGAAACAAATGAACAGAGCAACTAAAAAACTGGCAAACAGCCGTGATAGTAAATTAGACTAACGACGAATTTTGACAAACATAAGAAACGAAACATTGAAACCATATCATGGTGAAGTTTCTTTACACTGTTCTTTCTGTCGTCTTCTATCTTTGTATCTCAGTCACTATTTATCGTCCTGTCACTTTCTCAATCTACCTGATTCCTCTCCTTTCGCTCTGTCATGTTGTCTCTCATTATTTCTCAATAATTTCATTACAGAACTGGAGACGTGGTTCGCAGCCCAGAAAGAGAGGTTATATAATTAGAGGATCAATAAGGTGAAGATAAGATTGGAGAAGTACGTCGTCTTGACGGACGGATACATAGGACTAAAGTTCTCATCAGTTTTAATTTTGATGTCCATGTCTCCATGTCACACTATCTCTTATTTAATTTTGATGTCCATGTCTCCATGTCACACTATCTCTTATTTAATTTTGATGTCCATGTCTCCATGTCACACTATCTCTTCTTAAATGTGAAAAGTTATATCTTATATCTATACCACTCTGTCTCTGTCGCATCACTCTCTTATACATTATAACTGCCTCTATATATGTCTGTCCCTGTTGCATCACTCTCTTATACATTATAACTGCCTCTATATATGTCTGTCTCTGTCGCATCACTCTCTTATACATTATAACTGCCTCTATATATGTCTGTCCCTGTCGCATCACTCTCTTATACATTATAACTGCCTTTATATATGTCTGTCCCTGTCGCATCACACTCTTATACATTATAACTGCCTCTACATCTGTCAGTCTATGTCACATCACTTCTTTCTAGCTCTTAAACATTCTGTCTGCTTTCATATTTCTCAGTCTTTCTCTGTCTCGCATATCTCTTTGTCTCTCAAACATTCTGTCTATTTTCATTCTAAGGCTTCCTCTGTCTCACCGTTTCTCCTTTTCCATAGAACATTATGTTTCGATACCTCCTTCTTTCTCTCAGTCACATTTGTCTCTTCTTATCTCTGAAACAGTATATCAGTTTCTCTGCCTCGCTCCGTTTTTCTTTCACATTGTCCTTACTTTTCTCCCAATTTTTCTGTGTGATTCTCTAATTCCTTCTCTGCCATATCGTCTCTCTCTTTATATCTTAATTATTCTATTTCTCTGTCTCTCACGTTAGTCTCACGTTCTCTTTTCATTTCTATCCCTATCACACTTTGTATAGATCTCAGTCTGTCTCTTCTTAAACTCTCAATTTGTCTGTATCTCTCTCCATGTATATTTAAACTCTGCTTCCATCTCTATATTTTGCACCCTGTCTCTCATTTCTCTGCTTCTTTATTTATCTGTCACTCTGTATCTATATCTCTATTTTTCTCTGTACTTTCGTGCCCTATACCTCTCTACCTCTTACTCTCTGTATGTTGTTTAATTGTGAACCCCCCCCCCCACCTCACCCTCAAAAACCGCTCTGTTCTCTCCTTCTCTCTTTCCCTGTTTAACAAATTCCCGTGCTTAATCGTATTTTAAGTGCTAGACGAACATAGCAGTCGAAAATAAGGAGAAATAATTGAATCTGGTCACTTCCTTACCAACTGATCCCCTTTTTTTCCATGTTTCTCTATCTCACCACTATCAAACTACCATACGGGGGACTGGTTGGTCTCGAGGCAAGACGCCGGTCTCGAGACAGAGAGGTTGTGAGTTGAAATCCCGGCTGGGGCAGTTGAGATTGTTATTTATGATTTCTCTCTGCGGCAACCACCCCTGGTTTCAGCAGCGAGGCCCGGCTTGAAACGTCAAATACTCATAGACGGAAAAAAATATGAGTACAGTCATCAATCATCAAAGGAAGGTCTCAGTCTGAATAGTAATGGTTATATCGAAGAAACAACCATCACCATCACGCAGCATGAAACTAAACGAGACAAATCTGAAACAAGTGCGACGTTTCAAATACTTGGGCATAATAATAACATCAGATGGGAGATGCACCACAGAAATAAAAAGCAGAATAGCTCAAACCAAAATGGCATTTCAGAAAATGAAAAATATCTTATGCAACAAATCTATGTCAATAAAAATGAGAAAGAAAGTTCATCGGTGCTATATAGAACCAATTCTGACCTATGGAAGCGAATCATGGACAGTAGACAAACAAATGAAAAGACGATTAGAGGCCACAGAGATGGGATTTCTCAGAAGAATGTTGAAAGTTCCCTGGACAGCTAAAAAGACCAATGAGGAAGTTCTCAAAGAGGCCAACACAAATAGGGAGCTCCTAAAAAACATCAGAAAGAAGCAATCAACATTTTTCGGGCACATCATGAGAAGAGGAAAGTTTGAGTACTTGGTTACAACTGGCAAAATAAAAGGAAAGAGAGATCGCGAACGACAAAGAGAGAAAATACTGGATAGCTTGGTGTCATGGCATGGAAAACAGTCAACAACAGAACTGATACGATGCACTGTAGAAAGAAGATTGTGGAGGGACATGATCACCTACGCCAACCGGTATGGCACATGATGACAGTCATCCCTCGCTACTTCGCGGTTCATTTATTGCGGCCTCAGTACATCGCGGATTGTTCAAAAATTCAAAATTGAGGAATTATTATTTTTAAAAAACCATTATTTTATGTATGTTATTTATACTATTAATATTTTATTTACCTGTTTGAAACTATTCTATAATGTTCTAATGACAACATATGCACTTATATGGTTTCATATACACTTATTGATATTACACATGCACAAAAAATGTACGTATGCTAAAAATGAGAGGGGGACACTACTTCGCGGTTTTTCACTTATCGCGGCCGGTTCTGGTCCCTATTAACCGCGATAACTGAGGGAGTACTGTACTCCTTGATAACTCCGAGTTATCTGCCTATACGGCGAGGGACCTCTGTGCACACGGGTGCCCGAGAAAAGCGGTTTAACACAAAATTCAGTTCCTAGTATTTAGGAACTTCGCCAGAGGTGAAAGCTGGCGAACGAAAAAAAAAAAACTACGATTCACAAAGACTGAATCCAAACTCAAACATTTTTAAAATACCTTTTAAAAATTGATTTTAATTTATAAAATCGATTTACTTTTATAAATCTGATTTATGAACTAAAATTAGTCATTCAATTTTCGCCCGATGACAATTTCTCTTCAGCCATAAAAACGACATTTTGGCCTGGATGAGCTACATCGTCATTTACAGCTACCTCCATTATTTAGAGTTCCTGCACAACACATCCGACATAAGGTAGGCATTTTTAGAACAAGAGTCAGGGGACTGGTTGGTCTCGAGGCAAGACGTCGGTCTCGAGACAGAGAGGTTGTGGGTTCAAATCCCGCACCCTTTGGTAATTTCTGCACCAGTTGGGGATTTTTATTTATGATTTCTCTCTGCGGCAACAAGCCCTGGTCTCAGCAGCGAGGTCCGGCTTGAAACGTCAATTATTCATGGCCGGGAAAAATATGAGTACCTCCAAAGACGGATCTTGCCTGGATGGCGAGGGACCCCTGTGCACACTGCTGCCAGGTAAAAACGCATTAACACGAAAAAAATATATAGTTTTTTTTTTTCAAATTAAAAAAAAAAATCAATTAAGAAAATTCAGGGACTTCGTCAGGGGTAAAAAGCCTGCAAACGAAAAAAAAACCAGGGTGCGCTACCTCTAAAATCCCTACTTCCAAGGGAAGATTAGTTCTATATACTTATCCATAGTAAGAATTGCGTTCCAAATCTGCTTAAAGCATTTAGCCTAGTGTATCAGATTTTTCATTTGATAAACTCTTGGCGGTGGTTACAATCTATGGGAATAAACTTATGGGCCTGTAATGTAAGGATCCTAAATGGGAGGCTATTGCTAGATTAGAAGTAAGAAGTAAGATCTTCAGCAGGCTACTCTAAACATTTCACCATTAACTCCGGAGTAAGACAAGGCTGCGTGCTTTCCCCTTTACTTTTCATCACATATATGGACAATATATGCAAATTAGCATGCCCAATAAAAGGAAGTACGCCAACAAGGATGATAACAAACGATAACACAAAAGAGAACAAAATATACGCACCAGAAAACAGCAGAAGAGAGGAAGAAATAAATGAATAAATAAAAAAAATACTATTTGCAGACGACCAAGTTCTGATACATGAAACAACTGAGGACCTGCAAGAACATATCAACAGGCTAAACAACACTTGTAAACAATACAACATGAAGATCAACATAAACAAAACCGAAGTAATGGGAATAGCGAGAAAGAAAGAAAAACTAAACATCATAATAGATAATACAAAATTGAAGCAAGTTGACAATTTTAAATATCTGGGTAGCACGTTAACACAAGACAATAACCAAGAGACAGAGATAGATATAAGATGTAACAAAGCATGCCAAGTTATAGGCCAAGAATCAACACTATTGAAAAACAAAACAATAACTACGGAAGCAAAAAGGGCAATATTCAAATCAATTTTTCTACCAACTCTGTGCTATCAGTACCGGAATTGGACCCTAGACTCTAGAACAATAAGAAAGATAAAGACCACCAAAATGAAAAGTGTCAGAAGAATGACAGGAAACAGCTTAAGGGACAGAGAAAGAACCACCGACCTGAGGAAGAAACTCGAAACTGAACCAGCCATCGAATACATAAAGAAACAACAGATAAATTGGTTCGGCCACATAACAAGATAAAAAGAACTAACAGTGACTCACAGAGCCATAAACAAACGCTACGAAAACGCCAGATTAAGAGGAAGACCGAGAAAGAGATGGATAAAGGGAATACTAAAAATCACTGGGAGGAATAACACCAGAAGAGGCCAACAAAAGAGCAAAGAATCGCAGATTGTATCTCCCCTCGACGCCAACGGCAATGGAGGAAGGATAGAAGAAGAAAAAAGACGATTGCTAGATTGTCGTAACTAAAGAAGCTGCAGGGACGGGCCTAAGCACAGTTGTTTGTCACAAATACTTTATTAGATCCATTTTCAAATTAATTGTTAAGCTAGTCCTATTATATAGCTGTGAAACATGGAGAACAACACAAATGACAACTTAATTAATGGATGCTTGTGTATAAAAAAAAAGGATGGAAATAGCGGGACAAAATCACTAACATAGAGTTATGGAAAAGTACCAGTGGGACAAATCCACTAACATAGAATTATGGAAAAGTACCAGTGGGATAAAATCACTAACATAGAATTATGGAAAAGTACCAGTGGGACAAAACCACTAACATAGAATTATGGAAAAGTACCAGTGGGACAAAATCACTAACATAGAATTATGGAAAAGTACCAGTGGGACAAAATCACTAACATAGAATTATGGAAAAGTACCAGTGGGACAAAATCACTAACATAGAATTATGGAAAAGTACCAGTGGGACAAAATCACTAACATAGAATTATGGAAAAGTACCAGTGGGACAAAATCACTAACATAGAATTATGGAAAAGTACCAGTGGGACAAAATCACTAACATAGAATTATGGAAAAGTACCAGGGGGACAAAATCACTAACATAGAATTATGGAAAAGTACCAGGGGGACAAAATCACTAACATAGAATTATGGAAAAGTACCAGTGGGACAAAATCACTAACATAGAATTATGGAAAAGTACCAGTGGGACAAAATCACTAACATAGAATTATGGAAAAGTACCAGTGGGACAAAATCACTAACATAGAATTATGGAAAAGTACCAGTGGGACAAAATCACTAACATAGAATTATGGAAAAGTACCAGTGGGACAAAATCACTAACATAGAATTATGGAAAAGTACCAGTGGGACAAAATCACTAACATAGAATTATGGAAAAGTACCAGGGGGACAAAATCACTAACATAGAATTATGGAAAAGTACCAGTGGGACAAAATCACTAACATAGAATTATGGAAAAGTACCAGTGGGACAAAATCACTAACATAGAATTATGGAAAAGTACCAGTGGGACAAAATCACTAACATAGAATTATGGAAAAGTACCAGTGGGACAAAATCACTAACATAGAATTATGGAAAAGTACCAGTGGGACAAAATCACTAACATAGAATTATGGAAAAGTACCAGTGGGACAAAATCACTAACATAGAATTATGGAAAAGTACCAGTGGGACAAAATCACTAACATAGAATTATGGAAAAGTACCAGTGGGACAAAATCACTAACATAGAATTATGGAAAAGTACCAGGGGGACAAAATCACTAACATAGAATTATGGAAAAGTACCAGTGGGACAAAATCACTAACATAGAATTATGGAAAAGTACCAGTGGGACAAAATCACTAACATAGAATTATGGAAAAGTACCAGTGGGACAAAATCACTAACATAGAATTATGGAAAAGTACCAGTGGGACAAAATCACTAACATAGAATTACGGAAAAGTACCAGGGGGACAAAATCACTAACATAGAATTATGGAAAAGTACCAGTGGGACAAAATCACTAACATAGAATTATGGAAAAGTACCAGTGGGACAAAATCACTAACATAGAATTATGGAAAAGTACCAGTGGATAAAGCGACACAGCGAAGACGATGGTGCTGGATAGGACATACATTGGGGAAGCTAACTGAGAGTATTAAACAACAACCAATTTTTTTAGAATCCACAGGGAAAAATATAAAGAGGGAGACCAAAATATTCTTGGAGAAGACAGATGGAAACAAAGATGAAAATAATGGGGAAGACATGGAATCATCTTTTTTAAAAAAATGGCAAGAAACAGAACATTGGAAAGTTTTTGTTGAAGACCTATGCTCAACAAGGAGTTGAAAGGTAGAATAAGAAGAAGGTGAAGACAGAATACATATGTTTCTGTGGGAAACGTGTGTTGTATTCATGTCGTAGTAAAAAAAAATTAAAGTATCCCCGTCATACCAAGTGGCGTATAGGGAATATAGTGTTAGTGATCATACATTTTACAGACCTTCGGCACATGATTTCTGGGGTAATGTGGTGGGTATTACGCCCGTGCCGCTTCACTTTCCCAGAAAAAAATCCAGTACCCATTAAAGGCTGGGTGAACCCGGAAGCCGTCGGTTGGGATCGAACCCTACCCCTTGTCCTTTGTAGTCCAGTTCACTAACCACTGAGCTATCGCGGCTCCCTACGCCCACTAACGTCCTTTTAAAAGCAATTGACGAATACGAGCTGTAGTCAGTTCAATGCCAACATGAGAAAGAAAGATACTTTCCCCAACTCAAATAAGAGTCAATCGAGCAACATAATATGAAAACTGACATGGACTGAACACACATATTAATAAACCTGATGATAGCGAAGCAAGGCAGGCACTACCTTGGAACCACATGAAAGAGAATGCCAGAAAGACTCAAAAAATGCATGGGAAAAAAAAGTAACGGAAACCCTGAAGAACATTGACCCAAGAGAGTGAAGCAGAGAAAGTGTAAAAAAAAAAAATATGGATGAATGTAAGAACTTTATCAGCGGTCGTAAGTCACAATAAAGATCCTAAAGGGCTTTGATTGATTGATTGAACTCAGTAAGGCTGGTACCCTTATCACCTGGGATATTTGTAAATATCTAAACTGTGTTTGAACCCACGTTCACTTAATCACCATGCGAGCTACGCTACTAACGCTCTCTAAACAAAAATTACGACGCTATAAACATTGATCACTTTCCTAACATCAACATATTTTTTACGAGCTTGATTAAATCAGAAATACAATGCATTTGTTTTCTCAGACCATTTTTTAAAAAATAAGTTAAAAGTGGATAATTTATAAACGTGGATTGGAAAACAAAAATACAAGAAGAATCAAGCACACGCTGGTTGATACAGGAAATTGAAATGATTATGAAGAATAGGCCACCAAAAATGTCAGCAGAAACAGATGGATCAATTACATGGAATTACAGACGCCATATAAAATTGTGATAAAATAGGCAGACTAGTGGCGGGAAAGTAGACTAAAAATAGCGCTGGCGGAAATAGAAGTCGTAGATTACCTGTACTAGTGGGTAATGTCAATTTACTCAACGTTAATAAAGAGGGTAGTTACCATGGAGATATGTTGTTACCACTCAGTTGGAAAGGGGTGTCACAATCTCGTTGACAATGAAGTCTAAATTGGAGGTTCATTTCTGTAAATTAGTTGCTTGGCTGGCTAGTTAGTGGGTTGAGTCGTTGGCTGTTAGGTTGGCTCGATAGTTGATCTGTTGACTATAGTTGACTGGGCGGTTTGTAGCGTGGTAGGTTGACTACCTAGCTATTTGGCCGGTTGATTGATTGGTTTATCGGGGATAAAATAACTCAAATATCTCACAGCGTATACACTGAACAAGCGGCCTTTATTCTCTTGTCCTATTATATCCACCCTCTCCCCCCCCCCGGTAGAACTTATTAATTGGAAAATGTTGTAAAGAAAGGTTGTTTTTTAAACTCAAAGAGGAGAGTAATATAATATCGCCGTTGTTTTGATTTATTTTTCACTTTACACTTCATCCATCCATCCATCCATCCGTCCGTCCATCTATTTAAATCTCTCCGTCCGTCCGTCCGTTCGTCCATCCATCCTTCTGTCTGTCCATCCATCCATTCATCCATCCGTTATCTATCCATCCATCCATCCATCCATCCATCCATCCATCCATCCATCCATCCATCCATCCATCCATCCATCCATCCATCCATCCATCCATCCATCCATCCATCCATCTATCTATCTATCTATCTATCTATCTATCTATCTATCTATCTATCTATCTATCTATCTATCTATCTATCTATCTATCTATCTATCTATCTATCTATCTATCTATCTATCTATCTATCTATATATCTGTCTGTCTGTCTGTTCTGTCCTATCCTGTCCTGTCCTGTCTGTCTGTTTATCTATCTATAGTTCTGTATGTCTGTATGTCTATCTATATGTCTGTCCTTTTGTCTGTCTGTCTGTCTCTCTCTCTCTCTCTCTCTCTCTATATATATATATATATATATATATATATATATATATATATATATATATATACATATATATTTCTTTCTCTCTCGCCCTGTTAGTCTATCTAATTAACTTTATATCTATCAAATCTAACTGTCTGCCTGTCTGTCTTGAATTCTCCATTCCTTCAAATCAAACTATGTCCTTGTTATACCACTCTACTAACAATCCCTCTGAATGGCTCTCATTATTTTTAACCGTCCCTTTCCCGCCACTCACTTTCAGAACTTCCACAAAAACCTTAACCTTAAAGAAACTCACAAGGTATCCACAAACATTTGCATACACTCCCTACATTCACGCACAAGCTTTGACAGCAAAGGATCACTTCTGGACAAATTGGAAAGAAGAAGCCAAAATAAAGCCAAAACTGGCTGTGGAGTCTTGGTTATTCAGTAATAGTAGAAAACGAGCTGCGGTTTAAAAGTGAGACTTGATGTGTATAGAACGGGAGGTATTCTTTTATAAAGAATTTGCGTGACCTTTATGTTTGTATGTCCAGTGGCGTAGCATAGGTTGGCAGCGCCCAGGGTAATGTGAATATGTCGTTTGACAGCAGGAAACAGGCAGGAAGAATAAGGCTGATTTTTCGTCCCATTAGCCTGATTAATAAAAATATATCACTACCTTCTTTATTTTAAAAAAAAAATTAATAAAAATGCTGTTCCAATATATAAAACAAGGAGTCTGATTAGGATATGCTCTATCGCCGGATTTATTTTCACTTTACATCGATAATATGAAATCACTAGTAGACCAACAAGGCAATTGAAGTCACAGTCACAAGATAAACAATATGTGATATACGGATGATGTAGCAGAGACGGAGCATGAGCTACACGAAATGAGAGACATACCGGTGTAAGAAAGCATAAAAACATGCCTCAGTTTAAACAGTTACAAAACAGAAGTAAAAGTCATATCGAAGAAGCAGCCATCACCATCATGCAACATAAAAAAGCGGGACATATCTGAAATAAGTGCTGAGCAGCAAATGCTTGGAAACAATACTATATAATATGAGACGGAAGATGCACCACAGAACAAAAAAAAAATATAATAGGTCAGGTCAAAATCGCATATCATAAAATGAAAACCATCTTGTGCAACAAGACTATGTCTATAAAAAAAAAATAACTATATATATACATATATATATACACACACACGAGTTCTTAAATGTTACGTAGAGCCAGCCTTAACATATGGATGCGAATCATGGACAATAGGACAACATACAAGAAAATCACTGGAGTCTGTAGAAATGTGGTTTTACAGAAGAATGTTGAGAGTATCATGGACAGCTAAGAAGAGCAATGAAGATGTTCTGAGAGAGGTCAAAGCAAAAAGAGAGCTAATTTCCAATATTAGAAAGAAACAATCATCATTTTTTGGCCATGTAATGAGAAGAGAACAACTGGAATATATTGTAACAACTGGAAAAATTGAGGGACGAAGAGATAGTGGGAAGCAAAGAGAAAAAAATAACAGACAGCTTAAGAGAATGGCTTGGCAGAAGGTCAACAACATAAATGATAAATAGCTGCCGAGATCGAAAGTTGTGGAGAGACATGATCTCCTACGCCAGCAGGCCCGGTACTTGATGATGATGATATATACACATCTTTACGACGAGGCGCGATAGCTGAGTGGTTAGTGAACTGGACTGCAAAGGAAAAGGGGTAGGGTTCGATCCCAACCGACGGCTCCGGGTTCACCCAGCCTTAAATGGGTACCGAATTTTTTTCTGGGAAAGTAAAGTGGCATGGGCGTAATACCGACCACATTACCCCAAAAATCATGTGCCGAAGGTCTGTAAAATGTATGGTCACTAACACCATATTCCCTATACGCCAATTGGCGTGACGGGTGCTCTTTACTTTTTTATTTATATCTTTACGACACATATTACCATTGCTTTATTTCATGCCCGATAGAAAAATTCCTGTTTGTCTACCGCGGGTTTCGAACATAGTACGCCGGCTTTAAAACCAGCAAAACAGTGGACTTTGCCACACGGCCACGCGCTCCTCTGTATATATATATATATATATATATATATATATATATATATATATATATATGTCTATAAAAATGAGAAAGAAAATTCATTGGTGCTATATAGAGCCAGTTCTGACCTATGGAAGCGAATTGCTAGCAGTAGACAAACAAATGAAAAGACGATTAGAAACCATAGAGATAAGATTTCTCTGAATAGTCTTGAGATCTGCATGGGCAGCTAAAAAAGACCAACAAGGAAATTATCAATGAGGGCAACACAAAAGAAAAAAGAGAGTTAAATATAAGGAAGATGAAAAAACAGTCAACATTTTCCAGACAGACTTCATAAGAAGAGGAAAGTTGGAATAATTTGTCACAACTGTCAAAATACAGGAAAAGAGAGATCGCGGACGACAAAGAGAGAATATACCAGACAACTTGGTGTCATGGCATGGAAAACAGTCAATAACAGAACTCATACGATGCACTGTGAACAGAATTGACGAAGGAGATGATCATGTTCCCTAACCGACATGGCATATGTTGATGAATGTTGTAACCGTGGCAGCCACCCCTTCATCCCCCCCTCCCCCCCCCCCCCCCCCCCCGCTACCTCCCTGTGGGTTTTAGAAGCCTGGATGACTTTGATTTATTTTATTGACGGTTCCTTTGTAATTTGAACTGTTGGATCTATACCTCCGTTTAGCATCTATCGGCCCATCTAATTCGTTATATTATTTATGTAATTGCAGGCTTCAGTCATTAGATGTGAAGTAAATAGTTCTCAGTGTTTTATAGATCCAGTCCTGTTATACGGAAGTGAATCATATACAAATAATGAACAAGTACGATGATCATTAAAGCCAACAAGGCTTGGCTCAACGTTAGAATCGTGAGAATACCAGGACAGGTTAAAGAAGTCACGAAAAAGTCTCGAATGAAGTCTGCATACACAGACAGGTTAAAGAAGTCACGAAAAAAGTCTCGAATGAAGTCTGTATACACAGACAGGCTAAAGAAGTCACGAAAAATTCTGGAATGAAGTCTGTATACACAGACAGGTTAAAGAAGTCACGAAAAAGTCTAGAATGAAGTCTGTATACACAGACAGGCTAAAGAAGTCACGAAAAATTCTGGAATGAAGTCTGCATACACAGACAGGTTAAAGAAGTCACGAAAAAGTCTCGAATGAAGTCTGCATACAAAGACAGGTTAAAGAAGTCACGAAAAAGTCTCGAATGAAGTCTGCATACACAGACAGGTTAAAGAAGTCACGAAAAATTCTGGAATGAAGTCTGCATACACAGACAGGTTAAAGAAGTCACGAAAAAGTCTCGAATGAAGTCTGCATACACAGACAGGTTAAAGAAGTCACGAAAAATTCTGGAATGAAGTCTGCATACACAGACAGGTTAAAGAAGTCACGAAAAAGTCCCGAATGAAGTCTGCATACACAGACAGGTTAAAGAAGTCACGAAAAAGTCTCGAATGAAGTCTGCAAACACAGACAGGTTAAAGAAGTCACGAAAAAGTCCCGAATGAAGTCTGCATACACAGACAGATTAAAGAAGTCACGAAAAAGTCTCGAATGAAGTCTGCATATACAGACAGGTTAAAGAAGTCACGAAAAATTTTCGAATGAAGTCTGCATATACCGACAGATTAAAGAAGTCACGATAAAGTCATGAATGAAGTCTGCATACACAGACAGGTTAAAGAAGCCACGAAAAAGTCCCGAATGAAGTCTGTATACACAGACAGGTTAAAGAAACCACGAAAAAGTCCCGAATGAAGTCTGTATACACAGACAGGTTAAAGAAGCCACGAAAAAGTCCCGAATGAAGTCTGTATACACAGACAGGTTAAAGAAGCCACGAAAAATTCCTGAATGAAGTCTGTATACACAGACAGGTTAACGAAGCCACGAAAAATTCCCGAATAAAGTCTGTATACACAGACAAGTTAAAGAGGTCACGAAAAATTCTCGAATGAAGTCTACATACGCAGACAGTTTTGGAAGTTGATATTAAAAATTAAAAGCAATGGATGTTCTTTGTCCATGAAAGTAGAAATGAAATTTAATTTATTACAAAAGCCTTAAATTAAGATATAAAGAGATGCAAGAGAAGCGGTAAATGAAAGAACTAAACACTTTAACTCTTTAAATCCGGATTCTATATCTTGACGAACCGAAAGTATTGTGTCCAAATATAGTTATGTCCCTTTAGCATTTATTAAATTTCTACACTCGCTGTATCCGTCCGTTCATCCGTCCAACTGTCTGTCTATCTAACTATCTGTCTATCTTCGCAATTTCAAGTCAAATAATTCTGTTGTTCAAAGCATAAAAGTAACTCCGGTAACCACTCTTCCTTTCATTCCGCTCTCTTTTCTGTCTTCCATACTCTATCCTTAATGCGATTTTTTTTTATTACAATCCCGTGTTAATACAAATTAGGTAATCTATATAACGGCTTTATTATGTGATAGTATATGGCACTTGGCGTCTTCATAGTTTTAATATCCGCCCTCATAAAATAAAAGATTACTCACTCCTGCTTCAAACCTTCGTCCAAGTCAGAGCTGTTTGTTACTGCTGCTTTCGTTAATTTGCTCATTTTGTGTCTTTCGTGAAAAATAAGATACACGTGGTTCATCTATTATTCGATAAAAATGATTAGGAGAAAATGTAACTTAAAATGCATGGATAAAAATTGAACATTGTCTCCACTTGAAGCTCTCAGATTTGCAATTTTTTTCATCGCTTTGCCATGAGCATTAATAAAATATCGTTCATGCCTTAGTATTGCCTGCGCAGCCAAACATTGTAGGTGTTTGTGTAAAGTAAAGTACAGGGAGATGCAATAGCTCAGAGGTTAATGAACTGGACTGCAAAGGATAAGAGGTCGGGTTCGACCTTGATCGACGGCTTCCGGGTTCACCCAGCCTTAAATGGGTACCGGATTTTTTTCTGGGAAAGTAAAGCGGAACGGTCGTAATACCGACCACATTACCCTAAAAAATGTGTACCGAAGGTCTATAAAAAGTATAATCACTAACACAATGTTCCCTTTACGCCACTTGGCGTGACGGGGCTCTTTACTTTTTCACTTTAAAGTAAAGTACGAGACTTGAATCGGGGCCTTAGCATGCGAATGTTCACCCATATGTGCTCGGCCGCCTCCGCACACATCTGGATAGTGTCACTTCAAGCATGGAAACTCACGATTCTTCACCTTCCCATATTACTACCCTGACATCCATTTCTGCCAGCGGCTGGGTCGACCGCGGGGGTATTTTTTTTTCCAATCACGAGTACAATTCACACTGCTTCCGGTGGAAACCGAACGCGGATTTGTCGGAACGTCGGTAGCCCAGTCGGGTGGTTTTCCCAACTAGGCTACCTAGTTTTAACCCCCTACGTTTGTGTGTGTGTGTGTGTGTGTGTGTGTGTGAAGTGTCAAAAATTGAAGCTATTTCCATCAAGTATCAATGTCACGAATAAGGGTGTGTGATGTTGGTCATCTTCACCCAATATTACTGTAACTTTCTTAAAAATTATCACTAATATACAATTATGTATTAGATCAATCAGCTGTGATGTGAAAATGTGTACAGCATCCTTGATACAGTGCCAAACTTTATCGCATTAAAGAAACAGTTATGTCTCTATTTCTATCTATTGACCTTTCGAGCCGTAGCCGGCCCATGGGACATAGACCCAGATACTCTTTCTTTTTCTTTTATCTAAAGTTTTATTCCAGCAGTTTTCAATCCTTGTAAAAATCTTTTATCAAATTTCGCCAATTATCTCTGTTCTGTGGAAGCAACTCTATCTCATTGAAGGAGCTGATTCCTGCTGCTCTTGCCTCTCTGTTATGTACAATGCTCGTAAAATCTGTCGCTATCCTTGGCGTTCCCACCGTCCTCAACCATTCACGACATAGACATCGACGCTCGGAGGCATAAAGTCTAACACACATGGCAACCGCCTCATCAAATAAACGTCCCCTCGTGAGCAGCAATCTGCCCTCAATCAAAAGATATATATGCCCTTCAGAATAACATCAAAGACCCAGTCTGTGATTGAACGGAAGGTGTCTCGCCAGAAAGGGGCAAAAATATATTTTTTTTTAATGCACACAAAAAAAAAATCATTCTGCAGCCAGAAATACAATCTGAACGGTTTTTGTCCATATTTTCTCATTATTTCACTGAACGGTTTTTGTCCATATTTTCTCATTATTTCACTGAACGGTTTTTGTCCATATTTTCTGATTATTTCACTGAACGGTTTTTGTCCATATTTTCTCATTATTTCACTGAACGGTTTTTGTCCATATTTTCTCATTATTTCACTGAACGGTTTTTGTTCATATTTTCTCATTATTTCACTGAACGGTTTTTGTCCATATTTTCTCATTATTTCACTCAACGGTTTTTGTCCATATTTTCTCATTATTTCACTGAATAGTTTTTGTCCATATTTTCTGATTATTTCACTGAACGGTTTTTGTCCATATTTTCTCATTATTTCACAAACACAATGTGGTTATTTCTAAACTAACAGTGTATGTTGCAGCGAACAGACTTCAGAGTAACCGCGTGAACTTTTCTACGATAGTTATCTTCTCTTTAATCACAATTTCCATGACAACCATCAAAACTTCCTGTCCTGGCCAGTTTTAGCTGTCTGATGCGTTCAACACATTCAAATAAAAACGGACATAAATTACCACTTTGCGAACTCTTTCAAAGAAGGCCAACTGTAAATGGAAAGGTTGAATTGCCTTTTCTGTGCATCTTATCTGGCATAGATCAATTTAAAATAAATATTTGTTGCTTATTGATTTAGCCGTCAATGGACTCATTCCAAAGACACAGTGGAACTGGTGATCTGTTTATTATTTTTTTTCAAAGGACGAATATGCAAAGATGGATCTTTTATCAATGGAATCAGTTTCATTGTAGTCGGGACGTCCCCATATCTATTCCACCTCACATCTCAACAATTCTCAAATTATGGTTATGGTTATGGAAGGCCTCGGTATCACTGCAAACGAATCCTCATCAAGGCCAGCTCCTTGTCGTGGGGATGGGGCTTAACAGTCACCAGGGACTGAAAACTAAGACTGGCCAGGCCTTCCTACAACCAAGCAAGACCACAGTCTGCTCTAGCAAGTTCAAGTGCTGAAGTCGGAGGCAACCAGCCAAAAGGCGCACAACAATCACGATGCCACGCACTCAACGCATATGGAAGTATGTCTATAACCGCAAATCGATATGGCACTCGCCCTGTGATGGGCACTCAGGCAGGTGCAGCGCCGGGCCCTCAGCCTCGAAAGGGCCCAACCTCTATTACTGGATGTCCTTCTCAACCGCCCTGTGGAGTCAGGGGGCGAGAGAATAGAGCTACTGGCCAATCCAAAATAAGACCACTAAAAATAATGCACTGGAATGCTGAAGGCATCAACAGCAAAAGAGATGGGTACAGTAAAAAGATAGAATTAGAAAATATCCTGCATGAAGAACAAATAAGCATATGCTGTTTGCAGGAAACCCATCTAAACAACGACATAGCCTTGAAGATTAGGGGATACCAGTGCTACCGATCTGACAGAATAAATAGACAAAAGGGTGGAATACTGACTCTTGTAAGGAACAACATTAATGCATGTCAGATTGAAGTGTATATGGATGGGGCGGAATATCAAATACTGCACCTCAGGACAGGAAATACAGACTTCCATCTACTTAACTACTACTGTCCGAGTGACCGCCCACTAGCACTAGACACAATTACATTAAAAGAAAGAATAATTGTATGTGGAGACTTTAACAGCCACTCACAGAGCTGGGGCTATGAACATATGGACAAGAGAGGTGAAGAGCTTGAAAATTGGCAGGATGACAATGGGCTTATACTATTAAACCCTGCAACAGATCCACCAACATTCTACTCCAGATCATGGCATACCACATCTACACCAGACCTTGCTTTCCATTCACCAGACCTGGATTGGAATATCACACGAATTGTTGGGAAACAGGGAACAGGCAAATAATTGCAATGCTGCGGTAAAGCTGGTGAAAGGCCTTCCTACACTCCTAAAGGCCTTCGGACACTCCTGTAGCAGCCCACTTTAACTCGAGGGGCCATCGAGGTAAGACTGATGTCTTGGTAACTGGCCTAATATCATGCTCCTCTGATCACCACAGTCGGCTCACTCTGGAGCACCGTCTGATCGCTCGTTGGGGCTGCCTCACCCCTCGTGGCATCAATGTATCCCTGTCCCTCTGAGGACCTTCCGGCCTCCGACTCCACCCTCCCACCTATGGACCTCTCTTCCTATTTCTCTTCTTGGGTCCTCTACTCGTCCATCCCTGCTTTTCATATCCTCTTTGAGTAACCCCCATCTTGCCTTCTTCCTCCTAAACCCCCCCTCTCCCTACACCTTTTTCTCTTCTGACTATCTTCATGTCCTTTACCTCTTTATCACTATATCACCTCTCCACCTGGACTGTACGTACGATCTCTCTGCCCACCTCTATTGTCCCTCGTCCTTCCTACCACCCCTCTGCTGATCTACTCCTAGCTCACCCCTCTCCTCTCTATTAACTTGTAGTCACTACTCATCTATACCTACTATTCCAGTATCCCCCTTATCCTGATGCCCACTTTCATTCCCCCCTTTGTTCTATCATTTCCCTACTTCTTTACCTCCTATGGTTCATACCTCTTGCACACCATCCCCTATTGCTCCACTTCTTCCAGACTTTCTCTTTTTCCATTCACTTCTGACCTACCGCCTCTCCCCCTATCCAGTTTTCACATACCTGCTTCTTATCCCTCCTCTCCATACCTCCTCCTCCAATACTTCCCTACCTCCCGATAGACTAACTTCCTCCGGACCACCCCTCTATCGCCCTTCTCATTATACCGGCTTTATTATTCTTCCTCACCGTATCTCTTCCTCCAGTATCCAATCCTTCCTTTCGTTGACCTACCTCTCAACTCGTTCAGTTCGAGGCCATCCATTCTGTAGAGTCCATCTCTCTCACCCACTGCCTAGTTTACTACTTTGTCGTGTCATTCTATTTCTTTCTCTTAACCTCTCGCGTGATCTCTCACTTCCATTGTTGAGTGATTTATATGTATTGCTTGTTGTGTCCCAGGAGTATCCTCGTCTATGCCCCCTTTCCCCCCCCCCTTTTTGGTTTTCCCGATATTTGATCCTTTTTGCCCTCTTTACTGACCTGTCTTTGTCACGTGTTGCTTTCTATACACGTTCTCTGCGCTTTTAGTCATTTAGTCATTCCGACTGGTTTCAGCACGGATTACAGTTTTCCTGCTCCCTGCTCTGAGCTCAGCTAAGTACAATTTATTATACATTTTTCTCTCTCTTTTTCTATTTTATATATTTTGACGCCCATCATA
Organism: Megaustenia siamemsis; assembly: GCA_032433765.1. NCBI lineage: Eukaryota > Metazoa > Mollusca > Gastropoda > Stylommatophora > Ariophantidae > Megaustenia > Megaustenia siamemsis. Next base: position 28,101,484 of record JAVIAB010000001.1, read on the forward strand.
CCTCTCATCATGTAAAATTCATTTCTCTCTTTTCTTATTTTTGCATCCTACTTTCCTCGCCCTCCACTTTATCATCTAACATGTAGTAATTGTGCTTCACCGCTTGTTGTCGTTGTCCCTGTATTCTGAAGAAGGCCACAGGCCGAAACGTCAGTATTGTGTTGTGTTCTTTATTTGTAAAGCTGTCACCATACCTTGGAGTGTTTAGCACACCCCACCATTGGCTCCTTGTTGGGAAACAACTTGGAGGCAGCGACCACCGACCAGTCTTTTTAGTGGTGCAAAATGAGGCCATCAGGGAGAGCAGCACTCTCTCCAGATGGAATTACAAAAAGGCAGACTGGAAAATGTATCAACACTACACCAGTGTACTGACTAAAGATATAAATACAGATAGAGACATCAACAAAATAGTTGATGAATTCAGTAGACTAATAATACAAGCTGCCAGTGAAACAATACCTAGAGGGGCACGGAAACACTACAAACCATACTGGAGTAGTGAACTAGAGGAACTGCACAATGACATGGAAACATCTCGAAAGCAAGCAGAAAATAACCCTTGCCAAGAACACCACAACAACTACCAGCATGCTAAAGCCAAATTTCAACGGGCTAAACTACAAGCCAGACGGAGAAGCTGGAAAGAGAAAACAGAGTCCTTGAATCTTGAACGAGACACAAGAAAAGTGTGGAAGCTTGTAAAACAGCTGAATGATGAGGGTACAGAAAGGAACACCAAAATTACACTGAAGAAGGATGGAAACATTCTAACAGGTAAACATGCAGCAAATTACTTTGCAGACTCCTTTGCAAATGACAATAATATTGAAATTAGCCTAGAAAAACGACAAGAGACCCGTCTAAAACAACAAAATGCAAGACAAGAAGAGACCACACATGAAGTCATGGAAACACCCATTACACAAAGAGAGCTAGAGCTGGCAATATCCAAATTAAAAATGAAAAAGTCACCAGGCAATGATGGAGTGTCCAATGAAATGATTAAGAACTTGGGAACTGCAGCTAAAGCAAAACTACTGCAGATCTACAACATTTGCTGGATCACAGGTAGAGTGCCACAGGCATGGAGAGAAGCAATTATGATACCATTACTAAAGCCAGGAAAAGATAGTTCAATGACATCCAGCTATAGACCAATCAGCCTTACAAGCTGTTTGTGTAAAACAATGGAACGTATAATCAATCTCAGACTGCAGTGGTACCTGGAAAGTGAAAATCTCCTTGTCCCACAACAAGCAGGCTTTAGACAGTGTTACTCTACCGAAGATCAAGCAACCTATCTTTCCCAGGAAATCGAAGATGCGTTTCAAGAAAAGAAACTGGTACTAGCAGCATGGATAGACCTAAAGAAAGCATTTGATAAGGTATGGAAGGAAGGGCTTCTGAAGAAACTGAGAAATTATGGAGTAAATGGCAGGATGTACAAATGGGTCAAAGCATACCTGCATAACAGGAGAGCCAGAGTGCAACTGGATGGTCTTAAGAGTAAGAAGGTCTTATTGCGCCAGGGCGTTCCACAAGGAGGGGTACTATCTCCAACACTTTTTCTGATCTACATCAATGACCTAGTTACTGAACTACCACATGGCATCAAAGTGGCAATGTATGCAGATGACTTGGTAATGTGGTGCACAGAGGAGTATGCAACAGTGGCCTCCAAATTGCTACAAAGAGCTATGAATGCACTGAATACATGGACAAATAGATGGTGTATCAGCATCAATACAGACAAATGCAGTACTACACTTTTCACACTCTCCCCAAAACAAAAAGCAGGAGCCATCTACATAAACAATGAGCCTGTGAAAGAAGACATACAAGCTACATATCTCGGAGTTACATTTGATAACAAACTATCTTGGAAACAGCAGATAAATAAGGCAACCCAAAAAGCAAGGAGAAAATTGGCTATTCTAAGAAAGTTGTGTGGAACCACATGGGGTGCGAGTGGGAAAATACTCAGTAAAGTTTACCAACAGAGTATACGCCCACATTTAGAATATGGATCATCCGCATGGTGCTCAGCATCAAACACCACATTGCAAGAACTGGATAAAGTACAAAACCAGGCACTTAGGGTCATCACATGAGCAATGAAATCAACACCAATATTGGAGATGGAGAAATTGTGGAGGATACCAGCACTGAGAGAACGGAGAGACACAAAGGTGCTGATACAGGCAGAAAAATTTGTATGCATGCCGAGACATCCAATGAAGGACAGATTCCAAAATCTTGCACTGGGACGACTTAAGAGAAGCAGCTTTATCCACCAAGCCAAGCGTATTAGTAGACAAACACCAGACATGCCAAGAGTTGTTAAACCCCTTCTGCCCATACCAGAACAGACTCCCTGGACAGATGAATCAGGATTATCAGTTCAAATACGGACAGAAGTGAAAGGAATAGTTGACAAAGAGGAACAAAATAGTCTACAGCGAAAAACAATAGCTCTCAGTTTCCTGGATGAAGAATACCCACAAGACCTATGGATTCGTGTGTACACAGATGGATCAGCACAGAATGCAGTAAAGAATGGGGGAGCAGGTGCATATATAGAGTACCCAAATAACACTAGGGATATGGATAAAATAGCAACAGGGAAATATTGTCACAATTATGATGCAGAAATACAAGCAATAAAGTTGGCAATAGAAAAACTGCTGAACAGTAATCTTAGCCCACAGCCTGTAGTGTTTTTGACAGATGCAAGATCAGTACTCCAGGCACTACAATCCAGAAAATTACCACATCTGCAGACCTTATTGACTGAACTCTGCAAGCACCACAGGGTTGCCCTGCAGTGGATCCCGTCTCACTGTGGAATACCAGGAAATGAGAAAGCAGATCAGTTGGCAAAGGAAGGTTCAACAGGCACACAACTAGATACACCAGTTACATACCATCATAAGAAACAGATAATCAAATCAATCAGAGGACCACAAGCCCAAATCAGGATGCCTTTCATAATATGAATAGATATGAACAAGTTATCATTATACGCCTAAGAACAGGACACAATCGACTCCATAGTCACATGTATACAAAATTCAAGATCGGCACATCAACTACTTGTACATGTGGACAGGCACCCCAGACTGCTGAACACATACTTCAAGACTGCACTGAATATAGTAGACTGAGGAAAATCCATTGGCCCATAGATACAACACTACAGACAAAACTATATGGGCCACTGCAAGAATTACAAAAGACAGTAAAATTTATACAGGAAACGACATTGCAGATATAGACAATACTTCAGGCGAACGAAAGATAGATAAACTGCAAACGAATTAAAATCCATAATTGCTCAACCGCCCGTGCCAGTGGAATCATCCGAATTACTATCTCATCTCCCAAACAAAGAAAGGCAGCTGTAGTCCCCATCATAACAGTCTCAGCACACGCCAAAAGACATAAAGCGAAACCGCACAGAAAGTGAACACAGCCATCTGTTCTCCATCAAACGTTATCATCATTCATCTTAAACAATCGGAATATCGAAACAAGATCAAAACAGATGAAACGCACAGCTCACAGTGTGCACAGAGCACTTAACTCAGTAGCTCCTGCAACAAGCCGGGCTTGGAATATGAGGAATGTGCAACAAGGAACACTTTTCAGACATAGCCTTCAATGGCTCGTGTCACCTATCCACATCGAAGCATATGCAGACTCACTCTTCCAGTGTTCTTAGTTCCTGCCACTAAGAACTGCAGATCGATCAGACCCCCTTTTCCAACTTTAGATCCTTCAGTCTCTCAATGTATACGTCACTGTACCTCCAATCCACCTCCCCTTCTTGTAAGGAATGAAAAGATTAAACTTTATAGTGTCCTCTTTGTCAAGTGTCAGGACACACTCAGTGCTCGACGGCCTCGGTAGCCTAATTGGGAAAACCACCCGAATGGGCTACCGACGTTCAGACGACACGTGATAGATTCCCACTAAAAGCAGTTTGAGTTGTACTCGTGGTTGTAAAAAAAAAATGCTCTCGCGGTCGACCCAGTTGCTGGCAGAGATGTGTACCAGGGTAGTACTCTGGGAAGGTGAGGAACGCCGCCTCGCATTGTGAGTTTCGATGCTTGATGCGACATATCCAGAAGTCTCCGAACACTTCTGGATACGCGGTCGAGGACATGTGGGTGGAAACTCGCATGCTAAGACGCCGATTCAAGTCTTGTGCTTTAACTTTACCTTTACTCAATGCTAGAGCTAGCAGCGAACATATAGGCTCTTTCACTGTGCTTGTTCCCTGGCCTGTACACCAAGTCTACGTGCTCACTATATACCCATTCAGTTCTTAAATGTTATGTAGAGCCAGTCTTAACATATGGATGCGAATAATGGACAATAGGACAACAGACAAGAAAATCACTGGAGTCTGTAGAAATGTGGTTTTACAGAAGAATGTTGAGAGTACCATGGACAGCTAAGAAGAGTAATGAAAATGTTCTGAGAGAGGTCAAAGCAAAAAGAGAGCTAATCTCCAATATTAGGCAGAAACAATCATCATTTTTTGGCCATGTAATGAGCAGAAAACAACTGGAATATATTGTAAGAAATGGAAAATTGAGGGACGAAGAGATAGAGGGAAGCAAAGAAAAAAATAACAGACAGCTTAAGAGAATGGCTTGGCAGAAGGTCAATAACAGAAATGATAGATAGCTGCCGAGATCGAAAGTTGTGGAGAGACATGATCACCTACGCCAGTTGGCCCGGTACTTGATGATGATGATATACCCATTCAGCAGCTGCTTTACAACAGAAACATGCTACAGAGCCTGTATGTCAATCTTCGGTAGCAAATCTCCTCTGTATGTCTTGTAACATACAATTCAACGCTGAGCGGGCTCTGGTGAAGTAGAAAGTTGTAGCGTACTAATATATGTCATTTTGATGTGAAGTGGCCAGTGTCTCACATACTGTTATTACCTTCTATGCACTTATTTTTAATTCAGCTAATCCGAGATTGAAACCGTCGCCGAGAAAGGGAGCTTAAATATATTACTGAGAAAGGGAGCTTAAATATATTACTGAGAAAGGGAGCTTAAATATATTACTGAGAAAGTGTTCTTAAATATATTACTGAGAAAGGAAGCTTAAATATATTAGTGAGAAAGTAAGCTTAAATATATTACTGAGAAAGGGAGCTTAAATATATTACTGAGAAGGAAAGCTTAAATACACTACTGAGAAAGGGCGCTTAAATATATTACTGAGAAAGGGAGCATAAATATATTACTGAGAAAGGGTGCTTAATTATATTACTGAGAAAGGGAGCTTAAATATATTACTGAGAAAGGGAGCTTAAATATATCACTGAGAAAGGGAGCTTAAATATATTACTGAGAAAGTGAGCTTAAATATATTACTGAGAAAGGGAGATTAAATATATTAATGAGAAAGTGAGCTTAAATATATTAATGAGAAAGGGAGCTTAAATATATTACTGAGAAAGGGATCTTAAATATATTACTGAGAAAGGGAGCTTAAATATATTACTGAGAAAGGGAGCTTAAATATATTACTGAGAAAGAAAGCTTAAATATATTACTGAGAAAGTGAGCTTAAATATATTACTGAGAAAGGGAGCTTAAATATATTACTGAGAAAGAAAGCTTAAATGTGTTACTGAGAAAGAGAGCTTAAATATATTACTTTGAAAGGGAGCTTAAATATATTACTGAGAAAGAAGCTTAAATATATTACTGAGAAAGAAAGCTTAAATATATTACTGTGAAAGGGAGCTTAAATATATTACTGTGAAAGGGAGCTTAAATATATTACCGAGAAAGGGAGCTTAAATATATTAGTGAGAAAGGGAGCTTAAATATATTAGTGAGAAAGGGAGCTTAAATATATTTCTGAGAAAGAGAGCTTTAAAAAGCGCTAGCTACTCACTCTCGGGCTTGGTGATAAAGTAAGCATGGGTTCGATCACAGTTTGACCGTGCCCCCGATATATCTGAGCCTGCCCGCTGAGAGGGTCCTGAAAACAGCCCAATGATCGTGACGTTTTGAGCTATGCCAGCTATAGACGACCGATGTCGTTGTACCCACAAAAACGCCTCTGCTCGAAACACTGAAAACGTCACAACCTTTGGGCGGTTCCCTCTCAGCTGGCAGGCTCAGAAATATCGGGGGTCGGGGGGGGGGGGGGGGGGGGCAGTCAAACTGTGATCGAACCCATGCTTACTTTATCACCAAGCTCGAGCATGAGTTACACACATTTTAAAGCTTTCTTTCTCAGAAATATATTTCAGCTCCCTTTCTCAGTAATATATTTAAGCTCCCATTCTCAGAAATATATTTAAGCTCCCTTTCTCAGTAATATATTTATGCTTCCTTTCTCAGTAATATATTTAAGCTTCCTTTCTCAGTAATATATTTAAGCTCCCTTTCTCAGTAATATATTTAAGCTCCCTTTCTCAGTAATATATTTAAGCTTTTTTTCAGTGGGAGCCGCGATAGCTCAGTGGTTAGTGAACTGGACTACAAAGGACAAGAGGTAGGGTTCGATCTCAACCGACGGCTTCTGGGTTCACCCAGCCTTTAATGGGTACCGGATTTTTTTCAGGGAAAGTGAAGCGGCACGGGCGTAATACCGACCACATTACCCCAAAAATCATGTGCCGAAGGTCTGTAAAATTTATGGTCACTAACACCATATTCCCTATACGCCACTTGGCGTGACGGGGACTCTTTACTTTTTGTTTTCTTAAGTAGCACGAGTGCTGACGTACGCGATCATCTTTTCACAGCTTGCTCTCTCTATAGTTGTTTTTATAAATTACGATAAGTATGTTCTCAATTATGCCATTCTTTTATGCTGCATGACATCTTTTTTTTTATTCCCTATATCCATTCCATTGTTATAGTTGTCTCAATATATTTCAGCATTTTTCTAATTCTGCTTCTTCTTTTCTTCCTCATTTGCCTTTCAGCGTCGAGGGGAGATATAATTGCGACCGTTTGCTCTTCTGTTGGCCTCTGATAATGGCGTGTTTTCTAATGTTTCTTATATTCAATCAGTCTATCTCTTTCGAGGTCGACCCTTGAGTTTGGTGTTCACACAACGTTTATTGAAAGGCTCGTTGTGTTGTGTTTTGGTCGTTGGTGTTTTATCACCTGACCTAATCTAGTATGTGTTGTTTCTTTACATATTCTATGACGGGAATTATTCATAGTCTTTTTCTCAGTTCTTCTCTTCTGGTCTTATCTCTCATACTATATCCTGTCATGCGTCTAACACAATTAAACCGGTAATGGTTATTTTTCTTTTCTTTTTTTTTTTATCTAGAGTCCAGGTCTGGCATTGGATGCACAACGTTGGAATGAAGATTGTTTTGTAGTGTCCGTTTTACCTCTAGTATTATTTTCTTGTTGGACAGTAGTAGTAATAGTTTTCCGATGATTTGGTAAGCTTTGTTTTCTCTCAACAAACGGTCAAAATATGATCATTGTCTCCTCCTGAAATTCGTAATAAGCTTTCTTTTACTTTGTTCTCATTTAGAACATCCTCATAATTCAATTTTAACTTAATTTTGCTCAACGTTATTCTGTAACATTAGATCTCTTGGCTTCCAGCGATTTTCTTGTCTGTTGTCCAATGTTCAAGGGTTCACTTTCGTAAGTCAAAGGTCAAGTACGAGACGTGAATCGGTGTCTTAGCACGCGAGTTTTCACTCACAATTGCTCGCCCGCCTAGCCAGAAGTGTTCGGAGACTTCTGGATAGTTTCGCTTCAAGCATCGAAACTAACGATGCTATGCGGCATTCCTCACCTTCCCAGTACTACCATGGCACCCATTTCTACCAGCTGCTGGGTCGAGGGATACTTTTTTTTCCAACCACGAGTACAATTCACACTGCTTCCAGCGGGGATATATCACGGGTTGTCCGAACGTCGGTAGCGCAGTCGGGCTTTCGTAAGTCAAGTCTGGCTCTACATAACATTGAAGAACTCTTTACTTGTCACCATAACCTACATTGTAGATCTCGTTCCCAGATAAGGAACTTTTTTTTACGTCTGCTTTGTTGTTCTTCTTCTTTAGTAATCAGCTATACCACGAATTAAGACATTTAGACCGGCTTGGGTCATGAACAAGATGGTGCGTTTGTGGTATTCACCGGTTCCCTATATCTTGTCATACAGAGTTGTTTCTGTGGGCCATATTTGTGTTCTTAACTCTTTCAGTACGGAAGATTTTTTTTTTTTTATCAATCTAGCGATAGTGATTTCAGAGACAAAATTGTTCATGATTTTAAATATTAATCTATATGTTTATGTTTATTTAACACTTAACATATAATATATATGTAGTGTTATTATTAAACAAGAAATTATATTTCACCAATACCAGATGATACAAGACATAATAAAAAGAAAATGGTTTGATTACAGTTTACATTAATCTAATTGAGAGTGACGCACTGTGCGGCGAAACGTACAGAAAGAGTTAAGGCGTTAGAGTGATGCGGTCCTATAATGTGTGCTCTGGAGGTTGTTTGGCTGCTCTGCATTCACGTGTTCCAAAGTCACTGAGTCCTATCTTTTGTCCATAATGACCTGTTCTGAGTCTGATTATCTTAGTCTGCTCATGTCTGCTCAGTTTGTTTAAGCTGTGTCATATTCTGTCTCATATTCTGTCTCATATTCTGTCTCATATTCTATCTCATATTCTGTCTCATAATCTGTCTCATATTCTGTCTCATAGTCTATCTCATATTCTGTCTCATATTCTGTCTCATATTCTGTCTCATATTCTATCTCATATTCTGTCTCATATTCTGTCTCATATTCTGTCTCATATTCTGTCTCATATTTTGTCTCAAATTCTGTCTCATATTCTGTCTCATATTCTGTCTCATATTGTCTCATATTCTGTCTCATATTCTGTCTCATATTCTGTCTCATAATCTGTCTCATATTCTATCTCATATTCTGTCTCATATTCTGTCTCATATTCTGTCTCATATTGTCTCATATTCTGTCTCATATTCTGTCTCATATTCTGTCTCATATTCTGTCTCATATTCTGTCTCATATTCTGTCTCATATTGTCTCATATTCTGTCTCATATTCTGTCTCATATTCTGTCTCATATTCTGTCTCATATTCTGTCTCATATTCTGTCTCATATTGTCTCATATTCTGTCTCATATTCTGTCTCATATTCTGTCTCATATTCTGTCTCATATTCTGTCTCATATTCTGTCTCATATTCTGTCTCATATTCTGTCTCATATTCTCCATGTAACTTCTTCCTTTCTGTTTGCCTAGCTTGCTTCATGATTGTTTTTATTTCTTCGAGGCCCAAAGGTCGGTTGAACTGTTGAAGGCTCCCACCAGCTTTTCCGTGTTCATCTGCTTTCTTATTTCCAGGGATGGCACAATCTGCTGGTATCCACTGCAGGACTAGTTCTGTCTTTTCTGACAGCGGACATGATTTGATCTTTGTTTATTGGATGAGTCTGTCCTCTATTATTGGATTTGGCATTGCTTATATGAATGACCTTGCATACGCCATGACCACGAGTAGCATGACAATGGAGGTGATGGCAGTGACCAAGGCATTCAAATGGTTAGAGTCACAAGACTACACCCACGCATGTATACTGAGTGATTCGATGAGCATGATAAAAAAAAAGTGGAGGCGGGCTTTGTACGCATGCAATGGGTAGAGTCGTTGCAGAAATCCAAAATACGTAAGGTCACCTTTGTCTATGTCCCTGGACATGCGGGAGTACGGGGAAATGAGAGAGTGGACAGGTTGGCTAGCTGCGCTGTCGTTGAGGACGGGCAACCGATGGATCGGGCGGACATCATCAATGCCCTTCGAGATGTTGGAAGAGCACAGGACTTCGACAAACACAGATCAACGTCACTTCTTCGGATGATGGAAACGGGAGTTAAGATGGGCACGGCCAGAAATGAGAAACTTGGTGGCCGTATAAGAAGACTTATCAACCAACATAGAACTGGAGTCGTCAGTCGCTGGACACTGAGGGAATTGCTGAGGAGGGATCTGAGCACCTATGGACATGTTCGGAGTGCAATGATGATGACCCGCAAATAACTCAATAACTCAATGACCTTGCATCAATGATAATGACAATGTTTGAACTAAGAATGACAATGTTTGAACTAAGAATGACAATGTTTGAACTAAGAATGACAATGTTTGAACTAAGAATGACAATGTTTGAACTAAGGACCTCTTGTGTGTTTATAGTTTGTGTTGTTGTGTGGAGTGTCATTGCCTCTGCTCTAAAATGTAAACACCTTAATTCGGCAGGATGAGAGTATGCTCCTGTCTTTCAACGCGTTTGCTTTGAAAATGTGGAACTTTTAGAGGGTTTCTATAAGTACAAAAGTCAGGAAATGAAACTGAAATAGATGGTCATTGTTAGAGCTTCATTGTCTCAGCGAGTTTTAACTCTTTAAGTTGTTTAAATTAACGCGCTGTGTGCGTATTCAGGGTGAATTAATGGAGATCGTGACATTGCTTCTAATGTATTTGTTTTAGATATTCTTTGTAATTTGGTGATATTCAAATAGCGACGTAAAGCTGAATAAGACCTTACTCCATTTCCTTGTTTGGCTTGATGTAAGCAGTTTTCGTCATGGTTACCGCTGTCCTGTAAGTGGTATCGTCATGGTTACCTGTAAGTAGTGTTGTCATATTTACCGTTGTCCTGTAAGTAGTGTTGTCATGGTTACCGTTGTCCTGTAAGTAGTGTTGTCATGGTTACCGTTGTCCTGTAAGTGGTGTCGTCATGGTTACCGTTGTCCTGTAAGTAGTGTTGTCATGGTTACCGTTGCCCTGTAAGTGGTGTCGTCATGGTTACCGTTGCCCTGTAAGTGGTGTCGTCATGGTTACCGTTGCCCTGTAAGTGGTGCCGTCATGGTTACCGTTGTCCCTGTAATTGGTGTCGTCATGGTTACCGTTGCCCTGTAAGTGGTATCGTCATGGTTACCGTTGTCCTATATGTGGTGCCGTCATGGTTACCGTTGCCCTGTAAGTGGTGTCGTCATGGTTACCGTTGTCCTATAAGTGGTGCCGTCATGGTTACCGTTGCCCTGTAAGTGGTGTTGTCATGGTTACCGTTGTCCTATTAGTGGTGCCGTCATGGTTACCGTTGCCCTGTAAGTGGTATCGTCATGGTTACCGTTGCCCTGTAAGTGGTATCGTCATGGTTACCGTTGTCCTGTAAGTGGTATCGTCATGGTTACCGTTGCCCTGTAAGTGGTATCGTCATGGTTACCGTTGTCCTATATGTGGTGCCGTCATGGTTACCGTTGCCCTGTAAGTGGTGTCGTCATGGTTACCGTTGCCCTGTAAGTGGTATCGTCATGGTTACCGTTGCCCTGTAAGTGGTATCGTCATGGTTACCGTTGCCCTGTAAGTGGTATCGTCATGGTTACCGTTGTCCTATATGTGGTGCCGTCATGGTTACCGTTGCCCTGTAAGTGGTGTCGTCATGGTTACCGTTGTCCTATATGTGGTGCCGTCATGGTTACCGTTGCCCTGTAAGTGGTGTCGTCATGGTTACCGTTGTCCTATATGTGGTGCCGTCATGGTTACCGTTGCCCTGTAAGTGGTATCGTCATGGTTACCGTTGTCCTATATGTGGTGCCGTCATGGTTACCGTTGCCCTGTAAGTGGTATCGTCATGGTTACCGTTGTCCTATATGTGGTGCCGTCATGGTTACCGTTGCCCTGTAAGTGGTATCGTCATGGTTACCGTTGTCCTATATGTGGTGCCGTCATGGTTACCGTTGCCCTGTAAGTGGTATCGTCATGGTTACCGTTGTCCTATAAGTGGTGTCGTCATGGTTACCGTTGCCCTGTAAGTGGTGTCGTCATGGTTACCGTTGCCCTGTAAGTGGTGTCGTCATGGTTACCGTTGCCCTGTAAGTAGTGTTGTCATGGTTACCGTTGCCCTGTAAGTGGTGTCGTCATGGTTACCGTTGCCCTGTAAGTGGTGTTGTCATGGTTACCGTTGTCCTATTAGTGGTGCCGTCATGGTTACCGTTGCCCTGTAAGTGGTATCGTCATGGTTACCGTTGCCCTGTAAGTGGTATCGTCATGGTTACCGTTGTCCTATATGTGGTGCCGTCATGGTTACCGTTGCCCTGTAAGTGGTGTCGTCATGGTTACCGTTGTCCTATAAGTGGTGCCGTCATGGTTACCGTTGCCCTGTAAGTGGTGTTGTCATGGTTACCGTTGCCCTGTAAGTGGTGTCGTCATGGTTACCGTTGCCCTGTAAGTGGTGCCGTCATGGTTACCGTTGTCCTATAAGTGGTGCCGTCATGGTTACCGTTGTCCCTGTAATTGGTGTCGTCATGGTTACCGTTGCCCTGTAAGTGGTATCGTCATGGTTACCGTTGTCCTATATGTGGTGCCGTCATGGTTACCGTTGCCCTGTAAGTGGTGTCGTCATGGTTACCGTTGTCCTATAAGTGGTGCCGTCATGGTTACCGTTGCCCTGTAAGTGGTGTTGTCATGGTTACCGTTGTCCTATAAGTGGTGCCGTCATGGTTACCGTTGCCCTGTAAGTGGTATCGTCATGGTTACCGTTGCCCTGTAAGTGGTATCGTCATGGTTACCGTTGCCCTGTAAGTGGTATCGTCATGGTTACCGTTGTCCTATAAGTGGTGCCGTCATGGTTACCGTTGCCCTGTAAGTGGTATCGTCATGGTTACCGTTGTCCTATAAGTGGTGCCGTCATGGTTACCGTTGCCCTGTAAGTGGTATCGTCATGGTTACCGTTGTCCTATAAGTGGTGCCGTCATGGTTACCGTTGCCCTGTAAGTGGTATCGTCATGGTTACCGTTGCCCTGTAAGTGGTATCGTCATGGTTACCGTTGTCCTATAAGTGGTGCCGTCATGGTTACCGTTGCCCTGTAAGTGGTATCGTCATGGTTACCGTTGCCCTGTAAGTGGTATCGTCATGGTTACCGTTGTCCTATAAGTGGTGCCGTCATGGTTACCGTTGCCCTGTAAGTGGTATCGTCATGGTTACCGTTGTCCTATAAGTGGTGCCGTCATGGTTACCGTTGTCCTATAAGTGGTATCGTCATGGTTACCGTTGTCCTATAAGTGGTGCCGTCATGGTTACCGTTGCCCTGTAAGTGGTATCGTCATGGTTACCGTTGCCCTGTAAGTGGTATCGTCATGGTTACCGTTGCCCTGTAAGTGGTATCGTCATGGTTACCGTTGTCCTATAAGTGGTGCCGTCATGGTTACCGTTGCCCTGTAAGTGGTATCGTCATGGTTACCGTTGCCCTGTAAGTGGTATCGTCATGGTTACCGTTGCCCTGTAAGTGGTATCGTCATGGTTACCGTTGCCCTGTAAGTGGTATCGTCATGGTTACCGTTGCCCTGTAAGTGGTGTCGTCATAGTTACCGTTCTCCTATATGTGGTGCCGTCATGGTTACCGTTGCCCTGTAAGTGGTATCGTCATGGTTACCGTTGTCCTGTAAGTGGTATCGTCATAGTTACCGTTCTCCTATAAGTGGTGCCGTCATGGTTACCGTTGCCCTGTAAGTGGTGCCGTCATGGTTACCGTTGCCCTGTAAGTGGTATCGTCATGGTTACCGTTGTCCTGTAAGTGGTATCGTCATGGTTACCGTTCTCCTATATGTGGTGCCGTCATGGTTACCGTTGCCCTGTAAGTGGTGTCGTCATGGTTACCGTTGTCCTATAAGTGGTGCCGTCATGGTTACCGTTGCCCTGTAAGTGGTGTTGTCATGGTTACCGTTGCCCTGTAAGTGGTGCCGTCATGGTTACCGTTGCCCTGTAAGTGGTATCGTCATGGTTACCGTTGCCCTGTAAGTGGTATCGTCATGGTTACCGTTGCCCTGTAAGTGGTATCGTCATGGTTACCGTTGCCCTGTAAGTGGTGTCGTCATAGTTACCGTTGTCCCTGTAAGCGGTGTCGTCATAGTTACCGTTGTCCCTGTAAGTGGTGTCGTCATGGTTACCGTTGTCGTTTGTTGAAAATCTACCTTTTCTTGGGATCTCCAGAAAGGATAAGCTTCAACTAATCAAGCAGAACGGTTGAAATCAAGAAAGCAATGACAGCCCAAAATATCACCATCCTAACGGTTCTGTTGATGCCATAGTATTATATAAACAAACAAAATCAACAATTGTGAGTCTGAAATTCGCATTATGACGTCACGATGCTATGGATTAATGTATACAAATATTTTATATATTCGCTGTGTCCTCATACTTTCTCATTCCCTTTTTTTCTTGCTCCCTCAAGATTTTTATGACCACCCTACTCTTTCTCTTTCTTTCTCCGAAATTTGAATTCTGGTGCTTGCTTTTCTTAATTTCATAACTTTCTCTATCTCTGAAGTCATAAGATATCTCCCTCTCATTCTTTCTCTTTCTTGTTTTCGAATTTTAAACTCCCTCCTTCTTGCTCTCTCTCTCTCTCTCTCTCTCTCTCTCTCTCTCTCTATCTCTCTCTTTCACTCTCTATCTTTCTAGTTTTTACATTTTCCATGCACTTCTTCTTTCTAGTTTTCGAATTTCTACTCTCTCCCTTTCTCTCTCTCTCTCTCTCTCTCTCTCTCTCTCTCTCTCTCTCTCTCTATTTCACTATCTTTCTAGTTTTCAAATTTTCTACTCACTCACTGTCTTATTCTCTCTCGCTCTCTTTAAAGTTTTCAAATTTCTACTCTCTCTCACACTCTATCTTTCTAGTTTTCACATTTCTACTCGCTCTCTAAGGGAGCCGCAATAGCTCAGTGGTTAGTGAACTGAACTACAAAGGACGCGGGATAGGGTTCGATCCGAACCGACGGCTTCCGGGTTCACCCATCCTTAAATGGGTACCGGATTTTTTTTCTGGGAAAGTGAAGCGGCACGGGCGTAATACCGACCACATTACCCCAAAAATCACGTGTTGAAGGTCTGTAAAATTTATGGTCACTAACACCATATTCCCTATACGTGACGGGGGTACTTTACTGTTTTTTTTTACCCGCTATCTCTTTCTCTCTCTCTCTCTCTCTCTCTCTCTCTCTCTCTCTATCTCACTTTATCTTTCTAGCTTTCAAATTTCTAATCTCTCTCACACTCTCTCTTTCTAGTTTTCAAATTTCAATGCTCTCTCTCTCTCTCTCTCTCTCTCTCTCTCTCTCTCTCTCTCTCTCTCTCTTACACTCTATCTTTCAAGTTTTCAAATTTTCTATTCACTCTCTGTCTCACCGTCACACCCTCTCTCTCTCTCTCTCTCTCTCTCTTTCTAGTTTTAAAATTGTTTACTCTTTCTCTTTCTCTTTTCCTCTCTAGACATTACTTCCCTTACATCATATTTCTCCTATCCCCTCCTCTCAGCAAAAACCCTGACAGACAGACAAGCTCTTGAGGTTGTATTAAAGTGTGTTGTCGTGTCAGTCAACAATCAATAAATTCTCCTACAATCTTTCAACATACATTTCACGTCAGCTGGTCTCCGTTTTGTTTTTCTTCCGCAGCGCGCTCAGTAATGAAAACAGAAATTACAAACAACAATCTTAAAGACTGACATTAATGTACACGATGAAAAGAAGATTAAAAAACATCATGAATTTAAACAGGTAGAAAAGTAAAAGTCAAGAATTGAATATGAGAAAGAAATAATTGAGATTTAAAAAAGAGATTTGAAATAACAGCTAAGATCTAAAAGAGATTTTTTTTTTAAAGCAACAGTCGATGTCTGAAAGAGATAAAACAGCGATAACAGAAATGCACAAATTGATACAATTCTTTTGTAATTAATAAACAAGTACAGAGATATTGAAAGTTATGGGTAATGTTATATTATCACTTACGCCATTATGTCCGTAATATAGCACCTATAGCAGAATTAAAAGTATGGTAGTGAAGAAGAAATTTGGTACTTTTGTAATTCATCGTATTTAATGCACTGAGATTCTAATACACAGACGCGCGCGCGCGCACTTCCATACACTCACTGGTATTAAAGGTTCCCTCCACCCCTTGCTAGGCGTATGGAGAATAAGGTGTTAGTGACCATATTTTTCTATAACCACGGCACATTTTTGGGTGATATGGTCGGTATCACGCCAGGCCGCCTTTACTTTCCAGAAAGATCTCTGGAACTCATTTTTGGAGGCCGGGTGAACCCCGGAGCCTTGTCAGTCCGAATAAAAATCCGTCACTGCTGGGGATCGAACACGGACCTTTCTGATCAGGAAGCGAGCACACTAACCACTCAGCCACCAGGAAGCGAGCACACTAACCACTCAGCCACCAGGAAGCGAGCACACTAACCACTCAGCCACCAGGAAGCGAGCACACTAACCACTCAGCCACCAGGAAGCGAGCACACTAACCACTCAGCCACCAGGAAGCGAGCACACTAACCACTCAGCCACCAGGAAGTGAGCACACTAACCACTCAGCCACCTGGAAGCGAGCACACTAACCACTCAGCCACCTGGAAGCGAGCACACTAACCACTCAGCCACCTGGAAGCGAGCACACTAACCACTCAGCCACCAGGAAGCGAGCACACTAACCACTCAGCCACCTGGAAGCGAGCACACTAACCACTCAGCCACCAGGAAGCGAGCACACTAACCACTCAGCCACCTGGAAGCGAGCACACTAACCACTCAGCCACCGAGGCTCAACTGGGTATGAGACGTTGCTAGTTTAGTGGATTTGCTCATGTAAAGTACGAGGCTTGAATCGGCGTCTAAATATTATATCTTCTCAACATTCCTGTATGGCGCAGAAACATGGACACTAGACAAGAAAATAGAACAGAAAATTGAAGCCTTTGAAATGTGGATTTATAGAAGAATAAGAAGAATTGGGTGTAAAGAAAAGAAAACAAACGATGATGTATTAAAACCAAATAAAGATGAAAAGAGAACGACTAAACACAGTTCAAACAAGACAAATGCGATTTTTGGAGCATGTTGAAAGACACAGCAACCTACTAAAAGTAATCTTGGAGGGGAAAATACAGGGTAAAAGATGCAGAGGCAGACCAAGACTAATATGGACGAGTGACATCGAAAGATGACAAGTCAGCCTGTACTATCAAAGCAAGAGACAGAGCGGAATGACGCTTCATGCTAGTCAACCTTCAATGCAAAGACGGCCCTCAATGATGGTGATGACGACGACGATGAAGACGATGATGATGACGACGACGATGATGATGACGATGACGATGATGATGACGACGACGTTGATGATGACGACGATGATGATGACGACGACGACGATGAAGACGATGATGATGACGACGACGACGATGAAGACGATGATGAAGACGATGATGACGGCGACGACGACGACGATGATGATGACGCTGACGACGACTACTAAAATATTGTTCACAGATCCATTCACGGTGAAGGTTTAGAGGAAAAACCAGAACACACTTACACACACACACATACGAGTACAACCATACGACCAGCTCATCTTGTGCCATGATGTTGTTGGTACCCGTCCATCATGAAGCTAGACAAAGAGTCAAGTTCGTATGATCACACAACTATTGAACAATGTATTCGTATGATCACACAACTATTGAACAATGTATTCGGATGATCAGACAACTATTGAACAATGTATTCGGATGATCACACAACTATTGAACAATGTATTCGTATGATCACACAACTATTGAACAATGTATTCGTATGATCACACAACTATTGAACAATGTATTCGTATGATCACACAACTATTGAACAATGTATTCGGATGATCACACAACTATTGAACAGTGTATTCGGATGATCAGACAACTATTGAACAATGTATTCTTATGATCACACAACTATTGAACAATGTATTCGGATGATCACACAACTATTGAACAATGTATTCGGATCATCACACAACTATTGAACAATGTATTCGTATGATCACACAACTATTGAACAATGTATTCGGATGATCAGACAACTATTGAACAATGTATTCGTATGATCACACAACTATTGAACAATGTATTCGGATCATCACACAACTATTGAACAATGTATTCGTATGATCACACAACTATTGAACAATGTATTCGGATGATCACACAACTCTTGAACAATGTATTCGTATGATCACACAACTATTGAACAATGTATTCGTATGATCACACAACTATTGAACAATGTATTCGTATGATCACACAACTATTGAACAATGTATTCGGATGATCACACAACTATTGAACAATGTATTCGTATGATCACACAACTATTGAACAATGTATTCGTATGATCACACAACTATTGAACAATGTATTCGTATGATCACACAACTATTGAACAATGTATTCGTATGATCACACAACTATTGAACAATGTATTCGTATGATCACACAACTATTGAACAATGTATTCGTATGATCACACAACTATTGAACAATGTATTCGTATGATCACACAACTATTGAACAATGTATTCGTATGATCACACAACTATTGAACAATGTATTCGTATGATCACACAACTATTGAACAATGTATTCGTATGATCACACAACTATTGAACAATGTATTCGTATGATCACACAACTATTGAACAATGTATTCGTATGATCACACAACTATTGAACAATGTATTCGTATGATCACACAACTATTGAACGCTGACGAAGAAGGAGGAGGAGGAGGAGGTGGAGAAGGACGATATAATAAAGAAGAAAGAAGATGATGAAAGGAGGAAGGGGAATAAAATGAAGACTCTTTTTCCTCTTACCTTCCTCATCTGCCTTTCAGCGTCGAGGGGAGATATAATTTGCGGTCTTTTGCTCTTCTGTTCGCCTCTGTTGCTGTTATATTTCCCAGTGCTTCTAATATTTCATCGATCCATCTTTTACGTGGTCGACTCTTGGGTCTGGTGTTCTCACAACGTTTGCTGAAGACTCGTTGTGTTGTATTTTGATCTTTCTGCCTTGTCACGTGACCAAACCATTTTATCTGTTGTTTCCTTATATATTCAATGGCGGGGGCTATTCCTAGCTTTTTTCTCAGTTCTTCATTTCTGATCTTATCTCTCAGATTGTTTCCTGTCTTTCGTCTAACACATTTAATCTCTGTAGAGGTTATTTTTCTTATTGTTTGTTGCAAGCCAGGTCTGGCATTGGTAGCACAACGTTGGGATGAAGATTGTATTGTATAGTGCTCGTTTTGCCTCCAGAGTTATTTCCTTGTTGGACAATAGTGGAGATAACTGTCCGATGATTTGACAAGCTTTGTTACATCTTGAGTCTATCTCTACTGTTTGTGAATTGTCGTAGGTCACTAAACTTCCTAGGTATTTGAATTCCTCTACTTGTTTTAGTTGCCTGCCTTCTATAGTTATGTTGATGTTCTTTTTATTTTTGGCGACATTCTTGACTTCTGTTTTGTTGATGTTGATTTTCATGTTGTATTTTGTGCCTGAGATGTTGAGTTTATTTAAGTGTTCGTGTATGTTTTCTATTGTTTCATGTATTAGTGCCTGATCGTCTGCAAATGAAAGCTCTTTGATCTCCTCTGTCTCTGATGGGTTGGCTAGCTTGCCTATATAGTCCATGTATGTAATAAACAGTAGGGGGGACAGTACGCACCCCTGTCTTACACCTGATCTAACTTCAAAGTGGTATGTTTAGACTGCTGCTGTTCTGACCCTGCAGCTGCTGTTGATGTAGAGACTTTTAATTAGGCTGGTTAGGTTGGATAGAAAAGAAGACGCATCATCATCATTACCGTACAATATAAATGTTAAGAATAAGAAGAATGTTCTGGGCAATGAGAACACTATAGCAACGAGCAGAATTAAAGAAGAGCAGTGGTAAACCATGAAAAACATATGTTGAACAGCTTATCCGAATGGCATAATGAAAATTTTAAAAAGATGAGAGATGTGGAGAAAGATGACAGCCTATGTGAACAGACATGGCACATGATGATGATAATGATGACTAGGCTCAGGACATCCTAC